>CM075016.1:20782337-20847544 GCA_037576675.1 Pangasius sanitwongsei | reverse complement strand
ACACACACACACAAATAACAGCATTTACACTGCATTATTTTAGTTCAAAGCTTTAAGTCACATCACTAGATGCAAACAGTGGCACGGCGGCCATTACTAAATAACAGCAAAGCCAAACAGGTTACTCACTCATCTGATGGACGTTTGATTTGCTTTCCCTTCTGCAAGCTGTGGCATTTACGTAAATACGGTACATCAAGGCAGAACAATATATCATAAATTGCAACTGTTAGCTAACTCCTGTAATTAGCAGGTGCATTAAACATACCAGAACGTTAGCCTTTTGCTAACAAAGTTATGATTGTTTACCTTTCCTATCCAGAGTTCACTGTCAAGGAGAAAGATGAGGTTCCAGGTGGAGCAGGTGTAAAAAAAAGTGTCTAATTGTAGGAGTTTTTCTTTCCCTCTCCTCTCTCTTTGCTTTTTAGAAATATCAAATAAGCAAAGCAATCAGTGTTGCCAGATTGGACTGACAATTTCCAGCCCAACTACAACATAAAAGCCACCCATTTCAACACATACCAGCCCAAAACGCATACTGTTAGAACTGATACAATAGAACTTTATCATCTGTAAAAACAGAACAAAGATGTCAAACACAATATGATTATTGTACACAATATGATTTTTTGCTTTATGCTTTTTGGACACACACACACACACACTACACCAGCTGTAGAAAATGTTTAATAAATGATCAGATTAGATGATACCAATATAGTCATATATAAAAAACATATGAGAATATCTTTCTTGAAATATAATAGAACACAAACTTTGTACAGTCACAGCCAGATACATCGTTGAGTCAAATCTCTCCAGCAACTGCCGAGGAGGTGTGAAAGTTGCAGATGTCCAGCCATTTCTGGCCAGGCCAGTACGCACATCCATGCTTTTGGAAAGGAGCAGTAGTCCCATGCGATTTCTAGTGTCACCTTTCACCGTGACCAGGGAAAATAAAATAAATTTGATATTGCTTAACGACTCGCAAGCTTGAAATGGGATTGGACAGGACTTCCTGAACCTTATCGTCTAAACTGAACTATATCATTGAAACATCAACATTACATACTATATCTGTGATATTTTATTGTAAATTTCTATATTATAGGAGAATTAATAAAATAACATGTTTGTAGTCAAAACAAAAAAAACCTGCCAGGTATATCAAAACCAGCCCAAATTTAATCAACCCGCCCAATGCATTTGTTTCTAGTCCTATGCGATCAAAAGGAGCCCAATTGGGTGGGAACCCGCCCAACCTGGCAACACAGAAAGCAATGCAATTAGCCCACCAATAAGCAACTTTTGATCACCTGATCAAATTAGACCGGTACTATTGGATATAATGCAGTAAAATTGACCTTTCCAATTCCACAACATTGTCACAAAATAATGCAAAATGTCATGAGGAAAAGTCTCAGTTGAATGTAAATTTATAATGCATTACGTTTAGTAGAAAAATAAATTATAACCATGCACCAGAGTAGCTCTGCCCAAAATAATGCAAATTCAAATCAAAATAGGATGATGTTAGGATGAAGTCACATGAGGTACGGCATTGCCACTGGAACAATACAAGTTTAAAAATATAAATTAAAATGTATGCTTTCCTGACGATTCTGTGGCTTCTATCCACCTTCAAAAAAGCACACAACTTAACTACAAATTCTTGAATTTGAAAAGTGGTTCCTCTCTCTGAAGGGCCATCATACCTTCGGCTAAAGGCATTCTACAAAAATTAGTTTTGCATAAACAGTTATTGGAGTTTTCAGTACTGGAGTTTGCTTTCCTTTAGAGATTTCAGACGTTCAGAGAAGGCTTGAAAAGAGAAGTGATTAGGACTCGAGTTGTCAGAGCTTCTACATTTTCTCAAACTATGTGCATGTTTCATAAAATAATTTAAAACATTAATACAGCATCCTACAGCACTTCAAAAACAGCACTTTGCCCATCCCAGTCCTCTACAACTACATGTTAACTTCATTAAAATACTTCAGAAATCATATTCTTTTTACATTTATGTGTGAATCCTTTTAACATCTCAACCTTGCAACATCCCTTTCCATGAGTCATCCATTATAGATGATGAAACACGTACATTTTATTTCCACGACATTCATTCAGCCCAGTTGCCTGAACATTAACATTCACCCCTATGAAATATTTGGATTATTCCACAAGTCACATGCTCAGCAGGAAGTTGCATCATCCAAATTTCCTGAAGATCAGGAAATAAAATCAAAATAAAAACAGCCATTTTAACCAAATCATTAGATGATAAATCATGTCCTTAATGTTCCTTTGCTGTTTGCATGGAATCTAGTTAACCATATTTTGCTAATTTTCTGCTAAAAAAAAAAAAAACTCTACCTTGTTACTTTCCACCCTGTTACTAATTTGCAGCTAATAAATCTTATAAGAATTGAGATTGTTTGACATGACATGTTTTCTTAAACCCTATGTGGATTGTCATTATTACCAGCGTATCTCTGGGATTTTAGTCCCATCCTAATCCGTCATGTCAGTATAAACATGACACGTGGACTGTGCGTCCACGTGTCTGGAACGATTACTCTTTATTCTTTCTTTGACATAACCCCAGGTCTGAACTGACCTGTTGGTAAAGATTGCTTTATAATTTGTGAGAAAAGAAGTTTTGTGCTTTTTCTTCTGTATAAAGACACTCCAGGAAGTGCTCGCTCTTTTTTTAAAATGTCTCCCGAACTATGTTTAAAATGCAGAACGATAAAATATAAATGACGTTAAAAAGGACGTGTCAGAAAAGCAACACTTCTGGGGTTTGAAGCACACGTATAGCCTACAGACGTGTTATTGGCACGTGAACTAAAAATGATCAAGCGCAACTTGTGAGGCCACACCCCCCAACAACAAGCATATAATAAAAATCAAAACAGTAAGTTTGTATTAAAATGAGGTGTGTGTGTGTAGAGCGATGCCCATGTGTATATGATTTCTAGAGAGATCACTTATCTTGTGCAATCATAATTACTACAGTCCTCCAGCTACATTACTTAACAGACATATGTCTGGAAATCGTATCCTGTCCACATAGTACATTATGTTCAAGGTTTAAAAATGACTCAGAAGCTTGATTTTGAAGAGTTACAAGTGCTAAATGGTGTGAACGCCCACATGCAGACGACTTGACTATGACGTTTGAACAGCTGGATGTGATCAACCTTCTGAGAACACAAAATGACTAAATGTGCGTTAGGTGTGTTACGTGTTCCATGCAGGAGGACGTAAGAGAGAGCATCTGGAAGCAGAGGAATGGTCAATCATCCTGTGAACCAGCACAGCGTCTGCATTGCAGCTATAATTCTCCCTGGAACAAGATTGAGAGCATGTTCACTTTCCACACACACACACACACACACACGTACACACGCACACACACAGAGCCATCACTCTTTGGGCTAATGACTCAAGGAGTGCTCCTGTGGCGGCGATTAAAATGGAGCAGCTCCTCTATTCGGATGCCACTCAGCATCTCAGACTCTGACCTTCTCCTCTTCTTTTTTTCTTTCTCTCCATTCCACCCTGAAAGGCAGCCAAAACCTCCACCATGGTCTTTTCATTACAGAAGTGCTCTGGGTGGCATCTCTCCTGCAGACACACCTCCTCATTTCTGTCTGCTGCATAGCCATTACGGTGATTAACGTTAATTGGGTAAATGTTTCAGGTGACTGGGAGAGACGTACTTTGTCACTACGGTTGTTTGCACTGCTACTTGTGTAACATATACCCTTATGGGGCTGTGTGTTTTGTTTAAATTCTGTATGTTGTTCATTTGTGAATCCATGACTGATGAATCCCGTAGTTCGAGCAAAACAGCAATGCAAAAAAAGACAAATTACCTTTAACAAAGCATTAGAGAATGATGAACGTAATGAATTACTCATTTTAAACTAGGACATCTCTTGATTAATGATGTTGGTTATAGCATTAATTGGGAAAGCAGAAAAATCATACATTCCTGGAGATATTAAATGAGGCATTTAGTCGAGTGTAATGAGAAATTGTATATAATTATAGCCTATATGGTGCATTTATTTTATGACAAGGCATAAATTACTAGTTATATATTCTTTCTCTAATTTAAACACATAAGGCTGCTGTAACAATGGAGACTCAGACTGAAGCAGACTGAGGATCCATGTGCAAGAGTTGGTTTTTTTTTTTTTTTTCAATGCAGATTGTAGCATACAAAGTGAATTCACAATCCAGAAATCCAAAAAACACACACACACGCAAACACAAAGGCAGGCAATTGTCAAAACACAATCGATACAGTTCAACAAGACCAAAGGATGATCTAAAGAGAAATGCAAAAACATGGCGAGGGTTCCAAACACCATAAAGCAGTCTGCAATAGCAACGCTGAGAACTTACACACTCACAGACACAGGGAAGGCAATAATTGCATACATATGAACTGCTTAAAAAGCTATAAAATCAGGAAGGAAACAGGAAGTGATTGTTAGAGGTCACTGTAGTATTACAGTGATTGCAACCTCTGCTGAGGGACGAGAAATATCCTGAGTCCTCGTTACAGATGCTTATGTGAGAATCAACTAGCCTCAATCTAACGAATGTAATTAAGATTTGTCTAAGACCCTGCTCCCTGGATTAAAGGAATACTCAGATGTTTTTCAATCTAATCTCTGTCTATTCTTTCATAGAGTATGTGTGATTACCATGAACAAGATTGAGAAAGCATGTTTACTTTACACTTACCCTAAGGGCATCAATAAACATATTAGTGTATGGATTATGGGGTGAAGTGGGTAGCATTGCCGCCTAACGACTCCAAGGTCCTAGGTTCAATCCTGAGCTTGGGTTACTGTCTGTGAGGGTTTCCTCAGGGTTCTCTGGCTTCCTCTGGCCTCCCAAAACATGCCAGTGGATTAGCTATGCTAAATCACCAGTTTGTGTGTGTGTGGTGTCTTGTGATGGACTGGTATCCCATCAGTGATGTATTCCCTCCTTATGCCCAGTGTTATGAATGAATGATTCAACAATGAGCTACATGAAGTGCCATTTATAAACATTTTTAATGTTTAAAATCTGAATAGCTATTTCTTATTATTTCATAGCAATGAAAGTTATTATAAAGAGGTTTATTAATTCAATGCAAACTGACTACATTGGCAACAAATCTGCAGATTCTTCCATATGAAAAAGTAGTTCCACCTCTGAATGAAGGAATCGTATAGATTTAGAGGTTAACTTGCATATCTGTGTCTTGCATAAACCTTCACTGATGTCCCAACAGCTGCCCTTAGGCTTCCATTATTATGAGTTCATTTTGAGTCAGCTGGCTTTCTGATCTTAAGTACAGAGAAACATTTCATTCCTTTCTTGTCTGCCGTAAAAAAAAGCACATCCGTTCATGATGCAGTAAATAGAGATATTTGAAAATTCCAGCATATTCCTTAAACTCATCGAGCATTAATGTGCTGATTATTCCCCTGTTTAGCTATGTCTACATGCAGCCTAATAATCCGCTAACAATCTGCCCGAGAGCTCGATCAGAAGCAAAAAGTTTTCTTGTGAACATCTCAGTCAAAATAGAGTAAACCAAATGAGGCCAATCTGAAGGAAATTCTGGTCGGTAATCTTTTCAATAATTTGTATAATAGAAGAATAAAAGCCACGTAAACCTTCGTTTCCGAATGTGTCCTTCGGATCACGCGGTTTATGTAACAGATTTTAATCTATTTAAAAATAACTGTGAGACTGAATGGGTTTCTGAGGAAGATACCGAACATGAATTAACCTCAGCAAAGTTCCACGTTTAAAAGGCATTACTCTGATGGCTAATGTGTGTATTTTCTGTTCGTTTCAACAAGGAAAATGTCCTTGTTCCTAAATGCGGAACAAGCATAAAACGCTGAGTGATTTTACCGCATTCACAAACTATCCTTCATAATCACACTCTGCTAACATTTTGCTGAGATGAAAAAAAATTAACTTATTAAAAACCAAGCAAAGGGAAACACAACTTTAGATTGCATTGTAAGTACTGTAGCATACATGTAAACGAGGATCGTCTACAGAGTGTCTAGTTTCGGATAAATATAAACAAGTCATTAGAGATTTTGCGAAAGGAATGAGTTATCTCGGGTTTGCTGAAAATCTTTGCACATGAACATAGCCAGTGAGGAAGCCGGAAGAGAGGAAAATAGAGGTTAAACCCACATCACATCCTGCGCATAAAGAATCCAGGTCATGGACCAACATGATAGATAGAAAGTGTTGTTTATGGCCACCCACTTTTCTGAGCTTTTTCAATGACAAACAGTACCTGAAGTCCCCTGACAGATATTCACTGGCTCCTAATTGATTAGCTGTTCCTCTTATCCGAGTGGACGAGGGCTAAATTTAATAGTGGCTGTGTTTTCCTAACTGACACCCACACCCACACACACACACACCCACACACATACACACACACACACACATACACTCACACACTATTTGTTAGCAAAAGGTTATTGGCTTGACACGGCAGCACAATCTAGCAGCAAGTTGAAGCTTAATAATTTAGCAGTGATGTTTAGAGCTGGACTGGGGACTCGGGGTGTGTGCGAGTGTGCGAGTGTGTAAGTGCATGTGTACGAGAGCACTGCAGTGGTTTGTATTCTATCCACGCGCCTCGCTGAGCAAAACAAAACAAAAGGACAGCGCGTTTATGTTGTATGAGTAGAAAAAAGGACAAGAGTTTCCCCGTGTGACTCGAGCAGGACAGAAAACCTGCAAACATGAACTCAAGAAGAGATTTACGAATGAGTGCAAGGAGCAAATGTGACACAAGGATTTGTCTTGTGCTGAATTGGAATTGGATCACTCGAGTAAATCCACAGCTCTGTTACATGATATATTTACACCTTATTTTTCTGTCAACATTTACAGTCTATAAATACGCGCTAACAAAATTGATAGTGTTTTACTTGAACCGACATAAGACTGACACAATGATGTCATAATGATGTCATAGCACTGTTCAAACATACACTAGCAGTGACATTTTATCATGTCTGTCTTAATGGTTGATGTCATGACAGCTTACATCATAGCTATGGCTAACGTGCCACACTTACTTGTACTCATAATGCATTATAAATACCTATTTACTTAAAATTTAGAAATATGTAAATGCATATGGTAAATACTTAAATATAAATTCATATCAAATATAAAATAAATATTTACTATAAATATTATAATACCTTATAATGCCTTATGTAAGCCTTTATTAATGGTCATAAGCAGTTATAGCTACATGCGTAGCACTTTATTAAGTTACAACTTCATATCAGATTACATAACAAATTATAATATCTGTGCGTAACATTGTATACACTGATGTTCTGATGCACTATAACACTAAAGTGTAGGGGTACAGTATCTGTGCTCAAGGTTATAATGCATTAGAACCTCACCTTTTCACAAGTGATTTTTTTTTTTTACTTGATTCAATTACGTGTATTTTCTCGTGTGATGTTATTCATGTTATTCATTTATTTTCACGCTAAGCGATTTTTCTCACATCATTTTTATATTTTCAGAAGTGATTTTTAAATGATTCATTTACATTTGTTTTCAAATGTGATTTTTTTTCACATGATTTTATTTATTTTCAGATGTTACTTTTAAATGATGATGACAGAATGATCTATTTTCATATTAATTTTTATACATGATTCATTTACATGTATTTTCACGTGATTTTTTTCACGATTTATTTATTTTCAGACGTGATTTTTAAATTATTCATTTATTTTCCTATATGAATTTTTTTATACATGATTCTTTTACATGTATTTTCACATGTGATTTTTTTTCACAAGATTTGTTTATTTGAACATGTGATTTTTTTCACCTGATTCTTTTTTATCCACATGATTGATCAATTTTTTAATTAATTTTGCACACGTGATTTTTTTCCGAGGATCATTCATTCATTTCACCTGTAGTGCATATGGTTTTATTTTCCACGTGTTAATGTTTCACATGTAGAGCATGTGGGTTCCTCTTAGTATTTTCCTGTGACCACATACTGTTTACATGAGGTCACATGTTCACTTGAGTTCATATGTGCAATTTTAATTGCATAATGTATGGCAATGCACCTTCACATGCATTTCACATCTGACCACATGTTATTTACATAATTACACGTGAAAAGTAAGCAGACTTTCCGTGCACGCACACTCAAAGTCATACCGTATAATATAAAATCACTGGTCAAAATCGATTTCATGATATTAAATTTGTATGAACAACCCAGATGGCAAGAGAAGCTGTTAGCTTCTGTTACAGCGAGAGAAATCAGTGGCTGTGTGCTGCAACATTTTGGGAGCAGACAGTGTTTTCAGATGACTTACTCAGTCAGGACATGACAGAACGGTCTGTGTTAAGGCAATCAATCTACACCAAGGACTCCCTGATGGTTTTAAAGCAGAAATGTGCCACGGTGAGATGCAACCGGTGATAAATTCAAGGTCCAGCATTAGATAGGTAACAATGCCATCTATTAGAGTTGTGACACATTGAAAATCGAAAGCATAAACTTTTATTTCAGTTGGTGCTAAGCATTTACTATATCAGTCTCGTATACAGCGTGAGGCTTTTATGTGTGCAGGTTATAATACATTCGGATTTCACTAGTATTCAGATGTACTTGTTTTGCTAGATTTATACACAGATCTAACTAAGCAGATGCAGAGGTGAGGTTAGCAGATCATAAGATGCTTCTCTATACTGTGAAAAATTAAAACACAGGTAAAAATTCTCACCTCCAAAGTTCAAGCCTGAACTTCAGTAACTCCACGAGTACTGTAAAATATAGATACTTGAAGGGGGTTGAAGAGATATGAATTTATGAGAACTTACTCAAAGTACCTGCAAGCAGTTATAGATATTCATAAAACCTGTAATCTATACAACCTGTTTATATACGGTGCTTTTACACATTCACTATGTGCACTGGATCCTGATACATTTACCTCGTCTGTGCAGTGAACTTGGTCTGCTAAAAGCACTTCGATTACGTCGAGAACACAACTGCAAATGAAGCAGTGAAGGCAACATGCTGTGTATTAATGGTTGTGGGTGTCATTTTTGACATTCGAGCTGCTAAACTGACCTGAGCTGCAAAATGGGAGCACTGCAGAAATATGATGAATTCTGGATATCTTGGCCTAAAAATACAAAAATGTTTCTTATTTATATGACTATTTAATTGCTTGTTTGGGTTTCTTTAGCATTGACTCTGTGTCCTCTGTACTCGGTTGATTTCCATCATTTCTACATGAGCTTGCAAACGCTTTGCAGTTATGCTTCTGCCCCCCAAAAAAATCTCAATTTCACTCAGATTTGAACTACTGATCTAAAATTCATAGCTGTGTTTCTCTGGTTTCTCTGTTCTGTCAAGTGTTCTTGTATTTCCTGGTTTTGACCTCAGCGTGCCTGCTTTGAATATAAATGTGGTTTTGCCGGAGATGATCGTGTCTGTCTGTGACCCGATCCTCACTCTGGGTTATGATGTTGATTCTTATAGAAGCCTTAACAAAAAAAGATTGTGCTCTTACATGCCTCGGTTTCCATCTGCCATACACAAACCTTAAGTCAGTTCCAGATTCTCCTAAATAGCCTTACGGCCCTAGGAGGACGTCATGCACTATTTAGTACGAATATAATTATAATGCTGCTACTTTAGAGACAATTAAAGCACTAATAAGCTCCATCATCTTCTCTTTAAGCGGAGCAGTGTTTAATAAAGAAGGAACACAGCAGGTCTACCAGGAAAATGCAAAGATGTGTAGTTTATCCCCAACTTGCATACACAACTGTAATAAATATGAAGAAAGACATTTATGAAGAAAGGTAGAAATGAAAAAAGAAAGCCAGGGACACCAGAACACTAACAACACGCTTCCTTTAAAAAAGTCGCCTTGAGTTCAGCTCTTTTTCCAGTGAACTTCATATACAAGTGTGTGGGCTCCCTGAAATATCTTTGTTCACACACACACACACACACATTTCGTTTGATCACAGAAGGACAAATCAGTAGCCCGGCACACGGGACAAGCACATTCAGCACATTAGTTTTTTATTCATAGTTGCCTTGAAAACAAGTAGGTTCAACAACCAGAAAAAGTGGGGGAAAAATAGTCCTTATTGATATAATAAGACAGAAAAAAAAAACAATGATGTAACACACCTCGATGAATGACTCAATCTTTTGACTCAAAGGATTCACTGAATTAAACACTGATCCGCTGAACAACAGAGAAGCCAGTCTTGATTCAAAGGGGTCAATGATTCAAACACTGACCTACTGAGAATGAGAGAAGAGTCAATCTTGGTCATGACCGAAAGGATTCACTGATTCAAACAGTGATCTACTGAAAAAGAGAGAAACGAATATTGATCGTGACCAAAAGGATTCACTGATTCAAACACTGACCCTCTTGAATGACAGCAAATCCTGTTCTTGACTCAAAGGACTCCATCTGTGAATCAAACACTGATTCACAGAAGGAGAGAGGAGTAAAGCTCAGTCATGACTGAAAAGATTCACTGATTCAAACACTGATCTGCGGAACAAGAGGAGAGCATATTTTTGTCATGGTCCAAAGGATTCATTGATTTAAGCACTGACCTAATGAATGAAAGAGAAGCAAATGCAGTCATGACTGAAAAGATTCACTAATTCACTGATTCACTGACCCACTGAATGAGAGCAGAGTAAATCTGGTTGTTAATGGGTTAATACATGTTTATAGCCATGTTTTAATCATTAATATTCTATAAATGGTTAATGAACGGTTTATAAGGCAACAGTTTTATATAACCTTATTAAACTACACGATATGTCCAGAAGTTTGTGGACACCTGACCATCACGCCCATATGTGCTTGTTAAACATCCCATTCCAGATTTTGTCCTCCTTTGCTGCTATAATAAGCTCCACTCTTCTGGGAAGTCTTTCCACTAGATGTTGGAGTGTGGCTGTGGGGATTTGTATTCATTCAGCTACAAGAGCATTAGTGAGGTCAGGCACTGGTTTTGAGCGAGGAGGCCTGGGGTGCAGTCAGTGTTCCAGTTCATCCCAAAGGCTGAGGTTGAGATCAGGGCTCTGTGCAGGACACTTGAGTTCTTCCACTCCGACCTTGGCAAACCATGTGTTCATGGAGCTTGTTTTTTTGTGCACAGGAACATTGTCATGCTGGAACAGGTTTGGGTCTCTTAGCTCCAGTGAAGGTAAACTGTAGTGCTATAACATACAAATACATTCTATATAATTGTGTGCTTTGAACTTCGTGAACTTTAAAATCCATAAATCCTGATCATTATAATATATTACGGATGTGTAATAGCTGTGAATAATGATGTGTTATGAAGTCAGTGATATCACACAAACAGCACTAACCTCATCAGCCAGCAGGTCTGTTCGAGCGCTAATCATGTCATGAGTACCATTCAGAGGCTCAAATGTGCTGCAGTTGTGAGCTATAATTCACCTGTTGAGTTTTTATGGGTTCATCCTCATCCTCGCAGTAGATTTGTTTGCAGGAATGTCAAAGAGCTCATCACCTGCTGCTTTAGTTATTTCTACATGGACTTTGCCATATAGTATATTGTATGTGTCTCAAAATCAGCACGTTCTTGTTATTTTAAGTTATCAAACATAAATATACATTCATGAATAGTAAAGTGTGTGCTCCCTGGAGATGGGATGTGCTGCCAGCTCAGTTTAACAGCACAGCTATCAGACATGCATGAGATGAGCACTGTGCCTTACACAATTTTCTCAGAAATTCTGAGACACATTTAGGTGACATTATACATGTCCTAATAAAATTGGTGACACTTAATTGGATCGGTATCTATATTGGGCCTTCATAACATATTCATAAGCATTGCATGCATTTTTTATAAAGCATTGCTGGATGATTTTTTAATGTCAAAACCTGTGAAGTGTCATTAGAGGCTGTATTTAGTACGAATTGCTACAGTAAATGTATCTCTAAGTTAGTTCTTTTTTACTAACAACATACTCATGAAGCTTTTGAGACACTTTATATGAAGTATTACGGTTCATTCCTATTCAATAAGTTAGCATATGGTCTTCTTAAATAAGGGAAGGTGTTCAATGTATGGAGACATGGAAAATATTCCTTTGGGTGACATTTTCTTCATTTTGTCATGGTGTGCCCCTCTCTAGATGCGTCAGGGATCCCAAGAAATGCGCTTTCATGTGCTTTTGTTTTGGCATTGGTCCTGTCTCCGCCCCCTGTCCTGTCATTGGTTTGTTCGCTAAATGTGTTCACCTGTTCTGTGTTTCACCTTAAATAGCTTGGCTATTTATGCCCTTGTGCTGATGTCTCACTGCGAAATCTTGCTAATTATATCAGGTATTTCTGAGCATTGTTCGCTTGCGTGCCTTGGTTTCGATTGCTATTATGGATTATAGGCTAGGAGATATCCGCCAGCCAAGCTTGAGTCTGGAGCTCGGCCATAACTGGACAAATTCAAGAAACAAACAAACAAAAACAAAACAAAAAAACAGATATGAAAACAAACATCAATCAAGGTGCAGGATAAGAAGAAAATTGAGAAGTGGCAGCAAAAAAAAAAAAAAAAACAAGAAAAAAAAAAAAACGCTTCTTATGAAAGTATTTCTTTTTCCACCCAGATTGTTTGGTATTACAGTTACATCAGAGAAATGCCTCGTTCTCATCTTGCTCTATCTCCCACCTCAAAGCCACAGTGAAAATTGATTCCACCTCCTAAACTCTTGCTATAAGATGTTACACCAAGGACATATTTTACATGCTGCAGATGTATTTCCATAAGCAATATTTACAGCATCCGCCCCATGTTTATCCATGTTATTCTGGAAGAACATCTCTGATAACTCTCTACAGAGCTGCTTTTGACAGAATGGAAAGATCCCAGTGGTACTTTGATTGTGCACAGGTATGTGTCCGTCACTCAGTGTCCTGATCATCCATCATCCATTTAAAATATGCAGAAAACATTTTTTAACATTTCATATATGACTGGGCTTGAAATGCTTTACTTCACAGAACCTGCACATTATTTCCCATCTAATTGACCCACTTAAAGCCAGCAAATGATTTTCATTCACAATTTTCCACTCCAAGAGCTGCATAATTAGCATTCCTTATAGGCTTAATAAAAAAATCTTTGTGCAGTAATTGTACTCTGTTGATTTCCTTTGTGACATGGTTACAAAAGGCTCATGGGCAGGGCTTATGTTTATAGGAAAACTTCATCAGTTTAAATCACCCCAGACTTTATCAAGTGTCTCGTTAGAAATCTCAGCCAAATTATTTTTCCTCCCCAAGGTTATGCTATACAAACTAGTGCTCTGACTGTGAGCATAAACATGGGATTGGCAAAATGAAATTAAACTCAGTATTAAAAACTAGGCAGAGCAACAGAGAGAGAGAGAGAAAGAGAGAGAGAATGTTTCAAGAAGCAAATCTCCACTGAATTAACGAAGTGAAGAGATCTTTTTAAAATACCTACATACATACCTTCTTGTGTGAGAGTGCTTTCAAAAAGGTGCATGGCCGCATGACATTGAAAAAAAAAAAAAGCCTTGGAAAAAACAACTTGTTACAACCAAAAATAAAATGTCACAACATATAAAAACACCATAAAAATAACCTGCAACAATTAGGCATAATTGTTTTACAACTTGTACGTTTGCCAGGAATCCTCTTCCCACAAGATCACTAAGAAACCCTGGTGGTTATCCATTGTTCATAGAACCTAGATTTCTATTTCACTCCTAACCAGAGGTGGTATGTACACAGTACTGTGCAAAAGTCTTGGGCACATGCAAAGAAAGGCTGTAGAGCAAAGCTGCCTTCAAAAATAATGAAATTAAGTGTTTCTACATAAAAAATACCATAAAGAGCAGTAAACATTAATGAATGAAACAAAGACGATATTTGGTGTGATGGTCCTTTGCTTTTAAAAAAAATTAGTAGTCTCAGGTACAATTAGTGCAGGTTTATAAGGAAATGAGCTGTAAGTGTTACTGAGCATCTTGCAGAAGCAGCCGCAGTTCTTCTGGAGACTTTGACTGTCGACTCGCTTCTTATTTCTGCAGCAAAACCCAGCAGCCTTCAATATGTTTTTTTTGACTGAAAAGTGTCTCTTATGTCATCTGCTGCTTTCTTTACTGACATACAAACATTCTTCTGTAACATTTCATTTTGTGCTGGAAAACAAATGTGTTGTTCTAAAATGTTTTTTGTACTGACTCGATAATGTAGAAGTCAGAAAATAAAAACCGATAACGAAGTTTGTACTAAAAAAAAATAGGGTGCCTAAGACTTTTGCACAGTACTGTATATCAGCAATGTGTTCCACAATGTCTAAAGGAACCCACTTTAATACTGACTGGAAAGCTGTTTGGAGATGACCACCGTGTTCATTCCACCGGGAGGCTCTAACGCTGCAGAACGTGCAGAAAGTGTGCGGTGAGGTTCTGGTAGCAGCAGCGTAGACTTCCTGAAGTGGCTTGTATAAGTAAAGCCCATGAGAAAGGAGTCACTCCTCATAGAGCGGCAGGTCACGGTAGGGGTTGGGCTTTTTTTTTAAAATTATTTTAATCCAAGTTTTTTACCCTACTGTGCTCAGTCTTTAACAAGAATTCAGCACAACAGTCACCACAGACAGCATTCAGACACAGAACATAACAACAAATAACACTTAAAGCAATTAAAAAGCAGGAGCACTCTTACGGAAACAATGCCCTTATAAATAGCTTACAATCTGACAGTGAAACTCATTGCACTAGTTTTACATGTTTATTAGTCATTCCATGATCATGGGGTGTTATAACTAAAAATTGTCTCACCCCATTCAGATCTCACTAATGGAACATCACAATAAATGTGACTATAAGAATGTAAATTATACGCTGTGCTGTTTTATTAGATTTTTTTTTTTTAAAGTAATATGCTATGCGTGGAGTTCAGTGCATTAACTTGAGCTCTATAAACTGTTCCAGCTGAGGTTCCTGACTACTAGTGCCTCTGTACCTTGCCTTGTTTGCCTTTAACAAACGGTTCAGCTTAAATCTTATCTCCTAAATTCCAGGGCTGTCAACAACCTCTTCCTTTGATCTTGCAGAATAGCTGGCACTTTTTCAAAGCCGTGATTTTTTTTTTTTTCCCCTTCTCCAACAACAAAATAATAAGGCCACTGTGCACTAATCTGCAATGCAAGTGCCTCTGCTAAAACCAGGCTGTAGCATGCTCATAAATATTTTCCAGACACATCTTCTAAAACAAGGTCTTTCACAAGGTGGCTCTCAAAAGTGCACATGAATTTATATGAATGTATTAATATAAATGTATACTGTGCACAAGCTAACTTTATAAACCTCTATACATAAGGGACCTGCAGTTAGCACATCAGTTATTTAGCAGTCTGATTTCTTTAGGTAAAGATTCTAAGGTTCATAATTTCTTCTTCTGTGAAGGCCATATGTATAATGACCCATGAATACATTCATAGCATGTTATAATGCATTCATGTGGCACAATACACATCATTATAACTATTTATGAAAAGGCATTACAGTTTGTAGCATTGTTTTTAACACAATTAGAAATAAATTGTTAAAACAATGCCTTATAAGTAGTGCTTATTACACATTATATCACCATTATATCTCCTCAAAATGCACTGTGCAAAGTGGGGCTTGGTGGTGTAACATGTTATGTTATTAATGCGTAATAAATGTAGCTATAAAGTGTAATGCATTTTCATAAATAATTATAACAGTATGTATAATGCCTTATGAATGCATTATAACATGATAGGAATGTGTTCATAGTTAGTCCAGTGTTACCAAATACTTTATCATGTCTGTCATAAGCGTGTATAAATCTTCATAAATGTTCATAATTAGTTAAAGTCAATACAATGTTATATTACATTTCTGATACGCTTCAGAATACCTAATACTTTATGAAGCACTATAAAGGTACAATGCACTTTTGAACAGGTATTATAATGCGTTATGTAACCTGACATTAAGAAGTTATATACTCATGCTTTACAAACTCTTATGCATGTAACTGTAACTACTTATGAGCATCTATAACAGGTTATGTAATGCATTATGAATATGTAATTGCATTAATTTCAAATCCTGACAAGTTGCTCATTTCAAATTACACTTAAACACATCAGATGTGCAGTTAAAACAGATTTTTAAAAAACAGTTCTCTGCTTCTTTAAGCTCAGTGTTAATTTCATTCATGAAAATAACATCTGCTCCTTTATAAGTGCTGTTCAAGCAGATTAGAGTGTTTAATTATTTGTAGAGCTCTGCTTATCATACAGAGCAGCCAGATTTCCTGTTTCCCAACAAAAAAAATAAATGTTGTGAAAACCTTTAAAATTTGGTGGATCCTAGCACACAAACACTGTGAGAGAATTCAGCAGCTGTGAGGTTGATTAGTCATGCGCCCCTAACCGTTATCAACGGCGGCAAAGATATGTCACTGTCAATATACAATATGCAAGCAGCCATGCACTGCTGGGCGTTATTTATCTGCTGACAGGTGGCCGGCCGCCTTCACACAGATAGCTATGCTAATGACAGAAACATACAGCACTCCACTCACCCTCCTTATACACTGCCTTCTATAAATACACTCTCTGGTGGAGCGGTATGGTGGAAAAGTGTGTTAATTCTTGCAAGAAAGGTAAAATGCAACTTTGGCAAGTATCTGAGAGAGCGAACTTGAGGTCTGTTTGGTGAACTTGACGTCTTACCGTAGTCTCGTACTTGCAATCTCATACCAATACACAAAGTTATATGAAAATATATAAAGGTTAGGGTTAGCCTTAGGGTTAGGTCATCTTCACGCATTAGACCGTCTCATGAGATCAGGTTCAAACAAACTTATGAGCAAATTTTTGTGGATTTTTTTTTTCTGTATCAAACTGTATTAATACCACAGCGCGGCTGAATTCTCGATTCTGATTGGTCAGAAGGTGTTGATTAATTGCAGCACTGACAGTAATGCAGGTTTGTATTAATGCACACATTTTAATAGGCTATTGGTTCTATAGTAACAGCTTTTTTGTATTGTTGATTATGGTGATGCTTTCTGTAAGGAGATGTTTATTTAACATTTATGGAAGGAGTCTCCAGTGTCACTGCTTTCAGACGTGGAAAAGTCTTCAAGACATGGATGTTTTGCAGTTTCTCAGTAACAACTTGTGCTTTCATCTTATTAACTTCTTATTAAATGTTTATAGCTGCTGTAAAGTAACAAAAGGAACTAGTTTGTTTTGCAGACTTTAAATGTGGCTACAGCAGCACTCTCCCAAGTGTTTTATTCCTATACTCCCATGCTATCTTTGTTAGGACTCTTATATCCAATATTATGGACCGATGATTATTTTAACATCTCAGCCTGACTATTTTACTTCTAACATAACATATCATATTGGGCATATTGTATTTTTGGATAATAAAATTACCAACACTAAATAAATTTAAAATAAAATCATCATTAAATGAGTACACTTTTATTATAAAGTGTTTTTAGAGAGTATTAACTTTTTTAAATAGGATTTACCCTGCTATGTAAACGTTAATACATTATATAATGTTATACAATACTTATTTATGAATTGATCATTAATTAATGCTTAATTAGTAAACTATGTATTACTTTGTGATATATAGTTTATTACCAAACCTCAACTTTAAGGAAGTCTAACAAATGTATTCCTATTATAAATTACAGTTTCTTGTCTTTTGAACTTGTCAGTTTTGAACTTGTACCTGAGTTTTATCTCCATAAACATGGCCACATCTTTCTGCATCGGCACTTTGAAACCAGAACTCTATTCTCGGCGATCTTATCAACCCTGCGATATCATTCATTTGCTCCATATCAAGGAAGCGCACTTCCAGTTCTCTCCTCTATCCAGCAGGAAATGACACGGTGAATGAGCCTCGCTGACAGTGAGTGACGGTGTCATCTCCCGAGCAGCGCTCCAGACCCTCTCACACTTACAGGGCTGAAAACACATCTCTCTCTCTGACAGATAGGTGCAACGTGGAGCACTCCTGCCACGGACAGGTCTTTAATGACCCAGCTGCCACTTTCCAGCTCAGCCTTCATTTTACTCTTTCGTTTCACTTTTTGCCCTGGGAGAATGTGAATGTATTTTCCAGGTGAATTTCAGCAGGAGGAATTGTAAATGGTGTCAGGGTGCTTTCATCTAAAAATGCACAGAAAAAAATGACCTGAAATTTAAGCTCAGTTTAACAAGCAATTTGACAGACTTCATATATATATCATTTAGGTAGCACATTCTACGAAGGCCATATGTACAATGACCTATGAATACATTCATTACCTGTCAAAATGCAATCATAAGGCATTATTCACACTGTTATACTTATTTATGAAACGGCATTACAGTTTATAGCAATATCTATAATGCGATTATAAACTGTTACCAGAATGCATTAGAAGCACTGTTTATAACACATTATGTCCATAATGAAGAAATTCTACCCCCAGTTTATAACTGTTTGGTTTCTTTGATAATAGTGTTATAATGTGTTATGAGCACTACGTTTAATTTTTTCATGTTAATAATTCATAATACATAATAAATATTGCTATGATATATATAATACATTTTCAGAAATAATTATAACAATGTGTACAATACGTTATGAGTGATTTATATCAAGATATAAGCATGTTCACAGTTCATCACTATGTTCTTGTCGCCTTCTAAACATTGCCTTTCAGTAAAGCAAATATTCATTCCACTTTATTATGCATTATGAATTCTTAACATAATGCATTGTTACTAGTGTTTATAACACGGTATATATACAAATACACAACAAACTCAACCCGACTTTGCATGGTGCTTTATGTCTCACTTCACTTACAGCTCACAAATACAGCTTATAAGGTATTATAAATAGGGTATAATACCATATGTCTGTCAGTAATCTACACTCATATATAAAACATACATTCAGTTACTCAGTGGGTCTGTAATATAATGCACTATGCTAATTTTTGTTTTGGTGATATCATGTGCTATGAACACTACTTATAATGCATTATAACCATTTCTATAAAGTGTAATACTTTTTTATAAGCAGACGTAGCAATGTGTAAAATCATAACTGTCACATGGTCCCCCTCTCAGAGCGTGATGTGTTTTCCGGTGTGTCATTTGGTTCTGGGTTCATGCTATGTGTTTTTGTTTCAGTTCTAGTCCTGTCTCTGCCCCGTTCTGTCATCGATTGATGCTAGTTGACGAAGAAGCATGCAGTGGCCATTTCTGGTCCACAAATATGGTGCATGTTACAGGTAGTCTACACCAACTGGGAAACTTTTACCAGAGATGCACATCGGAAGCAATATTGAACATGTCTATCATTGCCAACTTTTGCTGAACATTGGAAAACAAAGCTCAAGAGGAATAAACAATGGACTGCAGGAAGAGCTACACAACCTCGGGCTGCTACTCGAAACAGGCCCTCGGACCACAGTATTGGCTGATGCCGCTGGCCAGAATAGAGGGCACCTGAAATGATGTGTGAGGCAGTGGAAGGGTGGTAAGCAAGCCAGCATCCATGCTAGGCAAAAGGCTAGCCCTAGCCACCCAGCTCCATCATCCATTCTTCTCTCCAATGTTCGCTCCCTCAACAATAATCTGGACTACAGCTAATGGCCCAGCATGAAGTCAGGGACTGTTGTGTTTTCGTTTTACGGAAACATGGCTCAATGACAGCACTCCAGAGGCAGCCATTCAGCTAGCCGGTGTTAACCGCACATCATGTCGACAGGATAGCAGCACTGTCTGGTAAGACTCATGGTGGTTTCTGTGTGTTTACACAAACAACGAATGGTGCAGGAATGTTGTTGTGGTCTCAAGCTACTGTTCGTCACTGGTGGAGTTTATGACTGTGAAGTGCCAGCCATACTACCTGCCCAGAGAGTTTACCACCATGCTCACTGTCGCGGCATGCATTTCATCTGGCACTAATGCAAAGGAACTTACAGAAAGTGCACCCTGATGGATTTTTTCATTGACGCCAGGAACTTTAACCACACGAATATGAAATAAGTGCTGTGAAAATTCCACAACACCAAAGACTTGGAGGAAAAAGCAGCATCAGTGACTTGCTACATCAGCAAAATGCGCAAAATGTGCAAACCAGAAACCGTGGATGACTGTGGAAGTGCGCTCACTGTTGAAAACCTGAGACACTGTCTTCAGGTCTGATGACAAGGCCCTCTGCACAGCAAGGGCCAACCGGCTATCAAAGTGGTGCAGCGAAACTACTCAGAAAAAATCCACAGTTACTTCCTAAATACTAAGGACACAAAGCGCATGAAGCACAGAACAAGATGCCAGTGGGAAGACCACCCCAACTCCAACCGACCAAGTACTTTGTCTGTCTGCGGTAGACATCAGGAAAACTCTGTCCAGAGTTAACCCACGGAAAGCTGCAGGTCCTGACAACATACCTGGCTGGGTGCTCAGGGAATGTGCTGATCAGCTTGCAGATGTCCTCACAGACATCTTCAACATTTCCCTGTGCCAAGCAGTCCCTGTGTGCTTCAAGACGACCACCATCATCCCTGTGCTGAAGAAGTCATCTGTGTCCTGCCTGAATGACTACTGGCCCATTGCACTCACAGTTATCATTATGAACTGCCTCAAGGGGCTAGTCATGGAACACATAAAGATCAGTCTTTCCACCACACTGGACCCATTTCAGTATGCCTACCTTTCCAACCGCTCAACAGAGGACACCATATCTGCTACCATCCACCTTTCTCTGACCCATCTGGACAAAAAGGACAACTATGTACTGATGCTGTTCATAGACTTCAGTTCAGCATTCAATATAATCATCCCACAGAAACTGATAACAAAGCTGAGCCTGCTGGGTTTGAACACCTCCCTCTGCAACTGGATTCTGGACTTTTTGACTAGGAGACCCCAGTCCGTCAGGATTGGCAACTCCATCTCCAGCACCACCACACTGAACACCGGCACTCCCCAGGGCTGTGTGCTCAGTCCACTGCTGTTTACCCTGCTGACTCATGACTATGCTGCAAAGTACAGTTCTAATCACATTATCAAGTTTGCTGATGACACTACAGTTGTGGGCCTCATCAGCAACAATGATGATTCAGCGTACAGAGAGCTTACCGAACCAACTCATAGAATGGTGTAGAGACAATAAACTATCTCTTAATGTTGATAAGACTAAAAAGATGATTGTTGACTTCAGGAGGACCCGGGTAGACCAGTCAGCACTGCACATCAATGGAGCAACTGTGGAGAGAGTCAAAAGCTCCAAGTTTCTTGGTGTGCACATGACGGGACCTCTCCTGGAGTCTCAACACCACCTCCCCTAGAAAGCCCAGCAGCACCTCCACTTCCTACAGATGCTGAAGAGAGCCAAACTCCCCTCTCACATCCTCACCACCTTCTACAGAGCAATGATAGAGAGCATCCTGACCAGCTGTCTTATCATGTGGTACTGGAACTGCACAGCCTGCAACTGCAAGACCCTGCAGTGAATGAGAACAGCTGAAAAGATCATCAGAGTCTCTCTACCCACCACTGGCACTTCATACAACAACCACTGCATCCACAAGGCCACCAGTATTGTAGACAACCCCTCTCACCCCTCTCATGGACTCTTTACCCTCTTGCCATCTAGCAGAAGGTACAGGAGCATCCACCCCACCACCATCAGGCTCTGCAACAGTTTCTTCCCTGAAGCAGTCAGATTACTCAACACACCTTCACCTTAAAAAGCTGCATCAGTCACTTTCATTATGGAATTTATTTTGGCTGCCAATGCTGCTGCTATACTGTAAAATAGTTTACAGTTTACAGTCCATGTTCTGTGTAATTATTGTCCTGTGTATGTACTGTCCTGTGTATCTCTTGTTCTGTTCTGCATATTTATTGTCCTGCACTCATCTCATACTGTTGTATAGTGCACTTTATGTTTTGCGTACTGTTCTGTGTTGCAACATGGCCCTGGAGAAAAGACATTTCATTTTGATGCATGCTAGCCATATATAGGAATGACAATAAAAACCACTTGACTTGACTTGATTGATCACCCTAATGTGTTCACCTGTTCTGTGTCAAGACCTTGATTAGTTTGTGTATTTCTCCTGTTCCCTTTTCTCGTTGTGAAACCTTATCATGAATTCATGTTGTTAAGTCTAAGCAATGTTTTCCATGTGCCATGTTTCCTGGTTTTAACTCTCACTTATTCTTTGGTTTATAAATATTGATTATCCTCATCCAAATAAAGCAAATGCTGAGTTTACACAGTTACATCCTGCCTTCACTAACCACACTGTTCCAGAACCATGTTATGAATATATGGGTAGGTCATTGTACATATAGCCTTCATAGAAAGTTATAACAAAAATACTCCCAGGACCATGCAGAATAAATTAAGCAAGTTGGAGTTGCAGAAGTAAGGAAGTCAGCTTCCAGGCCAGCGGGTGCTTTTGCTTTAGCTCTAAAATAGAACAGTGAGGTGGAAGAGCGTGATCACGACAGTCTCTCTTCTGCAGCTAAGAATATATAAGTATGTGGGAAGAGGAAGGCAAACAAATGAAGCACAAAATCAGAAAGATGCAGGGTTTGTTAGTGAGAGAGCAGCAGATTGACAATGTGAGCCTTGTATTCACACCTCTGAATACAAAGCTATCATGTGCTTTATAAGCTTTCTTTAGTGATATCCACCTCACACGATGTTATCAAGACTTTCAGTAATGTATTCAACAGGTTAGGCTGTAATGTTACCACAACAATTTTCATACAGTGATTAGATTTACAATGTAATTAGAACCAGATACGTAAAAACTAACCAGGTGCAGATGGTATAAATGTGGTGGTATGATGGTATAACAGGGCTAAGCACCCTATTTAGACAGTAGTTGGTTTGAACAAAAGGTCTACAACTTTTCTGTTTACCAGTTTTGGCATTTTGGAGGGAAACATGGCATGAACCCAGTGTTGCATCACAGACATGAAACACAGACAAAATGAATGGTCTTGGAACCTTTCTCATATTTCTTTTTTTTTTTTTTTCATAAAACTACTCAGCTATTGAAATGTCCTTTGTTAAGATCTTCCTATAAGAAAATAATTCCGGTGGTGGTAAATTAAACAGGAATTTCAGGGATGTTTATGGAAACATCAGACCTGCACTCTTGGAGAAAAGGGCTCCTCGAGGGTTCCTTTAATAATTAAGGTTTTCATTGCAATAGAGGGCTCTACCTTCAAACCTTTCTAAAAGGGAACACCTCTTTTGAAGGAGTTTACATTAAACCTTTATGGTTTTCCCCAAAAGGACAAGCCAATACATTCTTAAAGGTGCCTCACTCTTAGAAAAACAAAAGGTTAAAGTGTCCTTGTGCAAAAAGCCTTTAAGAGTCTACATAGTACCCCAAAACAGAAGGTTTCCTCATCATAAAAGGTTGCAAGTACCCTGCCAAGAAGCCAAGAACCATTAACTATGCAAAACTTTTCTCTAAGGGCCATATGTAGAGTCCAAAATGGCATCAATATTTACATAGGGAAAGTTACTTGTATTCAGAGACGGGTCGTGCATGTTTTTAAGTCAGTTTTCTGGATGCAGCATTCAGATTATGCAAATAAACTGCGTGTAGTTCATTCCTCCAAGTTTGCCAGATTTTGTAGAAATGTGGACTGAATAAGGAAATAGAAACTGTTAACTGTTTAATGAAGCTACAAGATGCTAAACTGAGGTTGTGATATCATAATGTGAAAGTGAGATGTAGGCTGTTTTATTATGCTATTAATTCACTATTTTGAGTTGTTGAATTACAATAATAATGCAAATTAAGCAAAATAGCATTTTTTGCAAAGTCCACAGTTATGTCTTGGTTCTGAATACAGATGTGCACAATTTCGGTCTTCACTAAATCTTCACTAAGCAAGTTTAACTTAACTCTGAACACAGCCCTAAGAGGGGAGATGTTAACTTTTTGTAAGTATATTAGTAATTATATGGTTTGTCTCACAATGTGAGCCTTTTGTTGATTAGAAAATGTCAACAAAAGAGAAAATAAGCAAGCTTCAAGCTGACTTCCCTCAAATGAGATTCAGTATGAATCAAAATATTTGACATGAAGACATTTCAGATAATTCCACGTCTGTCCATGTTTTGGTTTTAGAGCGAAAACTGATGTGTCAGAAATAGTAGCATAAATGAATAAATAAAACGTTTCCAAGAATCATAAAATTGTGATGTTCCATTAAAGCTGCAGAGATATCGTTTCTCTGCTGCAGTCCTGATGGAATAATGTATAATTCAAGGGTCCAGAGTGGACAGCCTTTTACAGCTGAATAGAAAAGAGACAGGGAGGAGAATACTTGAAAAGCCATTTACTCTTCACTGGTCATATCCTCGGCTCGGTTCAGATGCTGAGCTGCTTCAGCAAAGGAAAACTACCCTTGGTCATCTTACAAACAGAGATATGTCAGGATGGAGACAAAGTGATTGCAGGAGAGAGAGAGAGAGAGAGAGAGAGAAACCATATAATATCACACTGATGATGGGTGAAAGGGATGAGAGTCGGGTTGAAATTGCACCTCCAAATGGTCAGTGTTCTGTGTACTGACCTCTGAAATGAAAAGCATCTATTGGTATAGACAGTTGTCCTTCAGGAAATTCACACTGGTGAAAGCAAATGGATGCGAAAGACCTGCAGAGGAACAATGCAGACAGAAGGACATGCAGTGCACGAAACAGCAGCAATCATTCGGCCCCGACCACGCCAAGACCGTGAAGCAACTAGAGACTCATCCCCTTGGGGCTCAACACCATTAGTCTATTAGAACTTGAGAGAGAGAAAAGGGCTTTTAGTCTAGCCTCCTTTTTCCTTTCTCATCCTGTAAACAAGATTAAATATATATATACTGTGTGTGTGTGTGTGTGTGTGTGTGTGTGTGTGTGAAGTGTAAAACTCTACTGACTGAGGCATGATAAGAAACGATTTGGCAATTTTGTCATTTTGCTAGGTGAATCATTTGGTTCCTCTTCCTACCAGGCTACCATTCATGACGAGCAGGGACATATGAGTGGAGCCAAAAATAGTGCAGATTGTTAATCGGTCAAATCCAGTCATCACAGAATGGGATCTTTACACGCTTCGGGGTTTTGCTGCCGGAAGTAGCATTCGCAGGGTAAATTAACTTCTGCTACGAAAACAACATTGGCTGAGTCGAACACCATTTATGAGAAGTGTTATAGAAAAACTGAGAGTGACATCAAAGAAACAGCTTGAATTATCAGCGCAAATAGCTTTTAGGAGGAAAATAAACTGTACGCGTAGTGAGTAGAAATGTTTCACAAACTGAACAATGCTAATCTAGAGTTTAACCTCCAGTTTGTGCGTCTCTTCATTCCTCCTCCTCATCGCTCGGTCTGACTGCCGTCTCACTGTCGTTGACTAACAAACAAAAACACGCATCATTCTCACTACGAGTGTTAACACACTTCTCAATTAACTACCAATACAGCTAGCTAACATAAGTAAAAGGATGCTATCAGTGCTAAAAGTTTAACTTTGTCACCTATCCACAATTTTCTCATTTCGTAAAGCGATTAATGGAAATGAAATATGGTTAATCTAAAAATAATACATACACAATATCAATTAGCTACATATCTTGCTCCTTATCGTCTGTGCTAACGTCAGTTAACGTTACATTATCCTGAAAGCTGTGAATTGTTATGTTACAGAGAAACCAGAAAGTCCTAAGTCCTGAAGAACTTCCCATGGTGGATAACTTACTGGTTGGTACTAATTTGTATGCGTACGTTTTCTTTTTAAGTATCCATTATCTGTACTTTTTTCACCCCTGGCCATGAAAGTATGGTCTTATGGCTGCAAATTCAAACACGCCAGCTCATATGAAAAGTTACGAATTGTTCATGATAGGAACTGTACATTTTCTTACAAATGATTGAATGATTGATTCAACTCGGTGAAACTGGCCTGATTTTTCATTGTTTCTATAGATTTTGCTTGGCACAAAGGCACAAATCCTTCATCTGTGAAATGTGAAGCGACCATCCCCTTGCTTTTGTATATAAAACATAAAATCAATTCACAGTTGTTGCGTTTGTGTACAATTCCACATGAACGTGACGACTCTGCCCTCTTGTGGCCTTTGGTGTAACTACACTGCCTTTTTTTAGCTCCTTATTGAACCCAAATGCAGTTCAGGCACATCCTTCTCACATTAATGCACGCTTGCTGACATTTCCATGCTTTTTCCATTAACGATACAACGTTGTCAGCCCAATATAGTGGCCATTTTTTCTCGTACAGTGCAGGGTTGGTGATGTATAGAGCTGATCTGTGGCTTCGGGGGGTGAAGATGTGCTTACTCACAAAATGTGCTGAGGTCTGCTGAGGTCTTTAATGATGCCAACTTGCCTCAAGCTTCGAACTCCCTTTTATTCTGTACTTATTGATATAACAGATACTTTCAGGATATTTAATGCCCTCCTACGTGTAGCTATCACATTCATTATGGCTAGCTGCTATAAAATGTGCTGTGGTCTGCTGAAGGATGATGTGATGATACAAGCTCGCCTCTAGCACCATACTTCCTATTGAAGGTGTGCCAAAACATTCGTAACACTGCTGAAATCTACTCTCTCTTTAGCAATTGACTAGAGACTGTAATACCAGCCACTTTATTAGGAATACCTGTGCTCCTGCTCATTTATGCAATTGTACAATCAGTCAATCATTTAGCCATGTGGTCTTTTCCCTGTTCAGTTTTGGTGGTTTTCTGATGTTATAGTCCAACCACCTCGAGGTTCGATGTGTTGTATGTTCTGAGATGCTTTTCTGCTCACCACAGTTGTAAAGCATGGTTATTTGAGTTACCATTGCCTTCCTGTCAGCTCCACCTGCAGAACTGCTGCTCACTGGATGTTTTTTTCCCTTGCTCACCATCCTTTGTAAACCCTGGATTTTTTTTTTTTTTGCATGAAAATCCCTGGAGGTCAGCATTGCATGAATTGAGCTGCTGCCACATGATTGGATAATTGCATGAATGAGCAGGCATATGGGTATTGCTAATAAAGTGGCTGGTGAGTGTAGAATCTTATCTCTGGCCATTAATTTACACTTCCTGTGCCTGTACTTCTCAAAGTGAGCCACAGGAATTATCATACACGATTTTCCTGTTAATTTTTTATTACGTGACATTGCTGAAGATCAACTACTCTGATCAGTTATTTGAATTCAGTGTTGGAAAGTGCTACAGGTGATATCATTGCACCACTCAGGGTCTTCTTTATGATGCACAAATAAAAGGCCTTTGTTGTCAGTTGTCCCGCATGATATTTGAGGAGATCGGAATTTACAGAGGTTTCTCAGTGAGTTGAATACATTTTAAAGCTGCCCTGTTTTATAAAGTTATGATTTTCAAACAGAAAATCATTCCAAACTATTTTATTTAGAATTTTATACAACTAAATTACACCTCTTAATAGGTCGCACACCCTGACAGTTATAGACTTTGTGAGGCAAAAATACCTAAAGTCAGATTTATTATAATGCACTAGAAAGGTAGTTACATACAGGAGGTAGGTTACAGTGATTTGTCTCATGTATTTGTTAAATTATTTTAAAGTATTGGATTTCACTGCTATTAACAAGTTTTCACTGTTAATTAACAAATTAATAAGACATATTAGTACTAAATAACGAAAGGTAAATAACTGAATAAAACCATTAAGAAACTTAGAGTCTAACTGGAACTGAGTTATAACTAGCAAAAGTGCTGTTAATGTGATACAATTCTATTCTACATTTTAAACACACAAGCACAAAATCTGTATGTATGTATGTATGTATGCATTTATTTATTTATTTATTTATTTATTGCACTCTCTATAAGAATGCAGAAAAGGAAAAAAAAAAAAAAAACGACAGCCTGGTGAGGGAGCGACTGTTTATTGCTGCAGTCCCCAACATTAAATGTAACTATATATGGATAAAAAAGTATTCTTTAAAAATAATAAAAATAATAATCATTGGCAGATTTCTGTGGTGTAAGAGGAATAACACACCTCAGGCCATGCTGTTATAGGATATTAATCAACTTTGTGAGGACAGTAACTCTGTTTCATCACACCACTCTGACGTTATTATTTTCCTATAACAGCACCAGCACAGCGCAAGCTGAAGTGTGTTATTCCTTACTCAGTTTGTATAACTGAATAATAAGCTGACGGTTTAAGTGGTTTAATGACACGTATGATAAATGCCATTGACGACACATTTAGAAAAGTTAGAAATTAAATCGTTTAATGTATGAAGAGTGATGCATCCGTTAGATGGCAATACAGGAAGTGTGTAAGTTCACAGCAGTGTGATGAGTGCACACACATATGGTACATGAAGCTGATTTAAGATTACTGCTGATAGGAATGTTACAAAATGTAAGCATAAGAGTATTACAAAATAATAATAGTGATAATAAATAACTAGCAGTAATATTACTATTATTAAAAATGATTTCAAATTCATTTAACTAAATGACATGCTTGTCTAAATGAAATTTGAATAAATGAAATAAATCAATAGTATATTAAACAGTAATTGTGTATCAATGTGTGGTAGAGATTGCGTGTAGCTGTCATGGCGCCCTCGATTGCTCTGGGTGCTGAGTGTGCGGTTCTCAGACACTATTTCTGGTCCCAGGTCGTCGAGGTGTAACATCTAAGAGGCTCAGAGGCTTATTGAATATGGGGTCAATGCAAAGGAGACATGGTGTTCCTGCTGAACTCTCTCACGAATACAGACCCTCTGTCTCTCTCTCTCTCTCTCTCTCTCTCTCTCTCTCTCTACCCAGCACAAGAAATCACCACGAAGTGACGAAACATTAAATAATGTGATATAAGTAATAACATCAGTCCAGTCTGTATCTGGAAATACTCTGGGAAAGCTGGATGCTTATGAAAAAATGTACATACATTTCCCATGTGATGATGTGATTATGATATATGCACCGATGTTGGACATCATGTGACCATCACGTGAAAAACTAGCATGTGAAAATAAATGAATTATGTGAAAAAGAATCATATGTGAAAAAATGAATTCTGTAAAAAAAAAAAATCACAGGAGTTTGTCACATAAAAGAAATCACATGTGAAAATAAAAGGATTCTGTAAAAATGTGAAATGTGAAACTAAATAGAGCTTGTGAAGAAAAGTGAAAATATAATGTGAACAAATAACTTGAAAATAAATTTGTTGTATGAAAACATTAAATAATTAAAAATAAACGAACTGTGGGGAAAAATCACAAATGAAATTTAAACTAAATCATGAAAAAAAATCACATGAAAATAATTACTTGTGAAAATAAATGAATAATGTCATTTGAAAAATAGTCTGTGGAAAAATAAACATATAAACTGGGAATTCCAAATGTGGAAAATCATGTGAATCAGAATCATGTGATCACATGTGTGTTAAATTCATATGACTCCTATATGATGTGGATTATATATATATATATATATATATATATATATATATATATATATATAAGTATATGTATATGTATATATACAAGTGACCGGTATGTGTGTATAAAACACACACACACTTACCGGCCACTTGTACTAGGAACCCTTGTACACCTGCTCATTCATGCAGTTATCTAATCAGCCAATCATGTGGCAGCAGCACAATGCAGAAATCATGCAGATACAGGTCAAGAGCTTGAGTTATTGTTCACATCAAACATCAGAATGGGGAAAAGTGTTGACTTTGTTTGTGGAATGGTTGTTGGTGCCAGACAGGCCTGTGTAAGTATTTCAGAAACTGCTGATCTTCTGGGATTTTCACACACAACCGTCTCTAGAGTTTACACAGAATGGTGCGAGAAACAAAAAAAATGTTCAGTGAGCTGCAGCTCTGTGGGTGGAAACGGCTTGTTCATGAGAGAGGTCAGAGAATGGCCAGAATGGTTTGAACTGACAGGAGGGCTACAGTAACTCCAGTAATCACTCTTTACAACCGTGATGAGCTGAAAAGCATCTCAGAACGCACAACACATCAGACCTTGGGGTGAATAGACTAGAATAGTAGAAGACCACATTGGGTTCCACTCCTGTCAGCTGAGAACAGGAATCCGAGGATACAGTGGGCACAGGTTCACCCGAACTGGACATCCGAATATTGGAAAAACACCGTGTGACATTCAAAATAAATAGAAAAGCTTAATAAAAATTGTCTACATGGAGAAAATAAAAAGAGAATGAACTTGGATGACACAGTAACCTCCCATGACCTGTAAGCAGATCATTAATACACACCGTTCCTGAATAGTTTCACTGCAGTTACTGAGTGATATGTTTTAAAATGCAAAACTGAACGATAATCTCAGAGTTTAAGGGGTTAAATTTGTTCTTGATATAAACAATTCCGTGATGCACTTGTACTTCTCAAACATGAGCTAAACTTTTCCAATCTAATAGCAGTCTGCTCGTCTTCTCTGTGTAAATGAGCTCGGAGACTTCTCAAATCACTGGCGTTTAACTGACGCACGCAAATGTGCCAGAACTCCGGGGACAGCTCCAGAGAGTGGCCCCTCGTTAACTTTAATTATTCCCAACATGCGTTTGCACTAATTCAATTGAACTGTTGTGGCAAAGCAGAAGCCCAATTACTGTTAGCACAGAGCAGCAGGAGCAGCGGGAGCAGCGGGATTGCCCACCACGTTACACATCCTTTATACAGAAACCAAAACATCAACCTGGAGACAACATGTTTATTTAAGAGCAGAAGTTTTAGTCCCCAAACTCCCTGTGAACATGAACCAATAATCACATGATTCATGTGAACTTTACATTTGACATGTAGTACATGTGTGTGATTTTACTTATTTATTTATTTGTTTGTTTGTTTGTTTGTTTGTTTGTTTTATATTATTATTACCCATGATTAATTTATTTTCACAGGTTCACATCTTTCAGATATATTGCTTTGTCATTTTCAGGTGTTTTTTTTTACATGATTCATTTAATTTCACATGATTGTTTCACTTTTTTTAAATGTATTCTCATATGTGATTCTTTCCCATTACTTATTCAATTCCACGTTATTTTTTTCACAAGGTTCATTTATTTTCAAGTGTGATTATTTTCACATGATTACATGATTCAGCTAATGTCACATTATTTTTTTTTACATGATTTATTAATTTTCAATTTATTTTTTCACATGATTCATTCATTTTTACTTGTGATTTATTTCCACGATTCACTTTTCACATTATGTTTTCACATATGACTTTTTTCATGATTCATTTATTTTCACATATTAATTTTTCACATGTAGTGCATGTGCTTTTATTTTTCACATGTTAATATTTAATATTTTTTGCATGATGTCACATGTTTGCATGAATAGAGGACATAACATAACATAATGAACTTTTCATTTTTGATAGTAATTGTTCTAAATAAATATAACAGATTGACAAAGGCAATATTCCAGAGCTGAATTTACACAGTTCCCTCCATTTTTTTATTCAACTTTGCTCTCAAAACACCCATGAAACTGGGGCAGCTGAGGAATAATTAAGATGTGGATTGAGTATCGATATTTCATGTACATATTTCCTTGAAAAGAGAAAACATCAGATGTTATACCTGCATCATTAACAACCCCACACAAAACCAGTTATTCGGAATTTATTGCAAATTATTTTCCACATATTACTCGAAGTTAATGAATTGCTCTCTTGGTGAGTAAGAACCCTGTGAAGCATAAATGCAGGATTCATCTGCAATCCTCTTATGCTGCGCCTCACCAAGTATGGATTAGACCCAGGGCTCACGGTGACATCACAGCCTGGGGTCACTTTGAGAAGACTTTAATTGAATGACCATGAAAGACTTGAGAGTGTGATTATTTCTAATGGAAAATTAACACTAGTTTTTTTTTTTTTTTTTTTTTATGCAATTATATCATTCCAAATTATCCAACTTATTGAGGATGGAGGAAGTGATGATAAAGAGATTGAGGTAACATTCAAGAATTAAAATAATGGACAATGACGTTGATGGACTGCAGGCCTCCACTGAGACAAGAAAATGCTGGTGTTTTTTGGGTTCAAGGTGGATGAGTCTAAACGGTGTGTATGTCGTTACTAACAGCAGGCACTAAAGATCTCTCCTGGGTGCTGAAGTTGTTTCTCTTTGCTGCTGCGCTTGGAGAGATAGTTATATGGTGCTGTTTTTGTGTACGGAAAACACTCAGTAGATCTGGAGAAAAAAAAAACTTGAGAAATGGTCATAAAAAGTCTGAAAGTCTGAAGCAAACTCTGGAGGAAAATGATCTTCATCACTTTTGGACTTGTGTCAAGGAGCTAATGGTAAGTCCAGGTATTTTCTTTCCATTTATCGTATTGTTAATAGTTTTAGGTGACAGAATTTGATGAGTGCATGTTCATGATATTTATGATTTAATGCAAACGTTAAGCGTATGAAATAAGTGGTCAGACGAAAAGAAAAGCAGCAACACAACATTCCTTTCTTATGCTTTCAGCTATACTTTAGTCTGGCCCCCAAGATGGTCATGTAAAATCCACCGATCATAACGGATACAAAAAGAGGACAATGCAACAATTTCCTCTCCATTTTGGAGGCGCACTGTTGGACTTATCCAGCTGTCCGTGTTGTAACGTCCTGAGAAGCAAGCACAGCCTTTCAACGCTACCATTTTTCAACTTATGGACGATTCTGGCCGTTTTGACTTTTCCCTGCTGTGTGCAATGCCTCATTTTTAAAGTCGGGGTTGTCGGCCCTTGGAATTGCGACCCTGTCTATTCCAAAACATTACCTGTTGTAGCTTCAAAGTTAGCCATTAGTAGAATAAACAAGGATGTCAGTTTAGACCTGGGCTGTACGATGGACTTTGTGGTTCTCCAAGAACCGTGTGAAACGTCAAAAGCACTGACGACATTTGTGTATTATGAAAAAGAAGCCGATGCTTTTGTCGGACCCGGAAATCCAGGATACTGTAATGCAGCGACGCTCCTGGGAAAGAACTGGGATAAAGCTATTTTTTCATGGGCCTGCATCAACTATGAGCTCGAACGTATTCAGAGCTACCCAACATTTGCTCGGATCTTGCCGTCACCTACACGGGTTCTGTACACTGTTTTGAAGTATTTCAGTTGGGCCAACATCGGCATCGTGTCCTCTAATGAGGACATATGGGTCGACACTGCTATCAAACTGGCCAGCTCTCTCAGGAGCCAGGGACTTCCCATAGGCATTGTTGCCTCAATTGGAAATAATGACACAGACATGGAGAATACACTGACAAACATCCAGAATGTGGGAGAAATCAAAGGTAAAGCAAAGTTGATTTTATGGTTACCTCTATAAGGTCAAATAGTTCTGTTTAAAACATTCCACTTTATATTATAAGCAAAGGATGTAGATGTATAAAAGCATAGAGACGTCTACTGCCTGTTCACATCTAACCATGTGGTAACACTCTACTTAAGGGTAGAGTTCATAGGCCTACATGACACCTGCATATGCCCTTTATGACAACTGACATAAACCTACATAAATATTTATAAAGGCTTATGTCTTAGCTGTTATAAAGACTCCTTTCATCAAATTTGCTGTTGTTAACTCAAATGCACCAACCTACAGAGTTAGTTGTCAATGTTCTAATTTAAATCAGCCTGAAATGTGTTGTAACCTGACCTTATGTCAACAAAATCTGACTTTGGTGTACATCAAAAGTGATTAAAGCTTTCATCAATAGGAATAAAGCTTTATGAATATTTCGCAGGTTTATGTTTATGCCACTATATGGGTGTCATGTAGCTCTATGAACACTGGCCTTAATTACATTGTTACCCAAGAGTTTTTTTTTTTATCCAAGAGTTTAAAGGTAAGGTGACATTATATGCCTCATTAGGCATATTAGGAATGTAAGGAATAAGATAGGATGAGGTGTGCTGTTATAGAAAAGTAATCCATGACGGAGTGGTGTGATGGTATACCACAGTGATTTGCGAGTACATACATAAAGAATGACGTGTCATGCGTTTTTAACCATTTATAGTTACATGTAATGTTGTGGAACGTCTTTGAGACAAGTTAGTTCCTGCTATCACTTAATTTATAGCAGCCATAAACAGTTGTTCCCTCACCATCCTCTTGTTTTTGAATAAGACAAAAGCCGCAGCTTACTGAGAAACCATGAAGCAGAAACTCCTCTGTCCTGAAGACTTTGCCCATGGACTCTGAATTGATGACACACATCTGATAAACACATCTCTGTTCATTCATCTTTAAACATTGTTTTCATTGCTGACTTTTTTTTTTAACAAGCCATGCCATCAGTTCACTAATCAGACCAGAGGGCATAAATGAAGTCTGAAATCTCTCCCCTTTCTGACATAATGTCTCTAGCCCTGTAGCTAGTCTCTGGGATGATGAGTTGCCTTAAGCTAAATAATTAGCATAAATGCATGTGACTGCATAAACAACGCCAGAGGATCTGCTACAGGAGTCATGATTGTTCATGTTTTGAGTCATTTAACTACAAACAGTTGGAAAAAAAAGTTTATCAGTTCTGCTAAAGTATATTTTCAAATACTCTTTTCAGTCCACTGACACACTTGTTGTTGTGACAACCTGTTGATGACCGTGATGAGTATATATAGTGCTTCATAATATTGTTATAAACATACACTAAATCAAGTTTGTGGGTATTTAAAGCATTCAAAGTGTTCAGAGATCACAAATTTGAATCATGATGATGCCATTGCTGTCTGTGGCCAAGAGAGCAAAATTTGCCATGCTCTCTGGGTAGGAGGGGCATACGTTCTCTCTCTGCTGTCAGTCACAGTCACACTAGCCAATCATGGGCATCTGTGAGCTTCTGCATGCAGAAGGGGGCAAATAGCCCTTTTCCCCCGTGCTATTTGCCCAGCCCCATGAGCGTATTACCCAGCCCCATGATGCTGCATGAGCAGCAGTTTGAAAAGATGCGGTCGGCTGACTTGACATGTCTCAGAGGGAGCAGGTGATAGCCTTCACCCTCCCCAGTTGGTAGCTGTCATATGATAGGGGAGACCTGGCTGGTGGGTGGGAATTGGCTAAGACTAAATTAGGCAGAAAATGGGGAATAATCCAAAAGGCAAAAATAATTTTCAAGATGCGATTACAAAGTGCAGTCGGCTCATAATGATAATTGAGGTCTCTTTTCTCTCTTTCATGTAAAGACAAAGTTAAGTATGATTTATGAAGAATATTTCATTAAAACATTTATGTATTTCACAGGTTTTGACATAAGCCAAAAATATTTATTCAATGCTTATGAATATTCTATGTAGTCCCAAGGTGGGTATGCTTTAAATGAAGTGTTACTGAATTAATTCATGGTTCATGAAGCTCTTCCATAGCTCTAATGTGTTTTTATCTCCCAGTTATCATCATGTGCATGCATTCGGTGCTGATTGGCGGTGAAAAGCAGCTGAATTTCCTGCTAAAGGCCTACGACATGGGGTTAACAAGTGGCAGCTATGTCTTTATACCATATGACGCTCTACTCTACAGCCTGCCCTATACCAATATCTCCTATTTTGAAATTCTGAACAACACCAAGCTACGTACAGCATATGACGCTGTGCTCACCATCACAGTAGCATCCGATCTGATGTCCTTCAACCAGGCCTTTAATAAAGCCAAAGAACAGCAGGAGTTGACTGTTACCCAGGATCCTCAGCAGGTGAGAGAAAGGCAAATTCATAATCATTCTTTAAACAATTGTGATCAGGCTTATTTGTAAAAGATATCAAACCCAATGATTGGTCTGTCATATCTCTGTTGATGGATTATGTACTTTTAATCCATTTTTTTTTAAATTCCTGAATGACTTTAAGGTTGTTTTCACACAGCATTTTTCTGGAACCAAGGCCATTTGCTCCGCGAAAATTGGTGCAACGCGCAAATGTTGGTCTAGGGCTCACTTCCATCAAACCATGATGCAGTCCACATCGTAGGTGGAAACTATCCACTGAGCATTGAGTAATGTGATTGGTTTAAAGTTTCATCTCACTTCCTGTTTCAAGCTTTGCGGTGACAGGGAAAGGGTCATTATGGACAGAGGAGGAGACAGTCCACTTAATTTACATACAGTATAAACCACACTTTCATAGGACTGAAGTGTTGTAATTAACTCACTTTGGTGGTGCTGAGAAAATCACAAAAAAACATACCTCACATGCTGGCCTGGATGACTAAAAATATTCTTTTAAGAAAACGTCTCTTTTTTGCAGGTATTCCTGCACGATGATATGCCATGCATCCAAAAAATCTGTTCTTCACCACTTGAATGTCGGTAGCACATAATAAATGAATATTGGAAAATAATAAATGAATATAGTACCTTCAACACTGCAAACTTGCGTACACATACGTGACGTATGAAATTGCACAATTGATCCAAAGTTCTCAAGAAATTCTTCTATATGAAAGCCCACCTATGATTATCACCCCTCCCCCTAACTAGCCCAGAATCAGTCCCAGGTGTGGACTCAAGTATTCAGGCCAAGTGTGAAATTGCCCAAAAGTACACTCATTATTTATCATATGACTTAAACTATGCTACAAAGTGGGAATTGTTTGAAACTTCCTTTTCTTTTTTATAAAACTCTTTCCTTTCCTCATACTTCTGAATTTCAGGTTTCTCCCCTTTTTGGTACAATCTACAATGGTTTTTACCTCCTTGCCAAAGCCATGCACAACACCAGGAGAGCCAGCCAGTGGTTCTCAGGAACCAACCTGGCCTTCTACACTCGGAATCTGACATTTCCTGGCTTCAATCAGAACATCCAGATTGACTCACAAGGTGATGGACAGACCAACTATGTCATCTTGGACTCAGATGGCTGGGGGACTGACCTGTACCTTTGCTATTTGGTGGACCTTGGTTCAAACATGGTGCGTTATGCTGGCAGGTCTATCCACTATCCTGGGGGTTCTGCTCCTTCTGCTGACTCCAGCTGCTGGTTCAATCCTAAAACCATCTGCACTGGAGGTACTTAAACAAGTGTGCCTGGGATAACGGGCGTTAAAATGGCTGCATATGTCTAAACCAAGTGTTCCCCAACTAGGGGTCATGACCCCATGTTGAGTTGCTTGATTTACAAATGGATTCATGAGAGAAACTCACAATCTTCTCTTTTGTTTTATTTATTTATTTTACAATTTAATATTATGACTATGACTATAAATGATGCCTGATCTAGATTGACCTGACAATCTAACCTTTATGTTTTTATGCTAGGTGTAGATGTAATCTATGTCATCATAGTGTTCGCAATTGTCTTCATTTTCATTATTGGTGCCATTGGAATAAGTCTTATTATAAGGTAACTCATGACTATATTACTTTTTGTGTTGGAAAATAGTTGGTACACAGTGACACAGTCACTGATTATGAATTGTACATGTCTTCTTTTGGCAGGAGGCGAATCCAACAACTCCAACTGGTAAAAGGACCAAACAGGATCTTGCTTACTCTTGAAGATCTCAGTTTCATCAATCCCCAGCTAAGCAAACGGGTACACTGTGACTCTTTAACCTGGTTTGTTGCTTGAATACATTAAAAGCTTTAAAAGTTGTTCTTAAAGGACCGCCTGAAATTTGTTGGCTGATGCTGTGTTTTTGTTATTCCTGTCAGAAGTTAGCAGTTGCGTGCTGCTCTGATGTCAGAGAGGGACATTGTTCTTGCAAGTGCAGTTACACTGACATTTAATAGGAAAAAAAAAGTCAGGGATCTCAAACATAAGGGAAAACAGTCAGGTTTTGCTGTTAGTTCCTAAAAAAAAATAAAGCAAGAGCTTCGTTTCTCACTCACCATTTTCCAACAAAGATCAAGCTCATATTATTAAAAAATCCAGTGTATACATAGTGGAGACGTTGGTGCAGAAGTTGGACTTAAAGTCCCAGAATGCAATACAGCTGCATTGCAGTTGCACCGAGTTGCAGCAGAGACTCAGCTGGGCTAGTTAGTGATCTAAGAGATGATGAGCGTGAGGAATTTTGATGGCAGTGTGAGGAGGAACGTTAAAGCTTCGGAAGCTGATCTGTTTGAGCATAGTGTACAGATGAAGACGTGGGAAAGCTGGACAGACCAAAGGACTAAAGCACCGCTGCATTGCTCTCTTTAGATAGAGATGAAGCAAGGGCTAAATCCCATTACATCAATATGAGCAGTTATTCAACCAGCATTGTGGATAATGTATGAAAATGTGAAAAGTGAAAATAGGCCAACATATGAGATGAAAAAAGTTTTAAAAACAACTCAGAACTTCGTAATGAAATAAATCTTGAATTTCACTGAAAATCACATGCTAATTATAAAGATAAATATGCAAGTAAACCCATGGTGAATTTTTCCTTTAACTTCTATCTTTTCATGTTTCATGTCAGAAAATCACTCTGGAGGAACTCAGTGACTCCAAAAGCATTGCTGATGAGAAGAGCATGAGGTCGGCTGAACACTCGGTCAACAGTTTGGCAGCAGCAACTCATGAGACCTCCAACGTGGCCGTCTATGAGGTAAGACACTATAAGTAAAAAAGCATTTCTTTTTTTTGGGTCCTCAAACTGTGTTAGAAAGTTAATAATAAAGACTTTTTTCACAGGGTGACTGGGTGTGGCTCAAGAAGTTTGAGAAGGGTCAATTCAAGGAAGTCAAGCAGAGTACCACCAAAATATTTACAAAGGTATCCGCAACAATGCCAATAAACCTGATAACACTAATAATCACTAGGCTTTTAAATGTATTTTTATTTGTTTTTTTCTTTAGATGAAGGATCTCAGGAATGAGAATGTTAACCCATTTCTTGGGTTCTTCTGTGACTGTGGCATGTTTGCTGTGGTCACAGAGCACTGCTCAAGAGGAAGCTTACAGGACCTACTGCGCAATGATGACGTTAAACTAGACTGGATGTTTAAGTCCTCCTTGCTTTTGGACCTCATCAAGGTGTCTAGACTTCATCTTATTAATGAAAAAATGTGTACCAGAGAATAGGAGCTTATGATTGGTTAAGTTCGTATTCATGATAGAAAGTCTAAGGATTTTGTCCTGTTTCAAACAGGGAATGAAATACCTTCACCATCGAGAATTCCCTCATGGCCGACTAAAGTCACGCAACTGTGTGGTGGATGGACGATTTGTGCTCAAAATCACAGATTATGGTTTCAATGAGCTTCTTGAATCCCAGAAATCTCCAAAGGAAGAACATTCACCAGAAGGTATGATTCTGCTTAATTTCCTGCCACTAAAGTTTACTTAGTATCCAAAACCATCACATGGCAACAAGCATGGGTTCAGGCCTGCCCTTGTTTCTCAGATCTCTTCTGGACAGCTCCTGAACTTCTCAGAGACCCTGAGAGCCCACGAAAGGGGACATTTAAAGGTGATGTGTACAGCTTTGCCATCATACTCCAAGAGGTGGTCGTCCGTGGCGCTCCATACTGTATGCTCGGACTACCACCTGAAGGTTAGTTGAATGAACACATCACAATTCAAAGGAAACATTTCCAACCATTTCCACTGTGAAAACATTTTTATTGTTGTTTTGCTAATTTTATTGTGTTGATGGATTTGGTTTTGCATTGTGATAATTTGGTGTTGACGTACTTGGTTTTGTGTTGTCTGATTGTATTTTGGGTTTGAGATTTTGTTAGGTGTTGAGATCAGTTGGTAACATCTTGCATCTCTTGGCCACCATAACAAAACCTTTAAGCTTGTATCTTGTACTATCTGCAGAGATCATTAGGAAGGTGAAGAAACCTCCCCCCATGTGCAGGCCTACAGTTGCTCCAGACCAGGCTCCACTAGAGTGCATCCAGCTGATGAAACAGTGTTGGAGTGAACAGCCTGACAGGAGACCCACCTTTGACGAAATATTTGATCAGGTAGATTGCCAGTTTATTGAGCTAGTGTACTTCATAGAAATGTAAGTACAGGGTCAGCAGTCTGGGCTTCACATGAGTGCAGTGTCAGAGGATATAAGCGATTTAACAGCCTATCTGGACATCTGCCAGATTATGTGGGAAAAGCTGAGCTGCTGTGTTCTCCTCTTAGCACACTGACCTATTGCATAGTTGGTAGTTTGAATGGATAAAAATGGGAAGAAATTGAAATATACTTTTAACATTACCTTTTGGATGCGTAATTCACATAATGCTGTATACTTCATCTCTCGGTGGTACATTTTGACTTTTCTCAGCTGAATATACAGTACATTCATATTCAATATTCATTTTTTTCTTACTTCTTTTACAGTTCAAGCTTATAAACAAAGGAAAGAAGACCAACATCATAGACTCTATGTTGCGCATGCTGGAACAGTACTCCTCAAACCTTGAAGATCTAATTAGGGAGAGGACAGAGGAGTTGGAGATAGAGAAACAGCGGACAGAGAAACTCCTGGCTGAAATGCTCCCGCCGTAAGAATGTATTAAATATATAAGATGTGATGTTCTAATAAAAAGACGTGCCCTTCATTTTTTCATAAATGTAGCTGGTTCTGTTTTACCCCTCCTAAAGACCAGGGATGGTGAGAATCACCTGGATACCTTCTTGTGTCCATCTGCATGCATACTGGGACCTCTCAAGAAAGTCGTGCCGTGCAGAACTGGTTCATGTCAGTAAAAGTATTGCCCCAGAACATTTGGCTTAAAAAAAGGCACCTTTTACTTAAAAAAAAAAGAACCTTTACCAGGTCTACCCTGTGGCCTCTCTTTAGCACCATGGGTGTTTTTGAGATTTCTGCAAGTGCTCTGCCCTGATCCCGATAGCTGGGGTATCAGGATATTGCCGTACTTGATGACTGGTTCCTAGGTCACTGTTTCCCTATTTGAACACATTTTCCACCCTACTTTCACACATTGATTGTTGATGGCAACAGCTGTAGGCCAGGCAACAGCAGTAGGCCACTTGGTTTGCTGGAACTATGAGCTTTTCAGAAGTATATTTTCAATATACTCTAAATACTACAAATCTTCATCTTAGCGCAAGCAGCACAAGCTCTAGTTTTCATGTGTGAGATTACAACACAACAACCAGTTGGTTTTTTAACTGGTTCAGAGATATTGTCATATTTTGGTCTGCTTGGCCAGCATAGTAATAGTCAAATATCAATCAATAAGACTGCATAAAGTTGCACATCTCCCTCTGCATTGCACAGAAGCTCCACGTGTGGACTTATCCATGGTTAGTATCACTACAATCAACTTATCAAGGTAAAGATTTAGGCAGACTTGCTGATTAAGGCATACTCACTGATTCCAAGCCAACATATTGCCAATTGTGGGTTTCCCTGCTGGAGCTAAATAGCCCACTGGGAGAAAATGCACTGCCCTTTGACTGGCCACCTCTTTCCTCCTCTGCCACACAGGATTCAGAGTACTGCTCATCCCCCCAAGATGGCCAGGATTCTTTCTCATAGCATTGCATACTGTACTCTACTGCAGTGATTCTCACAACCCCTGGCAGTTAGGAGGGGTAAAATAGAATGCTAACTATATAACTGTGGTTCTGTGCAACTTAGATTAGTACCAGGGCTGCCTGTCATTCTGAATCAGTGCTGAACAAGTGAGAACTCAAGGAGGTTCCAGGAAAGGATAACTGTTTGACAGCAATATTTATAGGAAATACCGCACCATTTTCTGTATTTTTGTAATTTTCTGACTTTGCTGGAAGGTCTCAAGCAGAAGAAGGTGTCTAGATTATTCTCACCAACCCTCCTCACAGTTATCTAGAGTTCACAGGACCACAGTTACATACTGTATATAACTAGCATGGTTTTGTGTGTGGATAGAAGAAATAGTTGAAAGATATTTGAAGATATATTGAAAGGTATTTTGGGGTAAGTATGCACACATAGTGAATAGTACCAGTGCTTTAAATTTTTGTATCTTAAACTTTTCTGAGATCACATGTTCTAGTCACCTTAATCAAGAAGCCTGACATCTTTCAGATCTGTGGCTGAGGCATTGAAAACAGGTGCCTCTGTTGAGCCGGAGTACTTTGACCAGGTTACCATCTACTTCAGTGACATAGTGGGCTTCACAACAATCTCCTCACTCAGCGATCCAATCGAGGTTGTGGATCTGCTCAATGACCTCTATACACTATTCGATGCAGTGTTGTGTAACCATGATGTATACAAGGTAAACTCAGTATGGATGAATCTATTTAGGTAGTATTTGAAAGGACTATTGAACTAAAATTTATGTCTGATTCTGGTTTGTTAACACTTTTTTTTACATTTAATATGTTTTTTACTATTATTTAATATGGTGAGTTTGTAATATATTCCATAAATATTTACTTGGAGACTGTTACATATGAACTTAGTTTGAAAAAGGCTCAATGTCTTAAACCTATAAGGTGGTAACTAAAACAGAATTACAGATTCTGCAAGCTAAGCTAGCTATGGAATTTAGCTAGTTTGTTAGTGACAAAAATTTGTGATTGTGTATATTTTCACAAGTTCAACAACTATTAAAAAACTCACTGTGAATGTTGCATAGGAAATAAAGATTGATGAATCCATTTTGCAACTATCTGTTACCAATCCAAGGTAGTTTACTACTACCAGTTAGTTATATGCTAAGGTTACTTACAGTAAAATTCAATAATTTCAAAAAAGCTTTATATTTACAGCAAGCAATGTCAGTAAACCCAGGCTTTTTTCTGAATTTACCATTCTGATATGTCCCCAATGTGTATTACGCCAATAACCTATAGGAATAGTACAGCATATTAGCACAGCAGATGTTCCTAGCCTATTTCCCACAGTTTCTGAACAAATGGTTTAAGAGTACATGTTCATAGGCATTTTAATCTATTCATACCAAGCAACCTAGGAAACTTTTTTTTTTTTTTCCTGGTAGGTGGAAACCATTGGAGATGCCTACATGGTGGCCTCGGGACTGCCAAAGAGGAATGGCAATAAGCATGCAGCTGAGATTGCCAACATGTCCCTGAACATCCTGAGCTCTGTGGGATCTTTTAAAATGCGTCACATGCCAGACGTTCCAGTCAGGATAAGAATAGGCATTCACTCAGGTAGGTGACTGCCGTTTGAACCTGAATAGTTGTCTATGTTTACAGCCATCCAGTTCACTGGACTGTCTCGTAACAGTATGTCAAGGTTATTTGTCAAGGTGTGAGGAAATTAAACTTTCCTTGAACCCTAAGGCCTTGTTAAGGCCTTGTAAATTGCAGAGTCTATATTGGCAGGCTGAGTTCCTTCCATTTGGACAAAAAGATACTTTTATTTGCTTTGATTCAATGCTCCAACCAAACCAATAAAATATATCTGTTGTTTTCATACTTTGGAAAAAGGCATTCATATTGGATGTACTGTGGCCTACAGTAGCAAATAATAATCATGCCAAATTTTCTAAATTGTCATTCTATACAATGAGGCCATTCTAAAAAATCAAACTACCTCAACATAGAAAGATGTCTGTGACATCAACTGTCTATTTACAATACTATCTTAGCATCCTTACTCCAGTGGTTTCGTGTTAATTCATACCTCCTAACTTCTCAAATTAAAAAGTTTCATGATGCCAAAGAACATAGATACAGACATAATGGATAAATGAGGGTAAATAAAAGACAAAAAGTACTAAATGTGTTAATAGATTGTTCTATATGAGCCGACTGTGAATAAGATTCCCAGGATGAGCACAGGACAGTCTTATAATTAGTCTATAATTACAGCAGCAGCTTTTACAGTATCCAGATGAGGTTATCCACTGAAGCAAGGGTGAGACTTGGAAATAAACGGTTAATCAGAGGAACAAACTGAAGAACATTTACGTGTTCTGCAGTGTGAAGTGCACTGTCTCTGTATAGGGTCATGTGTTGCTGGAGTAGTGGGTCTAACAATGCCTAGATACTGCCTTTTTGGTGATACCGTCAACACCGCCTCTCGTATGGAATCTACGGGACTGCGTGAGTAACTCCAAAATTTTTGTTCTATTCTGTTCTAATAAATTACATCCAGATTTTGCATGCAAACTAGATACCAAGTAATGAATAAAACATTTCAGTACATGTCACTATAGGAAATATGGGATAGTGTAATTGCAAACAGAATTACTGTTACCACCCAGAAGTAAATTATTTTCTTATAACAGCACAACTCAAAGTGTTTTATTCCTCTTATACCACAGCAATTTAGATTACAATATTTAAATTAATTAAAGAATGATACGTTACTTTTAAGAAACATTGCACAAGCAAAAGTGCGCTTATACTGAATATCCGCATGGCTGTGATTTGCCGCAGACACGACCTCGTAGGTGCTTCCGGTAAACTTGGCATCCCTTCTTCCTTTTCATCTTTAACTGACCGGCTTTCATATTTTAAGGCAAAAGTTATATTCTTAAAAAGTATCGTTTGCCATGTCCGCTGATGATATCGCTAACTCTACTGTAGTAACCGTTTCAAACTAGAAAGTGGAACTTTACGTGGCGAACACAGACGAGCAGAGTGACACATAGAGTGAAACGTCCCAGTGCGGTTATAGGAAATATAGACACTCTTAGAACGCTGCTTGACCAAGCAAATTAGTGGACCGTAACTAACTGTTGTATAGTTAATGCTGTAGAATGTTTGCGAGACATGCTTCTCTGCTACAAACAGTCGTTCCATCACCAGCCTCTCTTTTCTGTCTCTCTTGAAGTGAGTAAGATAAAAGCGCACAGTTTGTCATATTACTCCTCTGCCCTGGAAACGTTACTGACTGTTACAAAGCGCTGACACTGGAGACTCCTTCCATAAATGTAAAATAAACATCTCCTTACAGAAAACTTCACCATATCATTGATTATACAATTCTGTTAGTCACATAACATGCTTTAATCTGTTTATTAATAATCTTAGACTGTGCAAGTGTCCGCCATACAAGTCCCGGTGAAAGCTGTTACTTTGGAACTACCATCAGAGCTGCTGTTAAACACCTTCTGACCCGTTGCTGTGGTATAAGATGATGATGTTGTATGGACATGCTCTTAACAATCAGGATTTCACTTTTGGATTGGATTTTCTTGCAGCTTATAGAATTCATGTGAACATAAGCACTGTGAAGATTCTCCAGTCATTGAATGAGGGCTACCAGATAGAAGTTAGAGGAAAGACAGAGTTAAAGGTACAAATCCTTTTGATTCAGTTCACTTACTCTTACAAGTGAGTTCCCTTCATCTGCAATGGTCTCACTAGTGCAATGCAACAACAGTGTGGTCCAGCTTATTTTCTATATATGCTGTCATTTGGAAAGGTTGAGCAGCACCATGTCTTAGGTACAATTAAATAAAGTCAAAAACAGCGCATTGAAAATGTGTGATTAGAACTAAAACTCTCCCTTATTGCATCTTGTTGGATTTGATGTGTGATGTATCAGGGTAAAGGAATTGAAGAAACATACTGGCTTGTTGGGAAAACGAACTTTACAAAGCCTTTACCGAAGCCTCCTGAGATCAAAGCAGGGTAAGACGATGATTTATCCATTTTACATGAACACTAGTATGACTTTAATTGAGAAAAACACTAAATATTTATATGTACTGTATAAAATACTACACTATAATCATAGATGCATGTTTTTCTGGAATTAAGTGATTTAATCTTTATTTTTCACTTACTCTGAATTGGATGGTAAAATTTTGTGCACCAGGGACAACCATGGTTTGAGTGCTGAAGACATTGCTGCTTACAAGAAAAAGAAAGCTGAGAAAAAGGCTTGAATTTCTGAGTCAGAAAGCAAGGAGGTAGCGCCTCGCATGCCGTACTGTATCGTGATGTGTGGTGTTAAAGACGTTTGGTGTTAAAGACGTTTTTGTGTGACAGTTATTTTGTGAAATCGTTGGCGTAGTTGTCTATTCATTTGCCTCACAATCATTCTTGTTTTATCAGTATACATGTTTTAGTTTAGTTTCTTTTGAATGCATAGTGCCACTGATGTGATGTGCGGTTAAGTGCAAAAGTTTGCATACCCTAATGAAAACTGACAGTTTTTTTAGATGTTCCATCATTATAACAGGTAACATAAACTACACAAACTGCATGCTGAAATATTGATATTTGAAAAAGTCCATATGGTATTTCTTAATGTGATATAAATGTGGACTTTTTATTGTTCTCCTTGTTCATCTTGTGATGGTTTTCACTGATAGTAATGAGCAAAAAACATCAAAGTTTTGAGCTTAGATTTAGACACAGCTTAGATTTTTTTTACAGAGCACCCAAGGGGATGCAAACTTTCGCACTCTGTAACTTGCAAATATTGTACATATCAGAGTTTTATTCACAAACAGTTGGTGTAGTTGCAGGTTTTTGTTCCAAGTAAGATCGAAATCCCTTGAATGTTCAATGTGATATTCCCATTTTAGGGATAACTGGCAGGAAATGGTGACAGAAGAGATCAAGGCGATTTTCCGGAAGGCAAACAGACAAGTGGACAAGCCCAAAATCTGAAAGCAAAGTAGGAAGACACAGGCACAAAGACGAAGGAGGATGGATGGCAGAGACCTATAGGAGTGTGTGAGTGTGTATCCGTCTGTGGTCGCTGCAGCTTACAGAGACTTCTTTAATAGGATTGACCCTCGTCTGTCTAATCTGCCTCTGGCCAGCACAGCAGAAAGAGCAGCACACTAATGAAATGAGAGATGAGGAAATGGGTGATCAGAGAGAGTGTGTTCTTGCTCAGGATGAACTGCAAGCACGGGCCATTTGCTTTGGCCACCAAGTGGCTCTTTTCTCATTTTCACTCAGGTTTTTGTCCATCGTCATCCAGATCTCACTGTTATGAAAGTCATTTATGCTAATTGATTAATATCACTGTATTTTTGGTTGTTGTTGTTTTGTTTTGTGTGTGTGTGTATTGTGTGTGTGTGTGTGTGTGTGTGTGTGTGTGTGTGTGTGTGTGTGTGTGTGTATGTGTGTTTCCCCCTAAAGTAAAAAGACGATGATTGCGTAATCAATTTGGCCAAAGGTTTAGCCAATGTCTTTACCTAGGATTTAATCCCTTACTGATATATTCAGTCTAACTTTTTTTTTAAAGGCATGATGGAAAAGTGGTTTAATAAGCAAGAGTCATGTTCATGTTCACATTAACAAAGAAGACAAAAAAAAAAATCAAACCAAATCACTAGAAAGCAGAACCCAGTATGTAAAAAGATATAGCTTTTCATAGAACAAAGATGAGCAAATAAAACCTCTGGAACAACAGGTGGTTGGTTTTTTAAATCCATATGCATATGAGGTAAGATCTTAATACTGTAATTAATTTGTTCTTCTTTCTGTTTATTCTGTCTGAATGTTTTCTTCGTAATCCCATTACCCAACACTACATTTATACTTATACATATATATTTATAAAATAAAGCTGTTTTAGTTGCTTGGCCTATTAAATCGTATTAAATATATTACATATCTTAAATATATAAAGCTCATGACAGAGCCACCTGATGTACAATATAACTGCAATACACTAGTCCATCAGTCTTTCAATATTCTGGCAATGGAGGGAAAGAAGAAGATAACAGAACATCCTGCATGGTGTTTGAATGGCAGATCATGACATTTTGGGGTTGACACGTTAGCACTGAACACAAGGCACTTTGTGGATAAAGTGGAAGAGCCCTGATTTATTAAGGTGAGTCACAGACTGCGGTGCCATTCAGCCCATTTTCCAACATTGAATCTAAGAAAATGTGCACAAAATGTAGTTAACTAGCAATGTGACATTTAACCGTCCGAATTATATTACAAAATAGTGCATTATGTTGACTATTCATTGAGTCGCAAGGTTCTTGTTATTACTAGATTTTTATACTGAAAAGCCTCAACTCATTGTATATATGCTGTGTGTATGAATGCACAAAAAAGTTGCCATTTTATTAGGTATAACAGTCTACTAATGAATAAACTGACAACTAATTGAATATTTCAATACATTTTTATTTATTTCTAGGACAACATATCACAATATAGTTTGTTTCATTCAGTAAATCCATCACAAATGCTGGAGCCACTACACTCAAACTACAAAGACTGTGCATAAAAATTCAACAATTCTTTCAACAATTCTGTGAACACCACAGCTCAGTTCACAGCTATGGTCTAATGACTTTAATAGACCAGCTGTAACGTTTAACTGAGAAGCTCATCATATAGTCACCTGATTACTAAAATGTTTACGGCTGTAAAGGCTGAAAAGGGCTTTAGATTTAATTTAGGAAAGTTTATACTGCACTCCTGTGGCTAAGTCTGGTATTACAACTTCTCCATGAAATGTAATAATAATAATAATAATAATAATAATAATAATAATAATAATGTAATTACAAACAATGAGGAAGTCTTGACAAATTGAAGAAACAACAAATTGTTCTGTGTCATTATTGCTACTTAATAGCCCATTATTTTGACTTCTTGATGTTATTTCAACATATTATGTTATTAATTTGACTTAATATCTCATTGTTTCAAGAGAGTATGTTATTTAAACTGATATTTTAATTAAAACCTTACTTTCTTAATTTCAAGATATTGTATCAATATTTATAGTGATTATCTCATTTTTTACTCAATAGCTTGTTATTGCAAGATGTTTTGGAAATAATGATATACTATCTTGAAATAACAAGATCTTATGCATAAATAAATAAATGAATAAATGTATTTTGATCCATACATGTGTTGTTCATAGCACACCACCAGGTGGCACCTTCTTCACCAATGCTCTTGATGTCATGTATAGTACACGTTCTTCTGCATGTCACAACATGCAAACTTTTTAGCCTTCAAAATCTGGTTGTATTGTGTCTTTGCCTTTGTTAACAGCGTACATGCATTTTCAGTAATTATATTAGTATACAGTGTTAGCTATATAGTGTTAGTTCTTTTTGTTATGGAAGCACAGTCTTGTTGACCTTGCCCTCCAACAGGACCCTGAACTCCAGTTTCTGGTCTAATTCCTATGTTGTACAGCTCATTAATTGGCGTTCTGCCTCCAAATGAATGTCAGTGATTTTGTGTGCCGGTTCATTCATGGCCCTCATGCTAGCATAGACTTTGGGAAAAACAGCATCTTGGTCTGGTGGCAAAGCAAGAGATAAGCATTGTCACCCTCAGGCACAAGATAGCACCCCATTGTCTGAATACACATTCCAGTCATAAGAGGAATGTGACCTATCAAAGATAGGGATCGGCACATCTAGAGATGCCTGAACAACATGAAATGCTGCTAGGATACCATTTTAAGGGCTTGTGCCCTATACCATATGCCTGATAACTTTCCTAGTGGAAACTTCTTTTATACTTTAGAATTTAAGACATCCAAAAAGTATGCCCTCTTAATGGTTTATGCTTGATTCCCCTTTGTGGATCAAGACCTTGTCATGGTGAAGGGCTACTTCTGTGCACCTCAGAGCTGTACATTGGGAACTTTATTCTTCCAGTAGGGCCACGCTTGGTGAATAGATCTGAGGGGAGAGATCAGTCAAAAAGCAAACCTAATGACCCCCATGAAAGATATAAAAAAGACTAAGTGTACCCTGCCCAGATTAGGGTTCCCAGGACCAACCCCTGGAACCAGGCCTGGGGAGGTGTACGCAGGCGAGCGTCTGGTGACCAGCCACCCATATAATTCAGTCAGGCTCAGTACAAAAAGGTAACATGGAGCCACCTTGAGGCCTCCCCGCTTGCATTATGAAAGGTGGGACTTAGGTACAATGGCAGTCCGGAGACAGGCATGTGATGGAAATTAATTGATCTAGACCCTTGGAATTGAAACTGGCTTTGATGCTTTCTAATTCTTCTTGTTCTTTTCATTATTTTTACTAGCACCTAATAACTGTGAGAACTATTAATAGTCTCCAAATAGGAAGTAGTTTATGACACAATGACATATACAAAGTAATTAGGTAAAAAAAAAAAAAAAAAGAAAAGGTCTGCATAGGGGGATCCCACAAGGGTGTATGTTTGGCACAGATATTATATTTGACAAAATATCCTCATATATGGTTTTCATATTTGCAGATATCATTTGGATCAATGTGCATGAGGATGTATGTGAAAGATTGCAAGTCACGAAGCATAAAGACAATTATTTTGCTTACAGTTTATTTAAAAAAAGAGAGAGAAAATGAGCACAACACAGCTTTTGCACAGTAAACATGATTTGGAACATAATACAACAATTGACCTCATCTGTCATGCTTACAAAAGGGCGTCAGTGCAGAAAGGCAAGTCAGTGAAATTGAATGACTGATTTGGATTGTGGTGGAGTGTTTGACAGACACGCAATCGAGAACATTTGTGAAAAATCCTTTTCTCTTTAAACATTAAAGATAAGTCAAAGAATCCACACAGTTGTCACATAAAATCAGGAGATTAGAATTTAAAAGAAAACTTCACAATCACACAGGCTGACATGAATGGTAACATACTTAATATAAGTATAGCATCTATTCTGGTGGACAATTTAATAATTAAATAAGGTACGTGGTCCAATTTATGTCAAACCCATGGATAAACTGATTATCTAATCTCTCAAGTGGAATTCTTTTGCCATTTTCTAGTTCCTGTAGAGGTTTGGTTCAGCTCTGAAATGTACTTGGGAAAAAGTTGGTTTTAGTTGTAACTACAAACTACCTGCTGGATTGTGTTCATGAGGTAACCGTCAGGCCATAAAAACTACAATTTATACAAATTATCAATAACAATTGAAAAACAAAAAGGCTACTCTCATCAGCAAATTCAAACTACAATTCATCTCTCATTTTGTCACCCTTTGGTCTAACCAGTCTACCGATGTAGAGGATGGAGTTGGTCTGGTTGTCCTTCACAAGGAAGATGAATGGATGGTCAGCATAGAACAGCTTGGGGTTCCTGAGCTTTTCTGAGCCAAAGATGCTGGTGTCAAATGGGTTACCCTCTGTGTCCCATTCCCAAGCAGAGGCATGGAACACATTAGAAAGGTATAGATCTTTCTTGCCAGAGATGTTGGACAGATCAGCCTTGGACTTGTCCACCGCCTCTGTGAGACCAAGTTCTCCCAGGTGTTTCTTGGAAAAAAGCAAAGAGAAATCACAATGATTATTTTATTTGATAATGAATTTACTTTCATTCATTTATTTTCAGTAAGAACTTTATCGCGGTCAGGGTTACAGTGGACCTGTAGCCTGTCCTGGGAACATATAGCATGAGACAGGAATACAACCTGAATATGGAACACCAGTCCATTGCAAATCAACATTCACACACTCATTTACACCTAGGGGCAATTTATATCCTCCAGTCCTGCCAGCTGGGAGGAAACCAGAGAACTCCACACAGACAGTAACCCAACCACAAGTTTGAACCATGGACCCCAGAGCCATGAGGTGGCAACGCTACCCCCTGCACCACCGTGCCACCCAGTGACTTCCCATGTATAGCTAGTTTAAAATGTTCAGGCTATGCCTACCTGGAGATTATGGCTGACTTCCATGCTAACTTTAGGCAGAGAAATGGCCACTGCTGTTTCCTGCAACTTGCTCATCCAGGTGTTCAGCTGATCCTGTGTCAGAAGCTTCTCCAGCCTCTCCAGTGGCTCCACATGGTAGGGCATGATGAAAATCACACTGGATTTTTTGTGGGCCAGAGGCATGTTGAGCACAAAAAGCTTGTTCTCTTTATCCTCATAGAAACCATAAAGACCTGTTCAGATGCAAATGTTAGTGTCAGTTAATTTCTTGTAGACATGAAGGTGACGTCTCAAGATTCCTTATTGCTTATCTAAAGGACTGAAATATTGTATTTGGTATAAATAGTTGTTGATCTCACCTGTGCGATGCATCATTTGGACAGATACAGTGAAGGAAGGGGACACAAGGAACCCACGATTGTCCACCATCTTGTGGTGGAACTTCTCATCCCAGTGAGCTGTGGAAGCACAAATTAATTTAGAAACTGGAGCAGTGCATTGTATTTGATGCTATAAGGCATGTCGAAGCTTTAAATGTCCACTTACGTTTGAAGAACATGGCGTTGATGATCATGGCACCATCTGTATTCTTCACATCTTTGGTGACTTCTGGCAGCTTGCCGTCAGTGGACTTGGCGGCCCACTCATTGATGGAGTTGATTGCGCTTCTCTTGTCCCGGAAGTTGATCTTGGAGTGATCGTACTTGTAGTGCTTCTTGCTGCTCTTTACAAAGTCATCAGCAAAGCTGACGGAACTGGGGCCATACAGCCTGTTGTTGATCTTCCAGGTGACGTTGCGGGCCACGGGGTCACTGACCTCGCTCAGGAGCTCAGACAGTCCCTTATGCAGGTGCTCATCATTCAGTGCATTGGCCTTTAGGACATTCTTGACCTGTGAGGCAGTGGAGGACTTTCCTCCAAGGGCAACCAAGCCCAGAGAGGATGCGACCACCACAGGGGAGATCAGGATGTTGTCCAGGTCCTTCTCTTTGGCCAAGTTACGGTACAGGTTGAAAGCAAGGTGGCTGCTAGTGTCGGCCAGGGAAGTCGCATGGCTGCTGAGTTTCTTTTCCTCAGCTGAGGAGGCCACAGCCAAAAGGCACAGAGTAATGAGGTTGGTCACCCACATTCTTGCTTTGTGTTTGGGCAAGTTTGGGAAGCTGGAGGAATAGAAAGCACAAAAGATTATTAGTACATGTTATTTGTCGTGAAAACAAAATATATGATATTTATGTTGAGTGTATATTTGTGATATTCGCCTGTGTTTCTGTTTTGTCTCAGTTCATTATAAGCTCGATCTGTATTTGTGTTTTTTTACAAGAACATTTTGTTCTAAAATTAGGTTGCCTTTGTAACTAGGGCATCTATGTTATATAAGGGAGCAGAGACAGTCCAAACAGGAATGTAAATGTAGTCTTTTGATATTTAACAGGTCACCTTTTTCAGGTCAGGAAACTGTGTCAAATCATTCTAGCAGACTTAAGAATGCTAATTTTCTTTTGAAGTCGTTAGTGGTGTGACCCACCATGCTGCACTCGCACACAAAAGGAACACAAGCACTGCCTGAGGCTACATCTAAAGACAGCCTTTTCATTTCCATATCTTAATATTTTTATATGTAGCTTTTTTCTTTAATCAACTGGAATACCTTGAAAGGTTTTCATAGTGTTGTCAAAGATTTCGATTTTCATTCTGAAAGACAAGAGGTGCATTTTGGTAATCTACAGAACAAAAAGGTGCATAAATATGGTTGATTCAGCAGAACAGGCTAAATTTAAATTAAATCAGTTATTTCTGATGTTTTTTTCTAGTAGTTAGTCTGAAGTCTGAAAAAACTTTTGCTCCATGCAAACTTATATGCCAACTTGGCACTTCATGCACACACAGGAAAGGACACGTAGACTTCTGCTATTGGCTAGAGAGTCTCGGAAAAAAACTTCTGACCAATCAGAAATGCCATAGTGGAACAGTAACAGGATTCCAGAGGAAGCGCTGTGATTTTAGTGGCAACACAGAGCCACTCCCTATTGCTTTCCTTAAATCTGATTGAAATCTTAAAATAAATAACAATGCTTTAGCATTTTAACACAAATTCGTATGATAAAAATAAAAATGCAAAATGTTTTGAAAACATACGACAAATATTATAAAGAGTGTAGTGCAAATTTGTCTAGTCAGATTTTTATCCTTTCTAGTCATTTTATCCTATGTATCTATACAATTTCTCTTTTTTATTTTTAAGGATTTTTAGGATTTAAGGAGTTTAAGGATTTAAGGATTCTCAAGGATTCAAAGGTTCCAATTTATTCCCCCTATTGTAAGCACTTTTTCCTCAATTATTAAGAGAAACAAAATGTTTCCTGTCCCACTTAGCATACAAAAAAAAAAGCAAGATCAAACTGTGCAGTAAAAGCAACTAAAACTTTGCTTCTGAAATGCAGATTTCTCTGCAACCTTTTTATCTGCTATGCATTATTAACAGATTTAGTGTTATTGGAGAAAAATACCCACACTCTGATCTTGATTGCATAAGCATTAAAGCAAACAAAAGCAAAGCCTTTTTTTGTAAGTTCAGCACAAAAGTATAGAATAGATTGTAAAGTCTTACCTTTCACAGCTGCTCTGATGCTCTGATCTTCTTATCTCGTGCTGACGTGCTGCAGACTAACGGTTTCTAGAGGTCTATATACTGCTGGGAAGAAGGTTCTGGAAGTTTGTGTAGGAATATTCAAATGAGGATGTCTGGATTTTCTTGGTAACCTGAGGCAGAGACCTCCCACTGGATCGAGTGACCAGAGGTTCGGAAGTGAGCTCGCCTCTGCGAGGTCCTAAAGCTTTTCCCAAATGTCCAGAATTTCTACAGAATTTGAAGGATTTATATCTGAATTAGCAAGATGATAGAATATATGTTATCAGTAATAGGGTCAGGATGTGGCCTTGAAATGTGTAAAAACTCAAAATATCTAATACACCATGACATATTGAGTAATGTACTACACTGAAGTGTTCCCTTCTGCAGTTTGAGGGGTTTTTTTTTGGGACATAGCACCAATAGGGTCACTAAAGTCATGCTGGGAAAAATATTGTGGTGAAAAGATCACTGCTAAATCTGCATATTCTTGAGAATCTTTGAGAGATAGTCAGATGGTTTCTCATTGAATTCTAGATGCCTGCTACATGCTCGGGCTTGCAACCCCACCCCCGAGTGCAGAGTGCCACGTGTTCTGGCTGCCTGCAGGCTCCCACATCCAGTGGGTGGGGGTGCAGCAAAAACAACCATCAATTCCACCATCTCTCAGCTGCCTTTTAAACTTTAGTCACATTTTTAGCTTTACTGTGATACACTCGGTGCTTTCCTGCAGTTTTTATTCATCTTGAATGTTCCAGAGATTCATAGTATGGTGGTTCAGCTGGATATTTTATTTTAAGCAGGTTTGTGTGTAATATACAGGAAGGCTACACAGGAAGCCATATTTTTAAATCATTTGATTTTTCAGTCGAAAACGTGTTGGATGTGGTATAGTTGGGTAAAAAAGTTTGTGCACCCTTAAGAGAAAATGGAGAAGCCAAAGTAGTTTATTGGAACAAGATATTTAGTTTATAAGGTTTCACAAAAGGAACAATATGTAAAAGAATGATAAAGTAGTGTAGGTTAGGATGTTAATAGTGAATTTCTTTTTTATATTCACTTTCGTACTTTTTTTTATATTCACTTCACTTTTCTTCTGAGCAGCTTTTTGAGTCTCTCAGTTGTAATAACCACAGTATTCCTCTTCACACATTTGTCACATGTTTGCTTCTTCAGGTCAGATCTGGAGACTAAGAAGCTCAAGGCAAATGCTTGTTTTCTTTCTTTTTGTCCTAATTTGGATTATTGTTTTGTTGCAGGATTCACCCTTATTTCATACTTTGTCTTGTTTCGTACTTTCATATTTTGTGCCTTATAATTACATGATATGTGTTAACTATTTATCTGAGCCTGATGAATTGTAAAACAGTAATACTTTTTTTCTAAAATCATGGGGGATGCAAACTTTTGCACTGTACATGTCTTCTAATGTATTTTCTGACAGCATAATGAGATCTGCTACCTATTTAAATTGTTCAATGGTGGATTAAAGTTAGTAAAAGAACATGGATTTCCACACTTTTTTCCCCTCAATCATAAAATCCTGTTGTAAGAGGACCAACTTCCCCTTCTGTTGACTTCACTTGCCCGAGCCTTACACAAACACATCAGACCAAGCACGCATTTGGCCAATCACAAACCCCCTGTATGAACAGCCCCAGCAGTGCACAGCCTCCCCCCGGTGTAAATCATTCGGTCCATGCAGGCGTCAAACACTGAAATTCCTCATCTAGTCTATAACGATGCTACACAGCTGAACCCACGATCTCCTCAAAGCAGTGAGGAGTGTAATTGTAAATCACTGAGTGATGATGTGGGAAAATTCTGGAAACACACATGGAGTAAGAAAATAAGAAACTTCTCCCAAGATTTCATCAGTTAAACCACACCTACTGCTGAACATACAGCCTGAGGGAAAGAGTAAAAAAACCTGACTGTGCAGAAAGATAAACACAGCTGATGGCACACAGTCTTCTTTCTTTCTCTCTTTCAATTTAATTTTAATACGATTCTTTTTTTGGGATTAATAATGTATTTATTTCCAACCTTCATTATTTTGTTTGTTTGTTTGTTCCTTTCTGATTTTTTTTTAATATTATCCTTTTTAATATAACTTTTCTATTTTTTGGAAAAAATATATTATTTATTCCTTCCTTTTTTGTTTCTTTAATTAACATTCACTTTAATATAAGCAGTTCTCTTTCTTTCACCTAATATAACAAATGTTGTTGTTTTTTTCATATTTTCTTTCACTATTATTTAAATAAAATTAAAATGCCTTAAGAGAACACTTTTATCCAAAGCAACTGAGACAGGATACAACTGAGACAGGATACAGTTTAGGGTCATGGGTCTTAGTCAAAGATCCACAAGAGCTCAGCAATGCTGGGATTTAAACTCACAACCTTCTGCTTAGTAGTCCAAAGCCACCACTGCTCCATCATACAGCACAGATACTTTACATAGGTACATTATACTGCATAGACATTATACTGTATGTGATGCTGCTACAGGAAAAGTAGAATTGATAAAATCAATCAGAAATGATGTCATCATCACCACATACATAGACACACACACACACACCCCTTCATTTTTGTCTGTGGTGCTCTGTTGGAGTCGGGGGTGATTGCAGTCGCTCTCCTGTGAACTCACCACCGTGTGTGTGTGTGTAATGATGACAGCATTTCTAACTGATTTTATTAATTGTGCTTTTCCTGTAGTAGCATCACATACAGTACACACACAAACACACACATCTTCATTTTTTTTCTGTGGTGCTCTGTTGGAGTCGGGGTGATAGCAGTTGCTCTCCTGTAAACCTGCTGGTGTGTGTTTGTGTGTGTGTGTGTGTGGTCTGTGCTTTTTAAATACACACACGGCATTGCTGATGATTCTCCCAAACTACTGCTTGCCAAACAACACCTCATTCCAGCTAAGCCACTCTCTCCTGCAAGTGCATTTGTAAAACAGCAGTAAACTATTCCAGTGCCGTATTTAACCCACATTTAATCTGTTTCAATGTTTAAAAGATGCCTGTTCATGTGTATTCATAAAGTGTATAGACTATAGGACAAAGAGTTCTTTCAGCTTAGGGGGAGTTGCAAGAAAGAGGGGCTGCACACAGCATGATGTAAGACGTGAGCAATGTTACGCTGGTGCATATGCTGATGTAACTTTCTGCTGAATTACATTTTTTTGGAAATGCAGTGAAAAGCACTGTGAAAAGCGAGGAGGAAGTAAACTCCTGAAATGTTGGATAGGGTTATCTGCATATTTAATTAATTTTGCAGAATTCACTATGTATTCTGACAGTACTTGTAACTAGAAAAAATAATGAACTGAGCTATGTGTAATGAAGCAAAGATAACTGAATCTAATCATACTTTAAATAAAATGTTAATTAACAACACCCTCCTAGTTTTATCATTATTGTTGTGGGGGAAAAAACATCATGTGTAATGTGAATGTGCTATCACTACAGCTACACTGCTGGATTTAGATTTTTTTTTGACCACACCGCCTATGCTACATATGACAATAAGCAGTTTGCATTAATTAAGGATTAAAACACTTTGTGGTGTTCTGTTATAGAAAAACAATCAATGACAGGGTGTTGTGATGAAGGAGAGTTACTACTGCCATCCTGAAAGTTGATTATTTTTCCTGTAACAGCATGTCTCAAAGTGTTTTATTCCCCTTACACCATAGAAATTAGCCAGTGATTAAATTTTTTTTATTAAATAATGATGTCATACTTTAGGGTCCCTGGAGGATTAGTGGTTAGGCCTCAGCGCTTTCACCGCTGTAGCCCAGGTTCGGTTCCCGGCCTGAGAACCGATCCCAGCCCCTGGGGTTACACAAGACAGTGCACTTGCAATACCGGTCCCAAGCCTGGATAAAATTCGGGAGGGGCATCCGGTGTAAAAACTGTGCCAAATCAAATATGCGGACCAATGATCCGCTGTGGCGACCCCTAACAGGAGCAGCCGAAAGAAGAAGAACGAATGTCATACGTTAATCCATTTATAAGGTTAGTTCCTGTTATCACTTACGTTATAGCAGCTATAAACAGTCATTTCCTCACCAGCCTTTATATTTTCCTGTCTCCTGAAGTTAAAAACACAAAAAAGTGCAGCTTGTCATGTTAATGAAAAGTCCTCCATCCTAACAACTTTCCCAAAGTTACAAAGCATTGACACTGGAGACTCCTAGATTTTTTTTTTAAAATAGATCTTCAAAACTAAACTTCACCATGTCAATGATTATATGTTTTTTTTTGTTACTGACATATATAGATTACATAGATTGTTTGATATACAAGCCCCTGTGAGTGAGCTGTTACTATAGAAACTACAATGTATTAAAAAACTTGTGATTTGCTGCTGCTGTTAAAGAAAATGAATCAACACCTTCAGACCTACACATCACTACACCTATCACTATCACAAGATGTAATATACTATGTGTGGTTTTTTTAACACACTTTTTTTTTGGCATTGTGCAGATGGCTGTGGTATATATATATATTCAAATTTTATTGGTCACAGACAACCATACACAGTACAACATGCAGTGAAATGCTTTTTATGACTGTCCAGTGACATAAAACAGAATTTACATTAAAAACAGACAAACTGAATTTACTTACATAGAAGTAGAAAAGAAAAATATAAAAATCTAATATTAATATGAACTGTATGTGGAATAAAGTGCAGATATGTGTAGTTGTATGTGCAATGCAATGCTATTTATTTATGTACTTATTTACTTATTGCGTGTCCTGTATCTTTTATAGTGGAGTGCACTGTCCTCTAGTGGTGGGAGGCAAATTTACTCAAGTGGTGGAAAGGTTTTTCTTTATGTGAATCATCACTAGATGGCAACATTGGAACACAGATTGTTGAGACATCAGCCCAGACTTGTCTGTGGACATAGAGTAGGCCAACCCTGCCAGTGTCAATTTGTAGCCCCAATTATGTGATGTCAGTTATGCAAAGAGTTTATAAAAGGCATACAAATGATTTTCTTATTGTCACACTGACATGTTGGTTCATTTTTCATATGGTGTGGCCATGAATTAATATATTTAGGCCATGACATAAGCGTTTTGAGATTTGTTTCATAGCCAAGAATTAGATTATTGTGTCCACAGGATCCTAAGCAGGGAGATGACTGATAATATTACACTTTAGTTCAGTCTTGGAATGGTGCAGGAAAACATACTGCAGTCACAGGCATTGCAACACGGATATACCTTACCTCCTTAAGCTAATTCTCAAAGCCAGTAGAGCTTTTTGTCCATTCTCACCAAATAGTCTGAAATCCCTATTGCATATTAAGTCTTAAGGCTTAGGTTACACAATTCGTGGCCATGCATTTGGTATCTTGTAGCCACAACATAATAATTAGTGGCCATGAGATACTTATGGCCTAGTTTGTGGCTTTGAAATATTAACTCCTGGCCTCAATGTATTATGTTGTAGCTTCAATATATAAACTTGTAGCCTCAATATATTAATTGTGGATGAAATACGATGGCTCGAGAACCAGTGCACCATGTCCCTGTACCATGATAACACACAGTGCAAATAGCAAATGACAAGAGTGCTATACAAAGCATTGAGTAACTACACAGATGTTAATTACACAGAAAACCATCAATGTTTATGCATTAAGGATTTTCACCTGCCAGTTTATTGCTGGATAAGGTGTGTGATATTATTTAGTTGACCATATCCAGAATGGGTCAAGTCTGTATTTTATTTCTAGAAAGTGAATGTGGACCTTAGACTGAAATTTATTGTGAGGTATTGTAAAATCTGTAGAATCTTACATCTGCTCTATGTATGTACAGTATCTGTTCTGAATACATGTAATGTCTACAACACACATGCTTTATGCCAATTTTTGTGCTCTTCTGTCAGCGCAAAGCCCAGGAGCTCTCGTAGGATATGAACGTTTTTCTAAATTTTCATGAATTCTTGAATCATGGACAATGATTTATGGCTAAATTCATTAGTACCCAGCTTGATAAATGAGGCTCACTGTCATCTTCTGAATGTCATATAACCATGTGGCTCCCAATGTTGTTTCCTCAACTCTGTAATCCCAGATATTCCACCCCCGTGTCCTACTGTTTCCCCCCCGCTGTTCCTGATTATCCAGAAGGGAAGTTCACAGTTGACAGAGCAGCTGGGCTCTGGTATTAAGTGCTCACTGTAGTGGTGAGTAGGGGTCCTCTTTATCACAGCAAGACCTGAAATGTCACAGGACATGTGGTGATAATGGTGATACAGGCTGTCAGTGTGTGAAATCTCTTGAGATGAGCAAAATATAATTCAGTGGCTCTCAACTGTGGGACCAAAAGTCCAAGGGGTGGAGCTGGACCTCCTATAACCCTAATACTAACCCCTAAACCATAAGACTCTCGGCAACTTATCAACAACACACTAATCCAGCCTGAAACACACTGACTTGTCTCCACCGCTTAGGCTTTTGTTTCAGCTCCACCCAGGTAGGATCAGGTCTGACTCCACCCCCTGGACATCTTCACTGGTTCTGCACTGAGGGATACTTGGTCATTTCCCTGCTCTAACACACCCATATTGATTCAGGTCCCCGATTCCATCCTGAGCTCAGGTTCCCGTCTGTGTGGTGTTTCGCATGTTCTCCCCATGTCTGCATGGATTTCCTTTGGGTTCTCCAGTTGTCTCCCACCTCTCAAAAACATTCAAGTAGGTGGATTGGTGACTTTAAATTGGCCCTAGGTGTGAATGAGCATGTGGATGTGTGTGTGTGCATGGTACCTTGTGTTGGATTGTCGATCCATCCAGGGTGTGTTCCCAAATAGCTCTGGATCCACCACCACTCTGACCAGGATGAAGTCGTTACTGAAGATGAATGAATGAAATAATAATAATAATAATAATAACAACAACAGCCAATGTATTGCTGATGAAACAACATATAATCCTTAATGAATTCATTTTAAATCTATGACAATTACTACAAATATTGGAAAGAATATTTAACTATAATAATTAAAATAAGATCTGGATTTTAAATCACCTTTTTAATTTTGTTTTTAAATATTACATTTAAGCAACAAGTACAGATCAGAGTGATGCATTCCTCTAATAAAACTCAAACATACATTAAAAAGCAATGATTCAAAATATATTAATTATAAAAAGGAGAATACATAAATAAATAAACAAACAAACAAACTTACTAATGGTTTAAACAACAACAAAAACATTATACTCTGAGCAGTTTTAAAGACTTTTTTGTTTGTGGATGGTGATATTATATCAATGTATAATTTCATTTCTTTCATGAAAACTTTACAAATTCGTTGGATTTAAATCACCTCCAGAGCTTTTCCTGCTGATTCCTTTCCACTGATGCTCCGTCACCAGAGAGCACAATTGGACAACTAAATCCCAAACCCCGCCCATTACTGACTCAACAAGGATTCCGATTGGACCGCACCATGTTAGTCCCGGCCTATTTAACCGAAGCCCCGCCCATTACCTACTACTATGGGTTACTATGGCTGAGGAAGAAGCTCCAGTCCTAACACAACACGCTGACAGCGCAGGAGCGCAGGGGAGGTGGATCTGCAGGCGCAAATAAAACAAGATCGCCGGACTATTTACACTGGTTTCTTTTCTTATTGTCTGACGCGAGCCCTCTTTTGCAGTCTGTTAGGTTTAATAGAGCACTTGTGTAGCTTATATTTGTGTAAAAGAGTGGTGTGAGGAGGAAACGCACAGCGCAGGCGCTTCACCTGGTTGGAGAGCTTACAGCAGAGGAGTAGAAGGGAAAGGTGAGGACATCAATCATACCTTTATACTTTATTTGACGTATAATATGCAAAAGATATACCAGACAATCTTGTTTAGTGCTGCATGTTGAGAAACTAAACTCTTAAATGCTCCAGTTAACTCTCAGAGATGTCTGCTCTTTCATATTATTATTATTATTATTATTATTGTTATTATTACTGTTGTTATTATTAAATGAGTTTAATGAACAGTTCAGGTCGGTTCATGAATTAACCCAGTTCATATGTTCATATGGAGGAGATTTTGTGAATGATCCTGCTGTATCACTTTTCCTGAGCACACCGGAAACGCCCTCTGATAGCGGCTCCATCCCAAATCACCCCATCATCCTGCCCCCTTATATACCTTCACTATAGGGTATGAAGTAGGACCTCTACTTTCTAGTTCCACAGAAGGCTATTTGGAGTCTGCTCCCTGCATACACAGACTAATTCAAGGAAAACTCCACCCTGAAACACATGAAATATGTTTATGTAAATATTTCTTATGTGTTTATTGGATCTGGTGCTGATCTGTTGGCTGGGGCTGTATTTTCGCTATTCCTGTGCGAAGTTTGTGGTTGTGTGATGTGCTGATGTCACGGGGGAAAAAAGAGCAAGAGCTTCTTTTCTTGTTCAACATTTTCCAACTACATTTAATTTCATATCAGTGAGAAATGCAACGTAGATGTAGTGGCGGTGTTGGTGCAAACATTGCACTCAAAGTCCCAGAATGCAATGCAGCTATACGACACAGTTGTGCCGAGTTATGGCAGAGAACCGGGTCAGCTAGTTAGCGATCTACGAGATGATGAGTGTGATAGTGTTGTTGGTGGCATTAGTATGAAAGTTGACGCTTTTGAAGCTGATCAGTTTGAGCAGAGTGTACAGATGAGGAGCTGAGAGAGCCAGACAGACTAAAGGACTAAAGCGCCGCTGCATTACTGTCTTTATGCTGAGATGGATCGAGGGTTAAATCCCACTGCACCACTATCAGCAGGTGGTTGAACAGCACTGTGGGTAATGTAGGAAACCGTTAACTAAAGTGAAAACATGTCAATGAAAGAAGTTTAGACCAAAAAAATTAACTCAGAATTTAATTATAAAATAAATCTTTTGCACAATTGAAGGTCACGTATTGATTATAAATATTGATACACAAGTCATTGAGGTTGGATTTTTTTTTCCTTTAAAACATTGAGTTGCTACTTTATTAGCTGCACCTACATTGTAGCTACACTCATTAGCAGGTACACCAACCATAAAGGTCACGCTGGTGGTGTATAGTTACTGACTGGAGATGATTTAGAGCTATGCATTTGTTTTTCTGCCCCTCTGTCCCAAACATTAATGGAAATAGACCACCATACAACCACCACAGACCAGATATGAATTACCATAAATGTCAGTGGCTGGGAGAAAAGCTTAAATCTGGAAGTATTAAGGTTTTGTTCATTGGGCAAACCCTTAAAGATTCTATGTAGAACCCTGCAGTAGTACAGTTCCCTATAAGACATGCAGAAAGTGGTATTATCTAGGGGGTTACTGAAGTCTCTGAACCTACAATTAGACCACGTTCATGCCAACAAACTCTTTGGAAGGTGTGCCAGAGAAAATGTCTTTTCTTTCATCTAACCACAAACATAATCATCCGGTCTTCAGATTCTTACTGGAACTTTGATTGAAACCGGGTTGTCTGGTCTGATGAGACAAAAATAGCACTTTGTGGCAAGAATCACTGAAATAAGGATTGTTACTCAGAAAAGACTCCACCAGGCATCATGGACTCCATGAGGTTCCAAGAGATTTTAAATGAAAATATAGCTACCTCTGCCAAGAGGTTATAACTCAGTCATGCTTGGATCTTCCAGAAAGACAATGATCTATAGCAGTGGTCACCAACCCTCTTCCCTGAGATCTACCTTCCTGCAGGTTTCATCTCCAACCAAAATGTAATACACTTGTTTTAGTTGATCAAGAACTTCTTAAGGCAATTATTAGGTGGTCAGGTGGGCACGATTATGGTTGGAGCTAAAGTCTTCAGGAAGGTAGATCTCCAGGAACAGGGTTGGTCAGGAACAGTGACCACTGATCTATAGTATACATCCAAATTCAAACAAAAATGGTTAAATGACCACAGAATCAAGTTTTTGACATGTCCATCCCAATCCCTGGACCTAAACCTAAGTGGTGTGAGAGTGAGGAGAGTGCACAAGAGAGGGCCCTGGAGGATGTGGAGAGTTTTTATATTGAGGAGTGGTCTCAAATTGCTTGCTCTGTATTCTTTAATCTCATTATACATTATAGATGACTAAGTGCTTGTATGTTGGCAAAGGGAGGTAGCACAAAGTGCAAAATGCACAGATAATAACTGTGATATGTTTTTGTTAAAAATATGTTATAATTTTTATTATTATTATAATGTAATATTTTTGATAATGTATTTTTATTATCTTAAAAACAAATTTACTTCAATTACAGCAAACATGTTGGGCAGAACAACAAATGGACATTATGGATGCTGTGCAACCCCAACGATTGGTATTTTCAAGTTTGTTTTCTTGGGTTCTGTTGATCCACTGAGTCAAAGCCTTTCAGTATGGTTGAGGAATTAATGGGGCTAAATGAACAGAGAAAATTGTCCATTTTTATTGCTTTATATGGGGGGTCGCAACCTCCAGATTATATTTCTCCCAAATTTTTAGTTGCCAGTAATTTATGAGCTGACTGTGTGTATTCACTGATCAGCAATAACATTAAAACCACCTGCCTAATATTGTGTAGGTCCACCTTGTGCTGCCAAAACAGCTCTGACCTGTCGAGTCATGGATTCCACAAGACCTCTGAAGGTGTGCTGTGTTATCTGGTGCCAAGAAGTTAGCAGCAGATCCTTTAAGTCCTGTAAGTTGCAAGGTGGGGCCTCCATGGATAGGACTCGTTTGTCCAGAACATCCCACAGATGCTCGATCGGATTGAGATCTGGGGAATTTGGAGGCCAAGTCAACACCTTGAACTCTTTGTCATG
>CM075016.1:20762342-20777044 GCA_037576675.1 Pangasius sanitwongsei | reverse complement strand
AAAAATGTTAGAATTGTGTCGATGTCCCAATATTTATGGACCTGACTGTATATATATATATATATATATATACACACTGTGTGTATATAATTTCCCTCTGGTTCATCCAATCCTGGCACAATGCTGTTTGCGTAACCATTTGAATAAACGTATAAAATCAGATGATGATCATTTTAATATTATAAGATGCACTCAATATTGGGAACACCATCATTCAAAAACTGTATATAGCGTGCTGACCTGACTTCACTATAAAAAGCTGGATGTGGGAAATTCATGATTTGGCATCAGAGCTGGTTGTCCTTTCTGACATTCTTGAAGAAAAAGCCTATATTTAGCTCAAATCTATTCAACCAGCTAAGATTGATCAATGTCCCCATGGTCTGGCTCCTGATGCTCGATGCTCTAACATTTTGCTGACTCCTGTACTTTTTCCCCTGCTCATGCCGACCTCTGCTTGTCTTTTACAAGAAGATGACAGATGAGAGACAGGAGATGAAAGATAGAGAACTGAGGGCTTGACATCATGACTCAGTTCATTCTGACTTTTTTCTTGTAATTTTTACAGGATTTTTTCATCAAAGGGAGGGAGAACGCATAAAGGTACTTTTAATTTTTTTCCGTTGGTATTATTTCATTACACTTATGCACTCTCTTGTCTAGCTCTTTGATATCTACTTATTTATCACTAAACAAAAGCTTGCTTTGTCCCCGTTAGCCATGCTGTGAGACATAATGAAAGCATCTGTGTTCTCCTTTAATGCTCTATTGAGTGAGGTAGAAGAGTGAGCTCTGAACTTGAGATTAAGGTTGCAATGAAAGCTATGCAAATGACCTCCATCTGCACTCATATCACCACACCTGATGTCTCAAAGTCAGTTATAATAATGTGACTATCCTTAGGTCTAATAGTACTTAAGGCTAAAGTCAATAACGTATGTAGCACTAATGTTATGTGGCCTTTTGTAAACAACACCTCCTTTCTCTAGAAGTAGCCGTTGAAAACGTGTTGCGTAAATCAGAAACAAAAGCAAAAATTGCTGAAAAGCTGTACAAGCAAGAAATTCCACAGTTTGGAATCAGTAGTTCTACATGCAAGAGAGAGTAAAGTTCTTTAGGAACTTTTCAGTAAGTCACCAGCAACTCATAACTTGATGAAAAATACAGTTTATTGCAAATACAATCAGTTGACAATTAGTTAAAAAGCAAACCACTGCAGGCTAATCTACTCTGTTTTTGTGAACTGATCATATGTGTAGCGAGTATCCAGCCTTGATTCTTGAGTCTCCAGGGGAGGTTTTAGCAAATATTAGAAAAAGAAAGATAATATTACAATAAAATAAGACTGTAGAGTCCTCAGATGGGCTGAAAACATAATTGCATGTTCATATTCATTTTATTTTTGCTCATATATATGAATGGTGCTAATAATATTGGAGCTGAATTCTTTACCTTATAAACATAAAATTAGCCTATAGCACATTTGTTCATTTTAAACGTCTGTTATTGTGAATGGCTGTAAAGTGGAAAATTTTCCCTAAAGTCCCACATAACGTGTGCACCCTGTGGAACTGTTTGTGTCAACAAAGACTCTGAAATCTCTCTGGAATTTTCATTCGAAGGACAATTACGAGGAACTCGCCTCCACAGAGTAGGTTCATGCTATTTGATTTGGTGCCAGACTCAGAGATGCAGATAATAAACTCTCTGCCAGTCTTGTCTTTACACACTTCCAGACTCAACGTTTATTCATGTCTTCAAACACATTTGGAGATTACATCGATTACCGAAGTGTTTTTAGTGATTCTGCCCACAAAACTAACGTGTCCTGAGATTACTTAATCTAATCAAGTGCGTGATGTAGCACTTCCACTTCTCTGTTAGTTGTACTATTGAACTATTGTTACTTAGAAACGTTATGGAAATGGAGCCACTGACGTCTTCTCGAGATTTTTGGAAGTGTCTGAAAAGGAAATATAACACATTTATGTACAGAACGTTCTTCCATAACACATCAGGTCAATGGCAGAAGTGATACAGTTGCTGTACTGGTCTGAGGTGGTGAAGTAGGAGCTCATTTGCAGACAAAGGACAGTTTGCCAATCAGTCCACATCTATCCTCACTTATGGTCACAAGCTGCGGGGAGTGACCTGAAATAATAAGGTTGCAAGTGAAGTGGTGGAAATGATGTTCCTCTGCAGGGTTACAGGGTTGCACTTGCTCTTCATGAGCTTGGCAATATGAGACAATGTCAGAATAGAGCTGCTGCTCCTCTGAATCAAGAGGAGCCAGTTAAGGTGATTTGGGCACCTTATAAAGATGCCCCATGGTTGGCTCCCACCAGAGCTGTATGAGGCATGTCCCATTGGACTGGGCTAATTCCACCACTTCGCCCTGGGGCAGACCTAGGCCCCTCTAGAGAGATTATATCAACAGTTTCCTTGGGAAAGTCTGGAATCTGTACTGGGGAGAGAGACATCTGGGTTGACCTTCTTAGCCTGGTGCCTCTGTGAGCTCCACCAGGAAAATCAGAAGCAAAATCAGTGAATGAATGAAAAACATTCTACCATTATCGTCACCATCAGAACAAATCAGATTTAATAGCATCTAATTGGAGTCTTGGAGTGGGACAAAGACTCAGTGAACTACAACTGTATAAGAAAAGAGCTTTCTCGCCATATGTCCAAATATGATTTTATTTATTTATTTATTTTTAATACACATTGGCTGTATAGCATCAAGATTTCTATCAAGAATTTCTATTGGTGCTGGAGATGCTGAAGGTTTGCTACTTTGGGCTCAGATTAGCCCCTGGATTTCTGCCAAATTTAAAATCCTAACATTGCCTAAAAGAATATTAAGTTTAAATATAACTTGTTTTTAATTGTACTTTTAAAAAAAAAGGTTTTATCAAAACCATCCTTAAAAAGTTCCAAAATGAAGGGATAAGCATGGGGTTTGGTGGGAAGGAGTATAATATTTAAGGGAAAAATGCCCCGTTGCATGGCATTGACCCTATAAATACAAAAGTACCCAAAGAACATATACACAACAGTTGTCACGGAAAACATCAGCCACACCAAATATTTACTCAACATGATCTGCAAAACACCACCTCTTACCAGTGCAGCCACCCTTAAACCCCATGTTTGGTTTATTCAGGTGTAAAAACAGAGCAAGCCTAAAATACATGTTCAAAATGACTGATGTTCTTGAGAGGGGTGGTTTTTGAAATTGTAGACTGCGCTCTCAGACACTCTATAACGTGAACTGGCACCCACACCCTCTCTGACAGGGAGTATTTTAGTTTGGGTGTTGCACAAAGCAGTGTTGAGCAAACAGATGGTCACTTGAATATTACTGGATGTCATGGGGAATGCGAGTGGGAGGCGGCTGAGTCAGCGCTGGAGGTCTTTCAATAAAAAGGGAGTCAAAAACAAACAACCTGTTAATGAAATTCATCTGCGTGTAACCTGGTGCTTTGGTAGTATGTCATAGTCATTGTCTAGAATACAATAGTCATTAACTTTGACTTGATTATGCATGATACTTGATTTGACCAGTCACATGTCTTACTTTGTATCTTGCATTCCACACACTTCACTCGGCTTTGTTCCCCCCCCCCCCCCATATTTTAAAGCCAAGCAAGAGCGTGTGTTTCTTTCCCCTGACAGTAATAACCTAAAACCCCACCAACGGTTCCAAGTTTGACATCTCATTGCAAAATCAAAAGGTATTCGCAGCCTGCTCTCTGTGTCACGCTATTGATGACCTCCATGACGGGCCTCATTTTATGCAATAGTCCCTTGTCTGAGACAGCTGACGTGTGTATGACTGTGACACGGCTTGCTGTAAGTTCAGCTCCTCTGTTCATAAACACACTTCCCAAAATGACAGTGGTCCAAAGATAGGTTATGTCATGTGGTTTGTTTTTTATTGTGCCCTCATGCCATTCTGGCAGGTTCTTGTGAGTCTATGGGAACATGTGAAAGCAAAGCAGAGATGTGAGAGGAATTTCAAGAATGTTTAACTGCACATTCAAGGGCAACTGCTGAAAAAAATAATAAAAAGAGGCTTATACGTGCTTGTTTGAAGATTTATTTTAAGAAGTTTAAATATTATGTATGGTGTATAGTTATATATAATGTATTATACGTCAGAGCTGTTGAATTCTTGGTCTGAAGGTGTGGATTCATTTTTGTATAACAGCAGGTTTATATTAATGCGCTCATTCTAATACATTATTGTTTATACATATAGTAACAACTTGCACAGGGACTTGTATGGGGGATGCGCCACATAATCTAATATTAATAATATACATATTAAAAACATGCTGTTATTTAACAAAGAAAAAAATATTTAATCATTTATATAGTGTAGTTTTTTGTAAAAGAGACGTTTATTTCACATTTATGGAAGGAGTCTCCAGTGTCAACACTTTTTAACTGGAACGTCTTTAGGACTTTATGAGTTTATTTCAAGAGTCAGAGCAAAAGAGAGGGTGGTGAGGGAGTGAATGTTTTATAGCTGCTATCACACAAGTGATAACAGAAACTGGTTTCACAGATGTTCCACAGCATTACATGTAGCTATAAATGGTTAAATATGTGCTGTTTATTATTATTTTTTTTTTTTTAATTATTATCTTTGGCAAATTGCTGTGGTATAAGAGGAATAATACACTTCAGGTTGTATATTATTAATCATTGATTAATTTCATATAGCAGCACAGCACCAAGTACTTTATTCCTTTGCAGTCAGATTTTTAGTTTTGAGGCATGCCGTCCATGACCTGAGAAAAGTCTTACAGTTAAGGTTAGGGATTTGAGTAGAAGATTGTGGTCCTGGTTTTCACCAGGAGCTTCTTGCTTGGTGTCTTTCCCATCTAGCTACATAGAAAATGCTGTGTTTTCACTTCCCTGAGCTGGAGTCCAATGTGCTGAAACATTTCCCCCAAAGCAGACTGTTATTCTGTCCTTTTTTTTCCTTCAGCTGGTAGGAAATGAGGCAGCAGAAAAGGCAACTGTTCATTCAGACACCCTGCTCATGTGTGTCAATCCTCACTGGAGTATGAGGAGAGCAAAGGGTCAACAAGGTGGTTACCACATACAAAGTTCAATCTGGGGATCATTTAGATAAAGATATTTTTTTATCAGTTGTAATTTGACCTTGGCTTCATTAGGCTGGTCAAGGTTTTTTAGGCTCCTTAACAGGTACAGTCGGAAAACTTGTAGAACATCCAGATTGTAAATAAATTGAACTGTCAGTCATGCCACCTATGTGCATACAGTGAGAGGAAATATTGTAGCTGGTTGGTTCAGAAGCAAGAACCAAATCTGAAACCATATCTGGAACCAAAGGACACTGGTAGGGTTACACAATGGCAGGCAAGTGTACCATCGTCCCTTGCTCCAACTGGTAGTTACCCTATCACTTCTTAGTGGTAGATAAATTATAAATTTATTAGTTAGCTCACCAGGCAAGTAAAATATCCAATATGTTACCCAGTCCTATGTTTTGTTTGCCCGGAATTTGACCAAAGTTGTAGCATGTAATAACGTATTGCGAGCTGGTTTGCTAGTTAAGTGCATTAATGCAGACTAAGAAAAATTTTATTTTATTAAACATTATCTTCTTCTAACAAAGTTTCTAATGTAGCACATCGTGTTTGCATCCTCAACAAAAAGTCAGCAAGTTTTTGGCCAACATTAACGATAACGTTAATGTAAAAGATATTATGTGAGTCTGGGTAGCATCTTTTTTTTTTTTTTTTCTTTTTCTGTGGATGTTTAACCGCAAGGTGACAGTATGCTGATACTACTCATGACTACTACTCATACTACTCATGCTACTCAGTAGAAGAATAATGATTTATAATTCCACTATCCGGTGTCATCCAGAAGAGGATGAGTTCCCTTTTGAGTGTGGTTCATCAAAGTTTCTTCCTCATTCATCTTAGAGCTGTCCCTCTGGCTTGCTCATTAGGGATCTAAATCTACCCTACAGCCAGATTTCTATCTGAGCTGCTTTGACATAATGTCATAGTTAAATAAAATTGAACTGAACTGAGTTTCGATCACTACTGTGAAAATTTTAGAAGAATACACTTTCCCCAGCAGTGAAAATAGCATCTCTTGTTTTCACTTTGTCAAGGTTATGTGTACAGAGAAGATAATTGCATCTCATTCACAAGATCCTATCAGCAGGAGCTAATCGGTATCGCTGTATGAGTAACTGGGCAGACTGTGTAGGAATACAAAGATAGATATTGTACCCAGTATAGAGATAGTGTAATCATTATCTGATTTGGATCTTGAAGCATGTGTGTTATAGTTTATGGCTTTATTAATACATGATGACTGAGTGTCCTACCAAAAACGGAAGGTATATACTAGAAGGTAACTGAGCCAGTATGATCGCTAATTCTACCATATAATATCATATACAAGGTGTTGGAGATTCTGTACCAAAACACACATATCTCATATACCTTTATATTAACTTAAATCTTCACACTTGTGTACATATTTCTGATTTTTTTTTGCCTAGTAGATACATACCATATGGGGCAAAGTCATATTGTAATGAAAGTCAAATATCATCTCCATGGAAGACCCCCTGACCAGGAATAGTAACAGGAAATACTTAATTATTCATCAGAAGTCCAGTCTGGATCAGTTCCACAGTATGAGAAACTATTCATTTAGAAATGTTGAAGCCAGAGTTGAAAAATATTATTATTATTATTATTATTATTATTTAAGGACACCTGAGTGTCACTCCAATTTTTTTTCTACATTTGAGACTTCTGAAATTTTTATATACCAGTCTCTTGTTGGCATTTGAGACACACTTCATTTTCCTCAAATTGAATTAGCTGCTGCTGTCCTGTCTGACCTTCACGATGAAGGAGAGGGATTGATAGATTCCTGGCCCGGTATAACCCTGCTTAAAGATCTGTAGGCTATGTGGTATTTAATTCACTGCCATGACACATGACACACTAGTACAAAGATCTATAACCTACACCAGGGATAATTACCTTTGTTGGCAGTTGGGCGGGTCAGTCTTCCTTTTCTATTAATGAAAAGTGTTTATGTTGACAAACACATTGACATAACATTGTCTGGATATGGCCAAAATAAGATAAGATAAACTGTATCTAAAGTGCACCGTCTAGCTAAAGTTAGCAGTTAAAGTTATGACCATTAATTAATATGCCTTAAAGTCTCACAGAAATTTGGTAAAGTTTGCTCATATTAGCTAGCTGGATAGCTTAAGCAGTGTAGAATCATGAATATGGCTTAAAATTCCTTTCAGATATCCTGTCATATTAGTTTGTGTTGGCTAGCTAGCTAGAATAAGCAGGGACAATACTGAACATTTATATGACTTACAAATACTTGAAATCATGCCAAGTTAGCTCATCTTAGCTAGCTAGCTACAGTAAGCAGGAACAATAATAATTACATAGCTTAAAAATCATCTGAGTAATCTTGTCAGGTTAGCTCATATTAGCTAGCTGGTTAGCTTTAGCAGTAAACTTTATGTACATTTTATGAAATAAATATGACCTATCATTCCTCTCAGAAATACTCTCAGGTTGGCTCATGTTAGCCAGCTAGCTAAAATAAGCAGGGACAATAATGAACATAAAATCTTCTCAGAAATCATGTCAGGTTCGCTTATGTTGGGTAACTGGTAACCTTCAGCTTTTTTTTAAATTTAAATATTACCTAAAATTCTCCCAGAAATCCTGTCAGGTTAGCTCAAGTTAGCCAGCTAGCTAAAATAAGCAGGGACGGTAATGAACATAAAATCCTTTCAGAAATCCTGTCAGGTTAGCTAGCTAACACAAGCTAACGTGATAGGATATAAGTGTAATCAGCTAGCTAATATAAGCACAATGAACATTCACATGACTTAAAATCCCCTCAGAAATCAGCTGCTTTGGGAGAGGTTGAGACTGGTCTTGTGTTGTCTCCATCAAGGCATGCAGTAGAGTCCGAGCTAAACAGTACAAACTCTAATTACCGGAGATAAAGCCGTTTCCTCTGGCGCAATGCAAATGCCAGACTGCTGGTGGTCTCCGCTCTCTGCATCTTGAATGCCTCTGATGGGCTTGATAGCCATTTTGGGTCCACTTGTGAACCGCTACATTAAGCAGCTATGCAGCAGTAGCAATAACACATAAGAGCGAGTAGCTTTTATGTGCTCTTGCTGCTCTTTGGAGAATCCATTTAGTAATAATAGCTATAATGCTTATTTGTACAACCAGAATTTAAATTTGGCTTCCGAATTTACATGTGCATTAGTTTTAAAATGACCTGGCGTCCTTTTGACATCAGAGTACATAATGCTTTTGAGGATTTAAAAAAGGCACTTGTTTGCATTATGCTATAATTATTAAGCATTTGGGTCTTTCGTTGGCTATAACAAGAGCATTAGACTTGCTGATCTGAAGCTACAGCATATTGTAATGGACAAAAGCTATCACTGTAACTGTAGATCTCTTAAACCTTTACTCTTGGCTTTGGATATATTTTATTCATAGCTTTATCCGAGTAAGATTTGCGATTAGAATTTGAATGTATGAAAGTGTTTGAATGAAAAAGCTGTTGGATTAGTTGAATATAAAGATGAATTAGACTGAATAGTTTTTTTTGGAGCCCATTTCTTTTGTGTTTCTTCTAAATCCACACCCCCCAAAAACACCTGAATGGTAATTCAAGAGGTGGAGCTTGATGAATCAACAGGCAAAATGATTGACATGTATGTAGATTGACAAACCTGGTTCTGATTGGTTAGGCACTGGTGGTCCACATGATATGATTTTTCTGCCGTTTGCAATCTGGTGCATCGGTCTGGCGTTTATTCTTCTCATTTTGAAAAATTGCTGTTATTTATTGCAGTGAAAACGCACCATACGAGGTGATTAAACAAAACACAAATGTGATAATTGTACTGATGCTGGTACACCAGCACCACCTAGAGGTAGTCCGGTCAACTAATGTGTCTGTTGTTTTTCTGTGGCTCAACTTCTAGTTTTATTAATGGTCTGAAACAATACAGGCAGTGTCGAAGATAACATAAATGCTGCTTGTATAACAGGAAATTTATATTACAAAATAAAGTGCTGTTGCAGAGGGAAACTTTATATAGAGGACTTCGTGATTTACTAACAGCGCACTGACATAAAAAAAAAAATCACTGACCGCACCTTTAACAAGATGTGTAATAGTTTAAGTGTCAGACCAGATTTAGTGCCGTGGAGCAGTTGCCTGATGCTTTTGTCTCTCTCTGCCTGTCTCTCTCTGTCTCTTTCTTCTCCCACTCCCTCTCTCTGTCTGTCTGTCTCTCTCCCCCGTCACATTACCTGTCTCTCTGTCTCTTTATCTCTTTGTTGTTTTCTCTTTCCTTTCTGACTCTCACACATACACTCATACTCATCTCTCTCTCTCTCTCTCTCTCTCTCTCTCTCTCTCTCTCGGTAGGGTGCTGTGCTGTCAGTGGGATGGTAGAAGGGTGGAGTGGAGTCTAGCCTGAAGGAGCATGGTGAAGCACCAACCCCTGCAGGTCTATGAGAGACAACTGTGCTTGTCCTGTCTAACAGGGATCTACGGCTGCCGCTGGAAACGTTACCAGCGCTCACACGATGACACCACAAAGGTGAGACCCGCCTTGATTTTGCGATGCATTGCTACTCACAATGGTTGGTATGGCAAAATTGTCATATTGTAGAATGTAGAAGACATCACGTTATGTGATATACATATATCACAGTATTGAACTTTTCTGAGGTTTTGCTAACAAATTTCTAAAAAATAGTAGAGCCACATAATAAACATTTACAATAAGGAAAATAATTGAGAAGAAAAAGGAGGAAAAAATACAATATACTGGTAAAAATAGGTTTTAATATTCAGTTATCTGCTTGTAACAGTGTAACAGTGGATATAAACAGGGTTATAAATGGACTGACGATGCCTGAGAAAAGTGCAGTGTGAAAGCATGATATGACCCCAAATGTCAGTTTTCCAGGCATAGATTAAAGATTAAGCCTTGTCTTCTATGAAATTACACTAATGCAAACCTGTGTAAGTTAATATTTTAAGAAATGTAAAATGCACATGTTTTAAATAAATTGGAATATTGTTAATATGTACATGACTGAAATATGTAACCATAAAACTTGAGCCATCTTTGGAAAGGGATTTGGGACACAGGACATAACAGCCACTTAGGGAGAGTGAAAAGTGCACTAGATAGGCGTCAGTCAGAGGCTTTATGTAACCGAACAGTTCAGATTTGCTGTGCTCCAGCAGTACATGTGTGCATGTTGGAGGTCACACAGAGGGGTGGAGGACTGCGTGTGTCCCCTCCAGGAATTTTTATATCCTGACAATCCATCTTGTTTTTTTTTTTTCCTTGTTTTCCTTTTTTACACTTTTGGGAGCCAAACACCAGAACCCTCATTTATTAACACTGCATAGGAAAATATCTCAATTTGTATAAAATATCTCAACGTATAAAATTTGGGAGTGGTGTACTCACAATGAATCTGGGATATATCAGTTGTGTATGCCAGTTAGCAAAGTCACAGATTATTTAAATACAGAAAGTATGCCAAGAAACCCTATATCTAGCAATATATAAAAGCAAACATGGACACTTTGGTTTGTGAGGTGAAAAGGATGTAATTTTTTAAAATATATTTAATATTAAATACCATGTGTACACAGTAAATCAGCTCCACTTCACAGAATGAAAAACCTTACTATTAACATAATTGAATTTATTTAGTGGTGGCATTTTAGTATCAATTCACATGCTCCTGTTAAGCACTAGTGTAGCAAAACTGACTAAAGATCAGTCCAAAAAACAAATTATATCATCCAATACTGCGGTTATAATCCACTTGTAGGTTTATTTAGTCACTAAGTGCTTTTTTTATACAGATGGTCAAAACTGTACTAAACAAATGTCGATAAATCAAAGTGTGTAGTAAGTGTTGGGCCACCACAAACCTCCAGAACAGCTCCAGTGCACTTTGGCATCAATTCTGCACGTCGCTGGTACTGTACTGGATGAAGAGTTTCCCTCAGTTGGTGTTTTCAAGTCAAGTCAAGTGGAGTTTATTGTCATTTCAACCATATACAAGTACATAGTGAAACAAAACAACGTTTCTCCAGGACCAAGGTGCTACATAAGACAAACACAGAACAACACAGAACTACAAGGGACTACATAATTTATACATAAAGTGCACAAGTGCAAACATGTGCAGACAGCACAAGACAGTACAATGACTACTGGGACAGACAATGGGCATGTAAGTCCCAGTGCAGTGCCGACCAGTACACAGTTCTGTTTAAAAGTGAAAAGTTTTGATGATGGTGGTGGTTGAGAACGCTGTCTGACATGTCACTCTAAAAGCTCACGTTGGTGTTCAATGGAGTTGAGATCTTAGCGTATGTTTTACATGATTTTTTTCATGAGCATTAATCTATTCAGGAGTCATCCAGGAAGAAACCAGAGTGGAAGTGTTTCATTATAGGATAAAGGTGAGCAGTCAGAAGAACTTTTGGATTCATTTGCAGTGACTCTTCTCTGTAACGGGACAAGCGGAGCCGAACCATGGCAGCAAAATAAATAAATGCCCCTGACAGCCTAACAGAGCCGCTGGGTTTTCCTTTAGTCAGTCACCTCTTATAGCTGTTTAATTTGTCACCTGCTATGGCGAGTCGCTGAATTGTTCAAGCATGAATGTTGGAAGTTTTGTGTGAAGGACTGGACATTAAAATGAACTGCTATGCAAACTTGGATAGGCAGAGCTGCCATGCAACTCGGTGGCAAATATGCATAACCATTTGATAACAAAGCACTAAAAATTTAAGTATAGAAGAATATTTTGAGCATATTTTGCCTAAAACACCAATTCCTAGGGCTGTGGTGATGCAGCTTGGCAGCTTAAAAAGAAAAGGAAAAAAAAACCAAAAAACACCATCTGCTCATGATATCCGTTTAGGGAAAAAAAAAAAGATCATCACTTTTTATAGCGTACATGTTCTCCATGCCTTTCCTATTTTTATTTCTCTGTGTGTGTAAAATATTGCTTGTAATAGGTGACATATTAAATGCCATATTCACACCAACTTTATCATAATTTTGGTTTAAATGATTTTCAGATCTGCATCTTCAGTGTCAAGTGTCTAATTAATTGCCTTTAATGCCAGAATGTGTTTTAGTTGTTCTACTCGGTTGTTCTACTCGGCTGAGATCCTGAATTATTTATATGCACGGAGAGGAATTTTTGTTCAAATCTGTGTGTAGACTGCCAATAAATGGCATTTTCCTCATTATATAATGCAGTAGCAGAGGCCAAGGGTACAATATGCAGTACTTTATTTTTGTAGAAGATGCACTGTGTAAACACTGCAGGCTCATATTTTCCAATACAGTGTTTAAACCCAACACAAAGCACATGACCTCCTGCATTTCTTAATCATTTCAGCTGAATTTCTAGTCATGGTTTTTCCACATGTTGTTTGGGTAAACAAAATGAACCATCACACCATTTTCATCCTCACACTTTTATCCCTCGAAGACGTTTAATTCAGTCGGCATGAAGTGTGAGCGGAGGTGAGCAGCTGGTCTGTAGGCTTGTGATAATCTTGCATATTGAGTGTTGGCTCACTTTTAATATTTTTTTTCCAAACTCATCTAGTATGGAGTACTAGGGCTGGACGATATGCAAGGACTTGGGAAAAGCACTTGGGAAGTTAATTTTCCGATAACAGGATGTTCCAAAGTGGTTTATTCCTCTTTCTCATGACTGTTGCAAAGCAGTGGCACTGGAGACTCCATAAATGTCATAAATCAAATAAAAATCTCTTTACAGAAAGCTTCACCATATCAATGATTATACAGTAAATAACTTCCCTTTTTTTTTTTGATCTGTTCACTATTAGCCTTTGATTATTTGGAGCGTCCGCCGTACAAGTCCCTGTGAATGAGCTGTTACTATAGAAAAAATAAAGTATTAGAGCACATTAATATAAACCTGCACTATTATCCAAACAATGAAATTAAAGAAAATGAATCAACACCTGCTGACCAATCAGAATCGAGAATTCACCAGCACTGTGGTATAGGATATATTAATATTACAACATACAGTAAAAAGTTTTTATCCCCCGTGGTTTCAGGGTGAAAAAAGGAACCGGGTATGAAGGTTATAAAGGCAGATTGGGATCATATCACTTCATCATGTTTAATTCATATTTTAAAAAATGCACTAAAAGAAAAACATTGATTTGGTTAAGTTTTCTGCAAGTAGATGTGTATTTAACATTCATGGAAGGAGTCTTCAGTGTCAGCACTTTGAAGGTTTTCCTCCATATGAAAGTCTAAGGACAGAAGACCTTGTAATTTGCAGTTGTTCAGTAACAAGCTTGATGTGTTTTTTTTTTTTTTTTTTTTTTTTTTTTTGTCAAATTAACTTCAAGAGAATGAGAGAGGTTGTTAAGGGAACGACTGCTATAGCTGCTGTAATGTAAGTGATAACAGGAACTAACTTCTTTCACAGACATTCCACAGCATTAATGTAACTATAAATAGATAAAAACTAATGTGTTGCTCATTAATAAATAAATTGTTTGTGCTGGCAAATTGCTGTGTGGAATAAAACAGAAAAATAACACGTTTTAACAGCACGTATCATTGTTTTGTTCCTTACATATAGCACACTTGTTTGTTTTAGTGGCATTGCCCTTCTTGAGTAAAACTTTACTACACAAGAAAAGCATAATTGTGCATCTATTTTTTTTTTGTTTAGAGTTTAAAAGTAACTTGTCAGTCCTGCCTACGCCTTTGCATGAAAAACAGAACAAGCTCCGCTAGGCAGCCTCCTGTCAGAAAAATGCACATCACTGAGTAGGTTTTATAAAAAGCAGGCACTTGGCCCTGATGCGAGTGGGTGTCTCTCTCGGCTTCTGCCCTTGTGTGTTAATGTGTTGCTGGTATTTTTTGTGTTTTTGTGTGCTAACCGTGGATGACACCGTGTCATCAGTGTGCCATGATTTGAAGCTTCTCGGCCATGTTTAGGAGTGCAATAATGAAGCCAGAATGCACAGAGCTCTCAGGAGGCACTTTCACTACATAATTAGTTTTGTTCCGAAGCACTTTGCATGAATTAGCATTATGGTGGATGTTTAAGGAGGGTGAGTTTAATATGCCCCCTAAGTGCGAGTACCTCAGGCAGAGTTATGTCAGATAGATGATGCAATAGTAAAGAGTACGGGTGGGAGTGCCGAGTTAATGTGACCTTAACTCCCAATAGGAGTGAATTTAGAAGAGAAAACAGTGAGAGTTGGAAATGCATTTATTGTAATTTTAGCTATATTTGAGGACAAATATCACAACTTTCATAATATCTAACCCATATGTATATATTGAGTAATGTATTGGCTGACATTTTTATTTATATATATAAAGTCTAATCTGGCTTTCCTGTTCTTGAACGTTACCAGTGGTTTGCACCTTGTTGTAAACTCTCTGTATTTACATTCATGAAGGCGTCTCGTGATTGTAGATTTTGACAATGATATGCCTACCTTCTCCAGAGTATTCTTGACTTCTGTTAATGTTGTGAAGGGGTTTTTCTTCACCAAGGAAAGGATTCTGTGATCATCCACTT
>CM075016.1:20725045-20748662 GCA_037576675.1 Pangasius sanitwongsei | reverse complement strand
GAAGGCTTTTTTAGATGTCGTTTGGCAAACTCTAATCTGGCCTTCCTGTTTTTGGTGGTAATGTCATGGCGTGGGCAGTTCTGGAACAACATCCAGAGTGATGGGAATGTGATGATATGTTATTAATGAGTAATTTTACACAATACAACAGCTTGAACTAACGTTATGTAGTCATTTAAAGCCAGCTAAGGAGCTTGTAGCCTAATCAATCAATCAGCTAACCTTACTGCAACCAGCTATCTGATTCCACTAGCAACAAATAAAAAACCCCACAGTGGTCTGCATTTTAAATAATGTGCTCTTAAGTCTATGGGCAAACCTGAAGTGTCCTCCTCGGCTGCTCTGAGGTCAGTTGAGGACTAGTCATCAATGCTAATTGTGTCTTGGATTTTCCTCATCGTAGACTACGTTCTGCCACCACATTATCAGGATGTCAATGTTTCCAAATTGAATTTGACAACGGAGAGCTAAGAAACAAACACCTTCCAAAACTACCAAGGTCCAGACCTCACTATCCTCATAGCTAGTTACAGCCATGCTAACTACCATGTGTTCTCAACAAACACCCACAAATGGCTTTGATTGACAGCAGAGTGATAAAGACAGTCCAGGGTGGAGTGTTAGACAGTGTGTTTAAGATAACAACTTTGCTGCTTTTTAGCACTCAGTTCTCAGAAACCTAAACATACAACACCTCCACTCCTATGTAGATATGGAATAAGTAAGATCATACTTCATACTCAAATGTTCCAATATAGACACCAATCTGCCTTGTGTTGTTTTTCAGGAATGACATTATTTTCTGATATTGGGATGCATATGAAAGATGACTTTTTTTTTTTTTTTTTTTGGTATCTCAAGAGTAGCATGTGTAAATAATCAGCTATGAATCATGCTACCACCACCATCTTCGTGTTTTAATTCTTTACTGCTGGTATGGGTTCTTGTGGCTGTTCTATCTAATACTTTTAATTGATCAATGTTTACAAAAATCTAATTTACATTTTTCATGCCAGAGGTTAAAAGATGTCGCTACGCCAAAGCAGCATGTGTTTGAAAACATGCTCAGCATTTAGCTTTCTACCAGTACTAGCATTTAGCTTTCTATCTGTCAGTGCTATATTTTGTTCATCTGGGAAAATCTACTTTGTCGTCTTTAAGTTGCCATAAAGCTGTAAGGTGAAATTTGGGCCTTAAGGAACTGAGATTACACCTGCAATAGCTCCTGAAAGTGCTGTAATAAAGCGATGATGGTTTCCTGGATGTCTTTATGAATAATTCTTTAGCATTGGCCTGTGTAGTGTATATTATATGAGTCACAAGGAACCTCTCCACTCACTTTCAGCAGTTCTAGTGCGTGTAATCATGACTCACTGTTTCAGTTCCCAGCATACAGTATAATGATGAACCAAGTTTCTCTCTCTCTGTCTCTCCCCCTCTCCTCTCTGTTCTTCCAGGTATTTATATAACCGGTCAGGCGAGTGGAGTGATGGAACTGTTCCCATACTGGCTACAACAGCTGCAGGCTTCACCTATATTGCATTTTTAATGGTAAGCTGTCACACTGCTCATCTTCTCAGGCCAAAAAAAAAAAAAAAAAAGCTCATCTTCTCTCAGACAAACCGAACATCCGTGTCTAACTTTCTCTCTCAGACACACATGTTTTTTTATACATTCTGTACATTCAATTTTACACTAAATCCATGATATTTTTTTCAGTAAAAACTCAGTTATAAATCTAATTCGCTTTTTTGGCATGTATATGAACTGTGTAGCTAGTCAGTAGCCGTAAACAAACAAACAAATGGGTCTTCAGCCATTTGCACAGGTTTGCTGAAGGACGTTATAGGACGCATAAAATTGCTGCATTTGTATCTGTACTCCCTAAGCTGATGACACATTTCCCCTTAGCCTCCTTTTCTCCTAAGATTATTGCTAGCACCTCTCACTTAGCTGGTGTCCTGAATTACATACAACTGCATTTAATAGTATGTCAGAATAGTTAGAGTGGCGCAACTGGAAAGTGTTCACCCTGTTGTCAAGAGGCTGCGAGTTTGTGTAGGCAGGATGGCATACTCTCTCTACCCTTTCAATCACAGAGACACGAGGCAATCACAGGTCTCTGTGAGCTCATGTATGCAGAAGAGGGTAGATAGCACTTTCCTCCGAGCGTGTTTCAAGCAGCTGCTCAAAAAGATACGGTTGGTTGGAAGCACGCGTTCATCCTTCCCGGTTGGTAGGAGATATCTGAAAGGAGAGAGCTGCCTGGTGGGTGGGAATCAACAGATGAACAAATTGGAGAGAAAATGACAAAAAAAAAAGAGACTAGCGTATATATTGTTATGGTTTTGCTCAGCTTTGGATGTAGCTTAGTATATGATGAAATATCATTTCAGGTAGTTTTGAGTTGGACCCTTTTTCTGTTTTGATTCATTTTTTATTTCTTTTTTTTTTTTTAATCCCACTCTCACCATCTTCCAAAGGAATTTTGACCAATCCCGCCCTCTCCTGAAGTTATTACTTACTTAGTTCTGTTTTCTAAAATGCAAACAAATGAGTAATTTAAACCACAGTGAAGCTAACCAGGTTAAAGTATTGATTAAGAATAAATAATGAATGTGGTAAATGTGGCACCACACGAGCATTCGGCACCATCTGACCTTCTGCATTAAAGTGAAAACCACCCACTCGTACAAAAATTATTTGCACACCCTTATTGTCAGCAAAATGACAAAAAACAGCCAAAAATGTAAAGTGTTGTTTTTTTTTTTTCAGGAAAAATGACACAGGTACGCACAATGAGACAGTATATTTTTACTACATTTAAATAATGAAGTAATGTCCAAAATTCCCCAAAAACCTTTATTAAACTTAAAAATTGTGTCTAACATTGCCAAATGTATTGTAATATTTACAAGGTAACATCTATTTGGCTTCTAATTTCTATAATTAATCAAATGTATGCAAAACATCCAACTGTTTAACACATTGACCAAAAAAAATCAATGCAGCAAGTCAAAAGTAGCTGATTCATCTAGAAAGCCACAGACCTGGCAACCTTATGAATGTGGTATTGATTTGACATTTCAAGAAAACCCTTTTGCTGGGTTCAATAAGATAGGATTGAGATGTAATTAATATTACAATGTGCACCTTGTTATTACTGATAAGAGGCTACTTGCAACAATTTTAACCACGTTTAATTTGTTATAAATGAACTTTATATACGTATACATACAAAAAAAATTGTATACGCTAAAAAAAAAAACAAATTTTTTTGTTTCTTTTTGCAAGCTAATTAATGGGATGTGTTAGTAAAATAAAAATGTAACGTCATGTTATCATTGCTGACTGCGACTTCAACAAACGACAACTGGTTTTGCATTTATTTTATTAGTTGATGGGGTTTGATTATTTTTCTGCGTTATTGTGTTGTAGATTTTAGCACTATGTCACATCGCAGTTGGACAGCAGCTGAACCTGCACTGGATCCATAAGGTACATGGTACACGGCAATAACACCACCCACATTTGTATGTATGTGTGTACATGTGTGTTAGTGTGTGAGCTGAAAAATCCACCACAGTCAGCACACAAGGTCATACTGTCCCAAGGCCTCAGTGAATTTATGTCTCCTGTCAAATTACAGAGAAGACGGTTGTTCATAGACATTGTTTCACTCAGGTGCTTCAATCGATATCTTGAAATTCATGACCTGTTTGTTCTTTCTTAGATTGGAGTGACCGCAGCTTTACTGACCACCGTCATCGGAGTGATATCCGTCAGTCAGATATGGAGCGAAGAGTGGGATATCTTCTCAATCTCTATACAAGTACGTGTACCATATTCAGTCCAAATCTTTGGACAGATATATTTGACATATTTGATATATTACACGTGAATTTAGAGGGCATGTTGGGGGTGATTTACAAAATTTAATTACATAAATGATCTTGTGTGCAAAGTAAGGGGGAGGAAATGAAATTTAAATGATTGATTGCTAGCTGTAGTAAGCTCATATCTCAAAAGAGACTCCAGGAAGAATAGATTTGAATCTGTAAATACACGTCAGGTATAATGCTGATTAAAGACACCAAAATTCGTCAAAAAAAATTATATTATATTTGTTTTCGGCATTCGAGGTGCAAACTTGCAGCAAGTCTTAAATATACGTAAATCCAGCTTTACTGTGATACCACTACACCAGAATTTTATGATTATTTTGAGATTTTGAGATGTAGGTTTGGAAACCTTTAATAAAGCCTTTCTTTTCTCTTCAGTTTGACGAAACAGGCTCCCACAAATTTAATACCTGCCCTTCTGTTGTATTAATGCGTTTTTGGCATATGTGGTGCTAACGTGGAGCAAGTAACCAGCTTTATTGTGGTTCAAATAAGAATTCTAAGATTATTTGAAGATTCAGAAACTGGATATGAAATTTAATATAATAATACCTTTCTTTTTTTTCCCTTCAAATGGCTGAAATGGGCTTCCACAAATTTAATACCTGCCCATCTTTCATATTAATTTACACAAATCACAGATCTGCCTGACTTTCAGGCTGCTCTGAATCATACTGCAGGTGCTAAATTAATATTTGCTTTGACACGTTTGTTATTTAGACCTTTAAATAGAAACACCCCGATTACGTACTGTTTAGGGCACACAAAACACATGCTATTTTGCTCATGCAATAGATGCAATTGTCATTTGACCTTGGCTTGTAAACACTTTTTTTTTTTGCAAGTTAATCAAGTTTGCGTGCCTTTGTACATGTAAGCCTTTACTAAACCAGGGACTAAGTGTTAACTTACATTATGAAATATATTCCTTAAATTACCTTCTGTAATGATAGTTAGTTAATGGTCAGTAACCAAGTACTTACCAAGTGTGTGATCTTAGTGTGTTCCTTGAGAAAAACCACTGGTTTGTAGGGTTTTATGCAAGGAATAAAGCACTTGGGGGTATGCTGTTAGTGGAAAATAACAACATTGGGGTGGGGTGATGAAGCAGAGTTACTATTACCACCCCTAAGTTATTTTCCAATAACAGCATGTCCCGAAGTGTTTCATTCCTCATATTTAATGTTGTGGAACATCCACAAAACAAGGTTGTTTCTGTTATCACTTACGTCATAGCCACTATTAACAGTCATTCACTCATCAGCCCCCCTCCTTTTTTTTTTTTTTTTTTGCCTTTTTTGAAGTTAATGACAACAAAACTTGAAAGCATAAACTCCTCGCCACTTAACACTTTCCTCCTTTGGACAGTTTCCAGTTACAGCTTTACCTCCGACTGTTACAAAGAGCTGACACTGGAGACTCCTTCCAAAATATATTAAATAAACATCTCCTTACAGAAAATTTCATCATATGAACGATTACACAGTTTTTTTTAAAGCCTGTTTATGTGGAGCATCCACCATACAAGTCCCTGTGAATGAGATGTTACTATTGAAGTGACAAAATATTAGAATCAGTGCATGTTGCATTATTTTCAGGGCTGCTGTTTTATCAACACCTTCAGACCAGTTAGAATCCAGAATTCAACAGTGATGTGGTACAAAATAGTAAAATGGTATACAATAACTCTGGTTTATCACCTAGATCTCCACTTGACTGTGTGTGTGTGTGTGTGTGTACCAGGCCACAGGACCGTTCCTGCACATCGGTGCTCTGGCTGCGGTTACAGCGTTGGCCTGGCTGGTGGCTGGACAAGTGGCTCGATCTGAGAAGACCAGTAAGTCCTTTTTTTTCTCACTTCACACTAATCACACCTTATCAAACTGATGTTAATTATTAATGCAGAACAGAAGGTCCTTTTTTACACCACCACATTCCCACATTGTGCCCTTTCCATCACTCTCTTGCTTAATGAGGGCGCTGGTTAATGTGAAATAAAGATTTCTGGAATTTTCCCTGTACATCAGTGTTTCCCAATGGTGTCCTTGTTGACTTTTAACCAAGTGCTGACATACCAGCTGCAGTTCAGGGCCATTAGCTATCAGCCCCTGAACAAGATGGTGTGTGTGTGTGTGGTTGTGGTTGTGTGTGTGTGTGTGTGTGTGTCAGATTGTAGTAGAAACTCTACACTAGCAAACACAGAAATACAAGAATGGAAAGCAAAATCCATAAGTTTGCCAATGTTACATAGACTTATACAACAGCGCTGTTGAATTCTCTAATCTGATTGGTCAAATTTGAATGAATTTATACCACAGTACTGTTGAATTCTGAATACTGATTGGTCAGAAGGTGTGGATTAATTTTCTGTAACAGCAGCCCTGACAGTAATGCAGCTGCAAATTACAGGTTTATATTATTGCACTTGTTGTAATACGTTATCATTTAACAGCTCATTCACTCAATCATATGTGTGTTGTATGTTAAATCGATTAAAAGTCATGTTATTTAACAAAGAAAAATGTATAATCACTGATATGGTGCATTTTTGTGTAAGATGTTTGTTTTGCATTTATGGAAGGAGTCTCCAGTGTCAGTAACAGTCAGTAGGTTTCCAGCCACAGGAAATGTTGCACTTTCTGGTTTCTTTTTTTTTTTTTTTTTTTCAATAACTTCAACAGAGGAAAAAAAAAGGTGAGGGAACAACTGTAGATAGCTGCTTTAACATAAGTGATAAGAAGAACTAACGTATTTTGCAGACGTTCAACATTACAAGTAATCATTAAAGTGTGTTTTTATGTCATTTGATACACTGTCACTGAAAAGCACAGAGTCTTTAAATTATCTTTAACTGGCATCTCGGTAAACCAGGGCCTCATATCGTCTAAAGCGATATGTACTTTGTTTGGGTCCTTATGTGGTTTATGTTTAGTTTTGCACATGTTGTTTTCTACTGATTAAGCTATGAGACAGATTAGTAACAGATGATTAGCATGTATTCAGTGTAAGAGTGTGCTGATGTTAAGACTGTGGTGTGTGCTTTAGAGTTTCAGGTAATAGTTCTGCTCATCTACCTGGTGGTGCTTCTGAGCCTCTACCTGACCCCGCTGTCCATCACATCGCCCTGCATCATGGAGCGACACGACCTTAAGGCACGGCCTGCTGTCATCGGCCAGCGAGGAGCTCCCATGGTACGTCCAGCAGTTAGGCAAGGCTGCTTAAGGTTATTGTAACTGTAGGTGAAATTAAACACATTAATTTTAATTCCGGTCACAGTTGTTTGAACACATTTTCATCTCTTTTTCCAGACTAGCATGGCTGACCGAGCTCGTGAAAGATTCGATAATTAGCTGATCAGTTTCAGTAGAGATTTTAAATTAGGGGGAAACGGAAAAACATCGAATACAGCAGCTGAAAGATCTGCTCTCCATGGCTCTGTGCACTCATCCTGACTTCCTGTAGCTATGAAAAACAGAGTGTGTGTGTGTGTGTGTGTGTGTGTGTGTGTTTGTGTGTGTGCATTTGTGTATGTTAGTTACAGCATAGAACACAGCATGAAGAAAATTGACTTCTATGCCATACAGAGGGCAGGTCAGGGCTTGTTCCTTTTACTTACACACACACACACACACACACACACACACACACATGCACACGCTTCTCAATATGGAGATCCACTTTATGTAACCTGAACTGCAAATGTCTAGACAAACTGACAAGGCTATTAACCTCTACAAAAATGTGCATGTTATAATGTTTGTAGACTTAGAGATCAGCCAAGAGAGAAATATATGGATGGATGGACAGATAGCAAGATGGAGGAATGGATGGATTGATGGATGATTGATGGACAGAAAGGCAAATAGATGTATGGAAAGATGGATAGAAAGATAAATGGATGGATGAATAGAAATGCAAATCAATGGTTGGGTGGATGGGTGGAAAATCAGATAGATGAATGTGTGGATAGCCAAATGGATGGATAAATGGGTGGATGGATGGATAGAAAAATGGATGGATGGATTGATAGATAAAAAAGGCAAATACATTAATGGAAATATGAATAGAAAGATAAATGTGTAAATGAGTAAATGCAAATACGGATGAACGGACGGACGGATGGATGGATGGATGGATGGAAAGCCAGACAGATAGATGGATGATAGATAAAAAGATGTATGGTTTGATGAATAGAAAGACAGATGCTGTAAATGGCTGGAAAGATACGTGGATGGAAACAACCAAAAGGATGGACAAAAAAGAAAGTCAGAAATGATGGATGGATTGCCAAGATGGATGGAGAGGTAGATGAGAATAGATAGTATATTGATTAGATAGTTGGACTATTGAACAGATGGATGATTAGTGAGACCTTTTGTTTATAAATAGTCTTCGGGGGAAAAAAAAAAAAAAAAAGCTTCCCAGAGTGTTCTTTTGGATGATTAATAGTTCTAGCTTCTTAAAGGGGTTCTACCTGGAACCTTATGTAAGCAGGAGACCCTGTGTTCTAAGCAGGGTTCTAAACAGACAATCCTTACAGGTGCTAGTTTTGTTTAAGAGTGTGCAGTGTATTAGATAGAGAAGCAGACACACACACTTTATTGATCCTGAGAGGAGTTGTGGAGAAATCACGTGTCTTCTCTGCATACTGTTTGTATTTATGCCTTGGTGAAATGCCATAAACCTGACATCGGGAATCAGTTAGTGTTGCTATGAAGCCTGGAAGTGTGCCGTCAGTCGTGTTGTTTCATGTGAATAAACTGTTTCCCGCACGAAGCCGTGCTGCATCGCTGCCTCCAGGAACTTACTTCACTGTGAGCTATTAATCATATCAGAATACTCTAAGAGATTTAGGCACTGCTCATCTCCTGCGGGGAAAAGGCAGCGCTGAACACTAATCCTATCCCTTCTCTCCATCATGCTTTCTTTTTCCCTCCTTTGCTGTTTCCTTATAATGTATTTATTCACTCCCAACCCCTAAGGTCACTCTCTTACTTTTTATTTCACTGTTTTTTTTTAATTCCCTTCCCTCTGCATTATGTCTGCTGCTTCCTCCCCTGGTGCTCGATCTCCCGGTGTTTGATTGAACTGTTGAATTGAAGGTTAACTCTCCCCGTGTGTCTTTTTCCGCTTCCTGTCAGCTGGCTCCGGAGAACACGCTGCTTTCTTTCCAGAGAGCTTTGCAGAAGAACGTCAGTGGGTTGGAGGCTGAGGTGGCCATCAGGTAATTATTCATTTATTCAATTATTCCTTTTCTATTTCCTGTCCGTCCTCCTCTGTCTGAGTAAAGTACAGATCAATACACCATTTAGATTTACAGAATTTTGTGTGTGTGTGTGTGTGTGTGTGAGTGAGTGTGTGAGCTCATTGGGAGGTGGGTTTAGTCATGTTCGGATGATGGATGGATAAGAGGATGGAATAAAGGAGATAAGCTTCAGGCAGATACAGAAACACTGAGAGTATGAGTGTACCCGAGAGAGCGCAAGTTTTTGTTGTATGCAGACAATCCTATATATTCTAAGTCTCCAGACACTCACTAAACCACAATAAGTGACAGTTATTAGAGTACGCAAATGTCAGGAGACACGTTTTTTCCAAAGGTTCATCCTTTTGGAGCATATAGAATGGAAATGAGTCATTTTATCTCATTCATTTGAAAATAATGTGCCAGTCTATGAAGGTTTTTGGTCATCAAGTTCACTTTAAAGCCAATTAAATAAGGAATGAAACATGCCGGGGTGGCCCAAGGTGAAGTGGAGTTACTGGTACTACCTTAAAATGAATTATTTTCCCATAACAGCACGTCTCAGAAGTGTTTGATTCACCTTATACCACAGCGATTTGCCAACGATTACAATTTTGAATGTGTTAAATCAGCAGCATGTCATGCTTTTAACCAGTTTATAGTTGCATTCAATGCTGTGGAACATCTGAGACAAGTTAGTTCCTCATTTTCACTTATATTGTAGCAGCTATAAGCAGTCGTTTCATCACCAGCTTCTTTTTTTTCTGCCTCTTTAATTTAGTAATGTGACCGGAAAGCGCAGACTCTTCTCTTCTGATGTCTGAAACCTGAAATCGTACTGAGACTCCTTCCATAAACGTTAAATAAATGTCATCAAATAGAAATATTTCATATCAATATTTATACCTTTCTATTTGTTAAGTAACAACACATTTTTAAAATAAATCCATTTTAGCCTTAGATTATGTAGAACGTCTGCCACGGAAATCTCTATAGAAATGATGTGTTAGAACAAGTGCATTAATATAAACCTGTCATTTGCAGCTACGCTACTGTCAGAGCTGCTGTTATGGAGATACAGTTCTGAAAATGTGTTGAACCGCTCCACAACAGTCATTAATAGAAATGACTTTGTCCTAGCTGGACCAGTTTAATCTGTTGTCGCTTAGTGTAACTGCTCTCTGGTTGTAGTCTAGATGGAGTACCATTCCTGATGAGAGATCGTACCCTGAGGAGAACCACAGATGTGAGCAAAGTCTTCCCTGAGAGGCAGAATGTCGACGCCTCGTTCTTCAACTGGACTGAACTGAGCATGCTCAATGCTGGCCAGTGGTTTCTAAAGGTACTCAACTGCATGGATGGATGGATGAATGGATGGATGGATGGAAAGATAATGGATGGACCGATAGAAAGCCAGATGGATAGATGTATTGATAGATGGATGGATGGATGGATAACCTGCTGGAAAGATGGATGGATGGATAAATGGATGAATAGATGGACAGCTAGATGATTGGTTGGAGGGATGGATGGATGAACCAATAGATGAATGGATAGAAAGTTGAATGGATAGAAGGGCAGAGAGATGGATGGGAAGATATGGATGGAAAGATAAATTGATGGATGGATGGATGGAAGGAAAGATAAATAAAAGGAAATAGAAGTGGTTGGAGGGATAAAGCTAGATGGATGGATGTACTGAAAGCTCTCAGCGTGTTGATTTAGGTGTTTTTGGTGTTTTTTGTCCTGCAGGATGACCCGTACTGGATGGTGCAGTACATGTCCGAGCGAGAGCGCTTGTTAGTGGGGAATCAGACGGTGTGCAGTCTGGAACAGATGCTACAGCTGGCAGCCCGCTCCAACCGCTCAGCCCTGTTTACCCTCCGCAGACCTCCACCGGGGCATCCACACAACCTGAGCTGGATCAACCTCACCCTGACCACCGTCCTGCACTCGGGCATCCCTCAACACCTGGTGAGGCACACGACCATGACTTCCTTTATTTCCATAATTTTAAAACATGGGCATTGATTTTCCAAAGAACTAACAAATGAACGAATAAGTAGTTCATTTCCAACAAGCACTCAATAGAGTTTTTCTCTCTGAATTTCAGATTGTGTTTAACCGACCGCAATTCAGTTAAACACAGCACAGTGCACTATGCAGTTTTTATACCTCATTGTTATATCCTATGTAGTAAGCAAGTATAGTGACAAGATAGCAATTTGAAGAGTACAGGAAGTTTGGCCTTGTGCAGCACTGCCCCCTGGTGGTGAAGTACGTGTTATTGTGTTAATGTGTGGTGTGTGTAGGTGGTGTGGAATGCGGACTGGGACAGAGAGCTGGTACGGCGGCAGGCTCCAGGCTTTCAGCAGATCTCCACTAAGATACAGACACTGGAGAATCTCCATGAGAAAGGCATCAGCAGATTATTGCTGCGCTACAGCCATGTCAGTGATGAGGATATACGGTGAGCTGTTCACCTATACATACACACACACATGCACGCGCACACACACACACACACACACTCTTATTTCATTAACAGCAGGCCATCAGGTTGTGTATTTTAAAAAAAATTTTTGGATATTTAAAAAAGGTGATAATTATTTCTATTAAAAATACTTTATTCTTATTTCTAGACCTTCATCCTGTTTATTACACTTAGCATAAATCTTTATTGTATTCTCATTTTTTACAGATAGATTCAAACAACAAACATTTAAAATTCACTTTCCATTGAGTCATTTATTACTGTAATCATTTATTTCATGAAACACACTGTTACATAGATCATCTGCAGACATTTCCGTGAATATCGTATCGATTCATGCTGAAAGATGAGCCGCCTCTGTCCAGGTCTGAGTGTTTATCATATTTAATGATTTTTTTCAAGATTTCTCCACAAGTCATTTTTCTTAAGAGACACATCCAGGTCATATCACTCTCTTCATTTATTTCGTTTGCTTAAAGCAAAACTTTGACTTCATCCTAAAGGAAGACATTTTTCTTTATAATTAGGTATTTTATCCACTAAACTATGCAAAGTGTACTTATTTATTTATTTATAATGTAGGGTATAATATAGGATGTGTTATCACCGTTTATACCACAGTGCAGTTGAATGCCTGAATCTGATTGGTCTAAGGTGTGCATTATTTTTGTGTAACAGCATGGTGTGTGTGTGTGAGAGGGAGAGAGAGTGAGAGAGAGAGAGGCTGGTGAGGGAACGACTGTTTATTGTGCTTATAACATAAGTGATAACATGGAACTAAATTCCACAAATCTAACTGTAAACCTTAGAAATGCACACCTTTCTGTACATGAATAACTTAAACATTGTAATCGTTGGCAAATTGCTGTGGTGTAAGTGGAATAACACACTCTAGTCCATGCAGTTATACAAACATAATGCACTTTGGGGGGCAGGAAAAGGGGCGTACCCGATCCTCCCCCAACCATCATGCATGCTTTTCATATAATAGAACACGCTGTCGTGTGTTATTCCTTAAATAAGTAGATTTTTGTCATTTTTTAAAATGTATTATTAATTTATTACCCCTTTTACATATTTTTAAACCTTTTAATAATCCAAAATATTTTTCTGTTGATATATAGATTCAAATCGGTAGGAGCAAAAGCATGTATAATCCTACCAGGGTGTGGTTCCTGGCACTCTTATTTTTATGTCAGAACACTGTTTGTGATTATTTTTTGTAATATTTGGTGAAATTTACATACGTTTGGCCATATAGTGTATGTGTTATGTGGTACAGTAAGGTTCTGTAAGCAGGAGGACAAAAAAAACAAACATGATGTGGACCTCCAACATCCGACCGATCAGGGCAAGGAGGTGTCTCTACCTGCCTGGCAATAATGTTACAGCTTTGATTATTCAAAAAATTTAGTAGTTATACGGTACAGTGATGCTGTATTTGCTATAACATTTGTATAACATGCTGGTGTTTCTTCTTTGGGACTCGATGTAATATGTAATGTGTGTGTGTGTGTGTGTGTGCGTGTGTGCGTGTGCTTAACAGGACGTACACAGCTGGTAACGTGAGCGTGACTCTGTACACTGTGAACGAGCCATGGCTGTACTCTGTACTCTGGTGCAGCGGCGTGCAGTCCGTTTCCTCTGAAGCACCACAGATCCTCAAGAAAGTTTTATCACCTCTCTGGCTAATGGTGAGAGACTGACACAGCACTTTGTAATTCCTCTTACGGGCTCAATAAAACGCCTATGAAATTATTGGCACCCTTCATGTAAATGAGCAAAAATATAGCGACACATGCAGTGAGTGATCTTTCGAGCTTAAACACAAGACCATGCGTAAACTGTGTACATTTCCTAGATTAGTCTCTTGCCTGTTGAAAGCTCTTTGGGATTTCAAAGACAAGAACAGAGCTCAGCAGAATTTGGTTGCATCTAATTTAAATATAGCGGCTATACATGTTCATTCCCTCACTTTCTGTTGAAGCTAAGACAGAAAAATGCAACATGTTAGCAAGGAACTGGAAAATGTAATCTCTGTCCTGAAGACTTTCCTGTGGCAGAAACTTAAAGCTGCATCTTTGCAGCAGATTGTTACAACGTGCTGACACTGGAGACTCTTTATTTGTTAAATAACACACTTTATCACTAGTCTTAGCTTATGTAACTCATCCATGATACAAGTCCCTGTGAATGAGCTGGTACTATAGACCCTATAACAGCTTTTTGGATATAAATTTAGGGCTGTTCTTTAAAATATAAACGAGGCTTATTGGGGGAAAGAAAAAATGCTTCTTTGCATCACAGTGCCATCTAGTGTCTGCTCTGTCATATCACTGTTTCTGTTTCAGAGTCCACACGAGTACTGCTTGATCTGGGTCGCTACAGATCTCATCTCTTTCGCTCTGGTCCTGGGGATTTTTGTCTTTCAGAAGTAAGGACTTTATCAGTTTGACTGTGTAATGGGTTTGTACAGGACAGATAGACGGTGCATGCAGAGTGAGACAGGACAGATTTCCACACTGTTTGTAACAAAGCTTATATTTGTGCTTTATAAGTTTATTAAGCTACACATCATCTGTATCTGTCTGTCTGTCTGTTTCTCTGTCATGGATGCACATTGCTAGTGTTAGAGCCTCCTGTATTAACATTTTTGGTTAAATGGGTTGAAATAAAATACTCTAGAATTAGAAAATCTAAGTAAGAAATAGGTATCAGTGAAGTGAGAAATGTGTGTGGATTTTTTTTTTTTTCAGTTTTTTGGGGAAAAACCGTCACAGTTTAAAATTTCCTGATACTGATGTGCCAAAAGTCATAAAAATGTTAAAACAAAGGTAATATATCAATAGTACTTATTAGTGATATGCCAGACATTACATTTGTATGGTTTTATAGTACTCTGTAAAATGAAATACACACTTAGACAAATTTATATAATTAAAAAAAAATCAAAATAATAACTAGAGTTTAATCTTAAGTTGTTATTATTATTATTATTATTATTATTATTATTATTATTATATTAAAAAAAGGGGAGAGACATTTAATAAGTATGGATTAAAACAATCGGGGGTGTGCTTTTATAAGAAAATAATCACATTTTTAGTCCTCTCATATCACAGCTATTTGCCAACAATTAATTTTTTTTTATTAATTAAAGAATGACTTTTTATCCATTTATAGTTACATTTATTCTTGTGGAGGTCTGCAAAACAAATGCTGTTTGTTAGCGAGAAACCAGAACCTCCTCTGTCCTGAAGACTTTCCCGTTACAGCTTTACCCGACACTGGAGACTCCTTCCATAAATGTTAAATAAACTTGTCCTTACAGAAAACTGCATATCAGCGATGATACGTTGCTAAACAACAGCACATTTTTTTTTAAACATCAGTTTATTATTAGGCTTAGATCATAAGTAGCGCAGAAGTCCCTGTAAATGAGCTGTTAGTATAGAAATGACAACGCTAAAACGAGTAGATTAATATAAACCCGTTATAAAAAAATGAATCAACACCTTCAGACCAATCAGAATCGAGAATTTAACAGCACTGTGGTATAAACAGAAAATAGACTCTGGATCACTGTAGAAATGTAATTATTTCATATCAAATGGTGAAAGGAATGCAGTATAATATTCCAGAGCCCACATGATCATTCAATAATGAACTGAATTCAGAACCTTATTAAATTAGCATTCACAATTTAAAACTTTAAAGATGTTCAGCATTAAAGATTAGTGTTTCAGTAAGGAATAAAAGAAAACAGAAAGGAAACTGTAAAGGGGTAAAAAAAGAAATATAGAGTGGGGGGGGGGAAAGGTGTTTAAGGAGACTTTCTGCTTGATGATTGAATGAGTGCATGAGCGGTGACTGTTTTTACTGTTTCTATTTTAAAGCGAGATTTGCTCGGATGTTTCATCATTCTGTAAGCAGTAATGAGTGTGGGATTTTTCTGGCTACTGGTTTAGTGCTGACTTTGTGCTGCGCTCGGCATCGTGATTTCAGCTTCTGCTTCTGAACTGACCTCTTGATTCTCTCCTTCTTTTACTCTGTTATCTCTGTGCCCTTCATACTTTTTCCTCCTCTTCCTCCTCCTCCTCTTCCTCCTCTGCTGATGTGCATGCTCCTCTTCTCTGCTGCATTCTGGCATCTCTCAGCTATCACATGATCAGGTAACTGGGTCACTTCTACCGACCCATGATGCTGTGCTACTGCGCATATCTCTTCTGATATAATCTGTTTGTCTATCTATCTATCTATCTATCTATCTAACTATCTATCTATCTATCTATGGCTGTTAAATTCCTTTATAACCAGCAACTGAAATAATAACTATTTACATATTTGATATATGAATGCATTTAACTTTGAATGAGCACATATTGTCAAATATTAGTAGTAGATTTACACCATGTGTTTATCAAATAAGCCACGGAAAATGAAAAATCATTAGGAGGCAATATCATTTTTTTTTTTACATTTTTTTTTATTTTTTTTACCCACAGTAAAGTTTTCTTGTCACTCATGTGCCATCATTCATGCTTCGTTATTCAGTATATGTTTAAATATTTGGTTATTTAGATAGTTAGTTCGTTAGTTAGATAGTTAGTTAAGCATCTATGCCCCAGACACATTTAGGCTGAATCCCAAATGGCCCTCTGTTCACTATATATGCTCCCTCCATAGGGTATAACATAAAGCTGATGTAGGGCCTATGTAGTACATTATTTGCACAATAAAATATGATTTTTGTGATTCAGCCACAGAAAAGATTTACTCTGAAATGTGGCTGCACAAAATTAACTACTTAGAGTTGAAAAAGTTTGTGCCCCCACCATATAGTTTGTGTGTTTTTTAAAAAAAAAAAAAAAAAAAGTTCCTTTACCCAAAACCATAAATCTTTTGTAGTATTTTAAGTAGAAAACCTTATAACATGGTTTCAGAAAAATAGTATAACTTTTTTAGGATGCTAAGAACAATTAACCATCCAAAGCACCCTTAAAGAACCTTTTTTTTTAATTCATAGACGTGTGGTTTACAATTGATCTAAAAGGAAATCTGGAGGAAGATAAAAGAGGTTGAAAGAAAGTCTAAAGGCAAAAGGGTGGACTTGCAAGTTCTAGCAGAATATTTGTGACACATTCAGAAAAGCTGATAGCAGTCCTCATCAGCGTTATTAATATATAAGGTATGCAAACTTTTTCACAGTAATTTTTTATATTTAATTAGAAGCTTAATACACAAAATACAAAATATGCATGAATAAATAATGCTGTAAATTAGTTGTATTATTTAAAAAAGTGGGAAAAGGGGGATTTTGATAGTACTTAGGCATTAGGTGACTAAAAGAATTTGCTTGTCCTTGAGTTTCGAATATAATAATACTTTTTTTTTTTTTTTTTTTAAATAATAGTATATAAATAGTTTATTTGTTCTGACAGCCCTACCATCTAGCCCTTTTTATGCTAAACTAAAACCACCATTCAGTGCATCCCTGTGATGTCCCTGGTATCTTTCTCCTTTTTCTTCTCCTTATCAGTAACCCGTTAACACTAATCTAGAGCTTGAAATCTCAACACCCTGATTAAGCTTTTAATAGTCTGATTAATGAATAATTTGAGTATAATAATTAAGCCACTTTGTATTGCGTCCACTAGAGGGTGGTGTTGAGCCTTTGTTCCTGTCAGTAGCCTATTAGCCTCTGACACGATTATTTAAAGCTTCCTGCCTGAGCGCTGAGCTTTTTATTTTCGCTCCCGTTGGAGTTGAGATGTAAATTTCTCCTGGTAGAGCGATGGAGGTGGCGTGCCTGAGATGGATGGTGGCTCTGCATTAATCACATGAACCTGCACTAAAAGTCAGTTATTTATAGTAGTGTGACTGAGCTCAGACCCACACACACACACACACACACACACACACACACACACACACACACACACACAAGCTACAGTGAAGGACAAATAGAGACACTGCAGGACACCAGTGATTTCATATCAGTGTGCTATCTCACCAGGGTTCAGCGTTTATTTAATAATCTCATTAGCCATTTATCATTAGTTGTTGTTCTAGAAGTAATGCATTAGATTGTTGCTGTTGCTGAAAATGTAGTGGCTGAAACATACAAATAACTAAGATGGTCTTTACATCATGCTTTTCAGCCTATAGATTAGGGGTGGAAGATGATGGTATGATAAAGATATCCTGAAATATGGCTAAGTGCAAAAGTTTGCATCCCTCTTGGCTTCGGAATGAAAAAAAAAGAAATAAATAAAAGAATAACCTTTTTGTTACAATTTATTTCCCAAAAAGGAAAGTTAAACATGAAATGTGTGTTTCCTGCAACAAGATGACAACCCAAAACACACCATAATCAACAGGAAAACACTGCTTTGAGGATATTAATAATAAAAGTAATAAAAGGTAATAAGAGATAATAACGCAGAGGGTGGATATTTTATTCGAGAATATTTATATTATGTTCAGAAAGAGAGAACTTTTTAACTGGTAGCATTTTAATATATATTTTTCCCATGATTAATATTGTACATCACCATTTGGTTACTTTGTTGTCTATTTTTATTTTATTTTATTTGTCCATTTCCTTTTTTGGTCAAATAAATCTGAGCTTTTTTTTTTTTTTTTAAACCCCAGAAAAACTAAATATAGTGAAACACAGCGTGTAAGGATGTAAGGTCTTGCATGAAAATGACGCAATATTGCCCAGGACTATACAAATAAATATACTGAGTATATTTGAACCTCAAAAACATCTCCAATGTGGAAAAAAAAAAAAAAAGAAGTCTAAAGATTGATCATTCCCATGAGATGGTACAGTTACAGGCTTCCTTCCAAAAAAAAAAAAAGTTATGCAGTAATATAAACTGACCATTGTGGTTTTAAATCCATAATCATCTAGACATTCATTTATCCTGAAGTATACAACATTTCCAGTTTTTTTTTTCTTTTTTTTTTTCTGATGACCAATGACCTTAATAATTAGCAAAAAAAATATGTAATATTGAAAGTATGGAAAGGTTTAGAAGGAAATTTGGAAAAAGTCTGGAATTTGTTCATGAATGAAGGCAAAAATCCTGTGTTAAGTTTTCGCTACTTTGAGCTTGTCTTTTCAAACCTCATTATTTTTTTCTGAATAGGGTTTAGTTGTACAGGCACATAGCACAGTGTTCAGATTTTTAACTCTGTTATTTAGTACAGTAACTAGACCCACACAAAAGGATATCAGTATTGAGACGTGTGTGTGTGTGTGTGTGTGTGTGTGTAGGTGGAGGATGAGTGGTATGCGTAGCTACAACCCGGAGCAGATAATGCTGAGTGCCGCTGTCAGGAGGTCGAGCCGAGACGTCAACATCATGAAGGAGAAGCTCATCTTCTCTGGTAAAGGGAATGCCTGTGTGTGTGTGTGTGTGTGTGTCCATGCCTTTCATTTTCTGTTTGAGCATGAGCCCCATGATATCTGCATGGCTCTGAGTGGTTCTGACGTTTCCTAAAGGTCAGCAACAGTAGCAGTTTAACCCCAGCTGTAACCCTCCATCATCTCATCTTCCATCCTGCACCATGTCATTACATCCCCCTCCATCCTGCTCCTACCTGAACCATCCTGCACCATCCCTAACCATCCTGCGTCATCTTTCATCATCCTGCTCCATCCTGATCCATCCCAAACCATGCTGCATCATCCTGCTCCATCCTGCACCATCCTGAACCATGCTGCATCATCTTTCACCATCCCGAACCATCCTGCTCCATCCCGATCCATCCTGCATCATCCTTCTCCATCCTGCATCATCTTTCACCATCCCGAACCATCCTGCATCATGTTTCACCATCTCGATCCATCCTGCATCATCCTGCTCCATCCCTAACCATCCTGAACCAAACCGAACCATCCTGTATCATCCACCCTCTCACTGCCTCTCACTGCATCCACTGCTCCATCTTTCACCTCCATTCGTAGCTCATAAATGGCTCTGGTTGTCATGACCAGTGCCCTCTTCATGGTGAGTAACCAAGTGTGGGGAAAATGTACAGTGCCTTGCATAAGTTTTCTTTCCTTCCATCCATCCATCCAATATAATCTTTTCCTTTTTTTTCTTGCTTTAAAATTATTTCATCAAATAATTATTACATTTATTAAGAATTTCACAGTCTGAAACCTGATTTAATAATTTTTAAATACTCATGAGTAGACGTGTGGCTGGCACCAGTGACCAAGTGTGAGTTTTTCTTGATTTAATTAAATACACTTCGTACTAAAATACGAAGAATGTAGAAAGTGTTTAATTTCATTATTTTTGAAGGCATCTTCAGCCTTTCTTTATACTAGCCCAAGACTTAAATCTGATTAAATCAGGTTTCAGACCAAGGTTTGTAATTCTTAAAAAAAAATAATAATAATAATAAAAAAAAACAACAACAACAACAAAAAAAACGCTTGTCATGATTGTTTTGAATCAGGTATTATAATGAGTTTTGTAGGTGATAACATGTTCAGTCTGTGCAGTCAGAATGTATCTTTCAGCTAAATGCTGATAAATGAACACATGTAAGAGGAGATTTTGGTGTTTTGATTTTTAGTTTGGTCTGTCCTACTTGATATTGGACTTAAGCCATGTTCGTGGTGCTTGTAAGTTGTAATTTGCAAGCTGTAATAATGTCATTTCCCACCTTGGGACATTCAGTGTGCAACGTAGAAAAAAAAAAATCAGGAATGTTTCCATGAAAGCATGTCTCGTTTGCTCTGTCAGAGCACAAAAAGCTCATAAAAAGCTACTTTAAGTGTAGATAATAGTAGTAACTTAGCAACAAGCTAGCCAGTGGACAATAGCAAGTTATTAACAAGCTAACCGGCTAACGTATGTGATGACTCTAACGTTGATGATTACCTTCTCAAAACAGCTGTTAGTATGGTCAGATTTAACCAAGTGTCTGTATATGAACTGATCTAAAGCCAATACTGCTGTAAACTAATGTAGAAGTAGAGAAAGGGAACGCTACACTGTTCTCAGTGTGAGCGGCCATGCTGATTTGGCATCACTCTGTAAACAGGGAAGGAAATGGTAGTTAGTAGAGGACCACAAGTTGATGGGTTAAAAATTCAAGTTGAAGGGGCGTTTTCTGTGTCTTTTACCGGTTGTAGACGGGAAATTACAAGTTGCAACTCCGCTTTGAACACAGCATTAGTGTAACGTGGCCTGTTGCCTAAAATATACAGCACTGTGCAAAAGTCTTGGTTTTAGTTATATTTTTAGTACCAACTTTGTTATACTTTTTTTCTTCTGTGTCCTCTAAATTATCAAGTCAGTACGAAAACATTTTAGATTTCCAAACATTAGTTTTCCAGAACAAAATTAAATGTTACAGAAAAACGTTGTATGTCAGTAAAGAAAGCAGCATATTATGTAAGAGATCACTTTTCAGGCAAAAAAAAAACAGAATGAAGGCTGCTGGTTTTCGCTGCAGCAATAAGAAGCAAGTGCGACAGTCAAAGTCTCCAGAAGAACTGTGGATGGATCTTTCAGAACCAGCCACAGTTTTCCGTACTGCTTATCCTACACAGGGTCGCAGGGAGCCTGGAACTCGGGGCACAAGGATGGGGACACCCTGGATGGGGTTCCAACCCATCGCAGGGCACAATTGCACCACACACACACACACTCATTCACACACTACAGACAATTTGAAAATGCCAGTCAGCCTACAATGTATGTCTGTGGACTGGGGGAGGAAACTGGGGTACCCGGAGGAAACCCCCGAAGCACAGGGAGAACATGCAGACTCGGTATTCAAACCCCGAACCCCAGAGGTGCAAGGCCACGTGCTAACCACTAAGCCACCGTGCCCCCCTGGTTCTGCAAGATGTTCAGTAAAACTTACAGCTCATTTCCTTATAAAACTGCACAAATTGTACTTGGGACAACATCACACCAGTTTCACCAGCAATTTATACTATTTTTTTAAACACAGAAACATTTAATTTCATTGTTTTTGAAGGCATCTTTGCTCTATATGTCTAAGACTCTTGCACAGTTCTGTATTTGACAGAAACTGGTTCTATTGTTTATCTTGCATTTGAATTCATTAGACTGTTATAAAGGTTTGTAATTATGTAGTAGGATTTGAACTGGTTGTGTGTGTGTGTGTGTGTGTGCGCACGCAGAGGTCAGCGATGGGGTCAGCTGTGAGGAAAACGGGTTCGACTGCTACACCAATCAGGACGTTCACTGACTCAGCGCTCCACACTAACGGGTTGAAAAAGCACGATTTACGACTCGGCCATACTGCCTGCACTGCTTATATTTCTTTTTAAAGGCTCCGCTTTCCCTCAGTGCTTCACCACAGTTTTTCATTTTCAGTGTCTCTGTGATCTGGAACGTCTCTGTATTGCTAAAGGAACATCAGTGTATATTCTGTATAGTTTTTTTCTTTCTTTTTTTGTACTGTAAATTACTTGTAAAGAATTCGATGTGACCAGTCTGTGGCCCGGTGAGTGCTCATGACGACTGGGAACGTCCACCATTTTATTTTGACTGCAACCACGGCTGTAATAAAACACGCCCTTCATTTTGGAGATGACCAACTGTAATCAGGGTGGGAGGAATATTTCTAAACTAACCTGTGTGTGTGAATGTGGTTTACGACGTATGTCATGATTTACTCTGGGACACACTCCTGCCTTCTCTAAGTCCAGAAGCGACTTCCTGTGTGTTTACAGAGTGCCTGTCTTTCTCTTGACTGTATGTGACTATTTTCATACACACCCATTTAACATTTTCAAGAAGAATGATTTTTTTATATTCGTGCGTTTTGCCTTGCAGTTGTTTAAATAAAGGGTTAAACATTTTTAAATACATGCGGAGTAGTAAACAGGTTACATTCGATGTACTTGAGCTTATAAAGGTTTATTTTCACTCTGTGGTTAGACTGTAAAAGCAGGAAGCCATAGGAGCGAGTACAAGCTTTAAAGGAAAAATCCACCCTGAATGCCTTGCATTATTAGCCCTCTTTTTATCTCAACCTAAAGAGAGCGCTGCAGCAGCGCTTTAGTCCTTTAGTCTGTCCAGCTCTCTCACCTCGTCATCTGTACACTCTGCTCAAACAGATCAACTCCCAAAGCTTTCATACTAATCCCGCCGTAAGTAGATCTCTAACTAGCTGAGCCGAGTCTCAACTGCACCGTATAGCTGCAGTGCATTGTGGGAGTTCTCACGAATATATGAAATCACTGGAAAACGGTGAATGAGAAAAGAGTTTGTTTTTAGGAGCGAACAGTGAAACCTGATCATTAGCCCTTGAGTTTGAGATTCCTATTAAACGCCATTGTAACTGCACTAGCATCAGAGCGATACACAACCGCTAACTTCTCACGGGAACAACCAGCCGACAAGTTAGCACCAGAAACGCTAAACACATCACAAATATTGCAGTATAATCACATTTGATGCGTTTCAGGGTGGAGTTCTCCTTTAATGTCGTTCTGCGCTGAAGCTGGGCGTGTGTCAGTGCCGTGTGCAGTACTACTGGAAAATATTTCCTGGCCTGGAATCACAACTGAGTGTTTATATTTATATATTGTACAGTGATTGTGTCACATCATCATCATCTTCATCATCATGGGCTCACTGTATTTTATTTGCTATGAACAGTTTATAAGTTATGGCACTGGAAGACATGTTAGGTGAAGCGTTTTAACAAAAATTTCACGTTCACATAAGAGACAATGAACAAATTGTGTTATTTTGTTTTTATTTTGTATGTGTTGCTCAATGAATGAATAAAAACAATATTAAAAAAATATTTTCAACTATTCGTGATGGTTTTTTGGGTGGATGGTGATAAGTTACACTATATTGCCAAAGGTTTTGGGACATCCCTCCAGATCATTGAATTCAGGTGTTCCAATCACTTCCATGGCCACAGGTGTATAAAATCAAGCCCCTAGGCATGCAGACTGCT
>CM075016.1:20709142-20724945 GCA_037576675.1 Pangasius sanitwongsei | reverse complement strand
TGTGACCTAGTGAGCCAATATCAGAATGTATTTTTGATAGACTTCAAAGCACTATTGTAAGTCGCTCTGGATAAGGCATCTGCCAAATACCATAAATGTAAATGTAAATGTTAAAGTTCATGTGCATGTAAAGGCAGACATCCCAAAACTTTTGGCAATATAGTGTATTTGCAAACAGCCAAAAAAAAAAAAAAAAAAAAATTAAATCAAGAGAAACAACATACATTCACATATACATGAATTTGTCCCAAAAAGACACATAAACCTTTTGCATTCAATTCTTTTAGGTGTATAAACATATGTATTGACTCACACATTCCTTTTTGCCAGATTTTGACAAACCGAAATCAACTTTATTAAGTATTTAAACTTCAGTACTAATATTTAGTACTTTAGAAGCCAAAAATCATGAATGTTTAATTAATTAGTAAATTTCATTATTTTAGCTATTATGTGTACAAAAACGTTTTAATTCACGTTTTTTTCCCACATTTAGAAAACTGTGAATCTATTTTTTAAGCATTAAGTGCATTATATATTGTTTTTATTTTGTACGTGTTGGTCAAAAAAAATTTTTTTTTTTTTTTTTTAAATCGACTATTTGCCTGTTTTTTGGCTGGATGGTGAAGATGAGTACTTCACACAGAGCTGCATAATTAAAAGACAAACTTTTTCAGAATTTTTTCAGAATTGGGGAAAAGAAGAAGCCAAAAATCACATCATTTTAGAATCACGTGATAAATTTGTCCCAAAAGGGTATGAAATTGTTTTTGGTGTTTAAAAATATATCAGATTTTTTACAATGAGTCCAGACTTGATGATGATGATGATAATAATAATAATAATAATAATAATAATAATAATAATAATAATAATGACATTTGGCTTGTTTTATTCACAAATTCTAAAATAAAACAAGATTTACTTAAAACTGCATTTTTCTATTCATGTTCTTTTAGGTGCATAAAAAAATATACATATATTAATACATAGTTACACATAATTCGATTTTTGTTCCAGACTTTGACAAAGTGACATGATTTTTTTAACCGTTTAAGCCTCTGTATTTTAAAGTGCAACATTTTTCGTCGAAATTCAAGCTTGAATGTAAGATGTGATTAAAAAAAATGACAAAAATGTATTAAATACGTATTAGTACGTAAAGGACAGTACCTAATTTGACACACAGTGTACTTTCTTTTTTTAACAGTTGACTGAAATGACTGTGCATGTTAGCTGAGTCTGAGACAGCATGAACACCAAAACTCTTAGATTTAAGGTCTTTTAGAAATGGTACTTTTTGCACATTTTTTTGGTTAGTAAAGCAGATCAGCTTTTGTTTTCCCACTGCCTTAAAAAAAAAAAAAAGCAAGATGAGCCACGATCAGTCCATGATGCACAAATAACTCCAGTAACTGTAGCGATTTTCTAAAACGCAAAAACAAATTAATGCAAAAACAGTGGCTTAAATAAAAGCAGTCATTAACAGACTGAGCGGCTATAAATAAATAAATAAATAGCTGAAGAATGACTGGTCACATTTAAGAGACTCTTTACAGAGATATTTCAGAGATGTGGCATTGCATTGTGCAGCTCTGGGCGTGTACTTTCTCCTTCATCTTCCTTAACATCACTGTGAATTATTATTGGCACCCATCCGGTCATCTTTTGACTGACTTTCCATCAACATTTCGACTCTGGTGAACTTTAATAGACAGCGGTGTGTATGCAGTCTCTGTGTGTGTAGTCCATCATCTCATCACTCTTACTGAAATTAATAAGAAGAGGTGCGTTCCTGATGGATCCTTGTGAACGCGGCTTTATAGCTTCGGTCCAGACAAAAGCAGAAGAACGTAACTATGGTCTCTGCTAAAAATTTGCCAAAATAAGCAAGTAAATGTAATTCATTTTAATTTATACACTTTTTTTTTTATTAATCTGGTGTTTTATATATTGCCCAATCAACATGTAGATGATCCTGCACAGTCTCCAAGTGAGCTGAGAGTAATTATTTTCTGTAGAAATCCTACAGTTTGGTCCCAGAACTGTTTAGAGCTAGATGATAAGCACCTTCTCCAAAGCTTTCAGAAACCCACACTGCTTTATATAAAAATCTAACCTCAAAAGATCCCACGCCATTTTACTGCAGTCTGTGTGGCTGAAAGACTGAAGATGAAACTCTTATCTGAAGTTTGCTATGTTTTAGTTTAAGCGTTATAGCAGTTAAAAAGTTGGGCAAATTGTATGAACCACTAAACGTCCAAATAATCACTTTCCACTCAAAAGGGAAATTATTCTTGACTTGGTTCAGTCACATTGTGGCTGCATCTCCAGTTCCTCCACCTGATGTCCCACCTGCTGCGTCTCAACTGAAGTTGGTTTTGCGCAGGTGTCTGTTGGGAATCTCGATGGCGCTGACCTGCAGAGGCCACGATCCTCCCATGATGCCCGCCTGGAGAGACACGCCCGTCACTACGGCCAGGTCCGGGTCCACGCGCGTGTTTACTTCCTTCCCAAAGTACTCGCTGATGATCTGGCGAACGCGGGGGATCCTCGTGGACCCGCCCACCAGCACGACCTCATCCACCTCGTCTTTATCCAGGTGTCCCTCTTCCAGGACCGTCTCGATGGGGGCCAGAATCTTCTGGAACAGATCTGCGTTGAGATCCTCGAAGAGCTGGCGGCTGAGCTCCTGCTGGAAGGTGACGAGCTCCTCCTGCGCTCCTGTGGTTTGGAGATGGAGGGGGACTTTAAGGGAGAAGCTGGAATTCACGGTCAGGCTGAGTTTGGCTTCTTCTATGGCCTGACGGAGACGCTGGATGTCCTCCTTTAACGACGGAGCGACGCCGTACTGCTGAAGCACTCGCTCGCTGACATACTGGAAGAGCCGCTGGCTGAAGTCCTGCCCTCCCAACTTATTATTTCCTGTTGAGATGAGAACCGAGAGTTAGATCTAAACAGTTCTCAGATGTCAGAGAAGCCGTTATGTCCAGTTCACTATTAAGAAATGGATGACCAAGTGAGTCAGACTTGCGCTTTCAAATACTTTTATTTTAAAAGTATGGTTTTGTTTAAAATACCAAATATATCCTAGCAGAAATACCTATTAATTTTTACTAATGCACACCCTATAGTTTTTGAATGGTGAAAACATAAACAGAATCAAAAGGTGTTCAGATCGTTTCAGAGATTAATTTAAATAAGTAAGCGATTTAATATCACAGTAACTTACCACCAGTTATTCGATTTCAAGTCCATCAACTGAGGTTCACATTCGTGAGTCTCCTTATACGTAAACTTGGAGCAAATGTGGGTCATGAATGTATTCATGAATGCCACATTTCTTGTGCAAATGCACCAACAAACGATTTTACAAAAAAATCTAGTTGGTATCCAGCTTGATCAATGAGGCACAATGTTGAGCTAAAGTTAGCTGCTTGTTACACTCTACTGTGGACAGGACATTAAAGAGAACCGTAGTTCTCTTTAATGATGTTCCTCAGATGTCCATGTAATTTCTACTAGGCTTATGTGATAGTGGTTTTTCCCTGATTGCAAGTTTCTATTTTAAAATATCACAGCAAATGGTTTAATCGTCAAACCCCGATAGCCTAAAGAGACAGGAAAGCGACCATTTCCCCCACTGCAGGTTTAAGCAGAGTAGGGAAGGTGTAATAATAATAATAATAATAATAATAATGATAATAATAATAATAATAATAATATCGGGAACTGTGGTGATCGCAAAACCTCAGCGGGATGGTGGATTTTTCAGAGATAACTCAGACTAGCGTACGCCGGTGTTTTGTGGAGCTCTTGTCAGGTCTGGTGATATCAGCGATAAACGTTATATCGCATGCAACAAGCTCCACAGCGACCTGCTGGACACTCATAAACAGATTAATAAACATGTGTGATTGTTGACATGGTGGATTTCTTCATGTAAGGAGGTGTTTATTTAACATTTACGGAAGGAGTCTCCAGTGTCAATGCTTTGTAACATTCGGAGGTAAAGTTTTCTGGAGCGGGAAAGTCTTTAGGACAGAGGATTTTTTAATTGCTGGGTGTGAACTTCTAATCTGTGGGAGTGTGTGTGTGTGTGTGTGTGTGTGTGTGTTCTGACCTGCCATGGCCCTGGTGAGGAACATTCCCCCCTGCTTATTGAGCAGAGACACATCCAGCGTTCCTCCTCCCAGATCCACCACCAGCACGTTAAACACGTCCACTTTATGAAGCCCGTACGCCATCGCCGCTGCTGTGGGTTCGTTAATGACCCTCAGGATGTCCAGCCCTGAAGAACAAACCGCATTAATCACTGTTCGTCAGAAGCTGTTCAACAGTAATGCTGCTGCAAATCAAAGATTTATATCATTACGTTCTCGTTTCTATAGTAACAACTCACACAGCGATTGTATTATGGACGCGCCACATAATCAAATACTAAAAAATAAATACACTGTTTATAGCAGCTATAACGTAAATGAAAATGGGAACCGACTTGTTTTGCTGTGTTTCCAAGACATTAAATGTAACTAAAAACAGATAAAAATTGTTAATGTTGGCAAATTGCTGTAGTATAAAAGGAACAACACACTTTGGGACTTTTGCTGTTATAAGAAAATAATCAAGTTCAGGATGGTAACATTTACTCCGCTTCATCACACCACCCTGTTGTTGATTATTTTCCTATAACTGCAGATCACAAAGTGTTTTATTTCTCACTTAAACTCCAGCACGCAGGACTGAAGCGTTTGCTCTGTCTTCTTCAACCATGAGTGTATACAGTACCTACATTACTCATTATTCATGCGTGAATGTAAGGTGATGAAAAACACAAACACATTGCAAGTGTTACTGCATCATAAATAGCAAGAGCCAATCAGGTCACAGGATGCAAATGAAGGCCACGTAACATTTTATCAGCACAAAGAGGCGGGGCTTGGAGGTTTATGAACGTTAACAAAGGAAAAGAATGCAACTGTTAAGTGTTACTAAATCACAAAACACCAGGTCTCAATATGCAAATAAAGGTCACGTAATAATGTTTTACTAGCAAAAGGGGGTGGGGCTTGGAAGTTTGTGATTGTCTCCAATTTGCATATTAATGCATCTGGATTTCTTCACAAGGTTAAAATTGTCCATTTTATTGGATTTTTTTTTTTAACCAAATGGTCTTTGAAACTAGAAACTAAACTGAAAGTCTTTTATTGAAACTGATTTTTTTCTGACTTTAAGCAGGTGTTAGTGCACGCAGACCCGCAGTACCATTGCTGTGTTATGATCATTAATGCACCTGCAGAAAGTCCTGATCAGATCCCTTAACCGCTAATCTATAGCTGCGACGGATAAATTCATTGCTGCAGGCGGGGAGTGTAGATTAAGCAAGCGGTTTATTGGCAGACAGACCTGCTAAACTGGCAGCTCTGATGGTGTAGTTCCTCTGCCTCTCGTCGAACTCTGCTGGCACTGATATCACCGCTTTGTCGATGGGGACCCCGAGGTGCTGCTCCGCCATTTTCTTCATCTTTAACAGCAGCCGAGAGCCGATGAACTCGGGGCTCACGGTGAACTTGCTGTTTGTGTTGAGCAGGAATTCGGCACTGCCGTTGTTCAGCACGACCTGGAACACAATAATGATGTCAGGACACATCTGCAAAGCTTAGAATTCTGTAAACTCAACTCTTTAGAGGTTCAGAAAGCCTGGAATATATATACAAAGGGGCCAATATTTATTCACAACAACCAAGTAAATGTGATATTACACTCCTTACATTGTACTGCTTTGTAGACATGTGTATACTGTATATATACACAAGGCATGTGCCAATAATCAGTTACGCAATATGTAAGGGGAGTGCTGTTGTAGGAAATTAATCAACCACAGGCTGGTGTGATGGAGCAGAGTTACTGTTACTGTCCTGAAGTAGATTATTTTCCTACAGCAGCATGTCTAACTGTTTTATTCCTCTTACACCACATCAATTTGTCAACTTTCTATATGTTAAAAAACAACATATTGTACTTTTTATCTGTTTAATGATGTGGAACGTCATTGACACTGGAGACTCCTTCCATAAATGTTAAACAAACGTCTCCTAAAAGAAAATTTCTCCATTTCAAGGATTATACATTTTTCATCGTTTTTGTTCATTCATTTATCATTAAGACTTTGGTCACGTAGAGCGTCTGCGGTACAAGCCCCTGTTTACGCTGTTACTATAGAAATGATGACGTATTAGATAGTATACATGTAACATTTATACATCATGTATATAATTGTACCTTCTTCATAACATATGCTGTTCTTCTTACTTGTTAAAACAGCTGAAACCTAATAAACTAAACAACATGGATTCAATTTCTTTGCAATCTTCCTTTTGCGCTTAGGGTGTGAAAACTTTTGCACTCTACGCATTACACTGCGTATATCACACATTGCGGGATCTCGCGCTGATCTGTCGTACTTCTGCGTACCCTGATTTCTGAAAAGTGGAGAGCGATGTTCAGAAAAACAGACAGTTATTAGAACGAAGGTGCAATGTTTTACCTTGAAGGGGTAGCGAGCGCTCTCTTGGTCCAAAGTCGTCTGGTCAAAAATCTTCCCTATAAATCGCTTGGCATCGTAAACCGTGTTTTGCGGGTTGATGTCAGCCAACTCCTGGCCTTCGTGTCCGGCGTATACACCTGTCGCGGTGAAGGACACCACACTGGGGATGCTTTTTCTACCCTTCTCGTCTCCGATCACCTCCACGTCCCCCGTCCCCGGCTGGAAGACTCCTACCGAGCAAAACGTCGTCCCGAGGTCGAGCCCGATGACTCGGGGTTTAGGAGGAGGCAGATACTGCTGTCCCAGATATCCGGCTAGGAATAACGCCAGGATCACAGAACCTGCGAAAAAAAAATAATAATAAGTTATCATAGTTATGATTAGTGAATGGTGGAATAAACTCGCATGTCATTTAGAAAGGATGTGCTGAGGGTTCATGAACCAGCTTGAAAGTCGTGATTTGATTCCGTATGACAGACAAAAACACACTGATGAATCTGGTACTGTTAACGAGCTGCTGCTGTAGAGCAAGCCCCGCCCCCGGAGGCGGGACATAAGCGTTCTAGAGAGCATTTAATTGGATGAATAGAAGACTAGTACAGGATGAGTCATGAAAAAATTTGAATCATTTCAAATCAGAAGTGATGTACTATAAAAAAAAAAAAGAAATCATTTTCAATATATATATATATATATATTGAAAATTATTTCTTTTTTTATTTTATATATATATATATATATATATATATATATATATATATATATATTTTCAAAAGCTTTAGTGGGAACTGTTTACCAGGCTGTCCCATGGGTTCCTAAAAGTTTCCTTTAAACCTACAAGTGTCCTCATTATTAACACTTTATTCTATATATATTTTATTTAATAATTTGTACTGAATCTTGGTGATAATTATAAATATTATAAAGCAGCTGTCAGTGTTGAAGATGTTATCAGGCTAGCTATCAAACTTAGCTGGCTAACTAGCTTAGCTTACATGAATGGTACATATTATATTATACCATAAATTACAATAAATATACAGTTAATTGTGTTAATTATAGGAATATAATAATCATTATAATCGTTACCTAGACAACTGCATTAGCATTAGATCCGGAAATGAGCAACAATAATTAACCTTCTATCTCTTTTCTCCTACTTATCGCTAAATAATCTGACTAAACAGCTAGCCCGAGAAATAACTCACCGATTATAGACATTTCTCCTGCCATTTCTGCTCCCTCTGTTTTAATAAATAACGCTAACTACAGTGACGTTCATTCAGTAACTGAAACCGAGCCGGGAGACGAACATGTTACCACATACATGTACACGTCCACCTAACGGGAATGTGCTGGGTTTATGGGAAATGTAGTCTTTTCCCCCAGACATACACACCGAATCAATTATTTTCAAAACGACACGTCCCATAATGCTGTGCGCGGGCCTCTTTCCGGAAGTTCAGGACGTTCCGCCTTGTACGCGCTGCGAATTTACATATCACGTAAAGTTTATCAAGAAATAAATTATTTAAAAAATGAAATCCGTTTGTAAGTGAATTAATTGCATTTATATGTATAAATACATTTAATATGTTTTGCTTTTTAGCTGCCGCTTCAGCCGCGCCTACTAGCTACGTCACCTCTTTCGCCATATTGGAAAGGGCAAGATTAGACTTGCACACTATGGTGCGATACTTTTACAAAAATATCTTAGCCCAATATCTTAGCCCAATGAGGCATATAACTGTGAACAATAATAAATGACAATAAAAATAATAAATAATAATTAAGACCTAGGATAAGATGCATGTGCATGTATTGTGCCTATTATTATGATTATTTTCCCACCACTCCTTATTCTAACAAGTCCATCCTTCTGCACTCCAACTGGCTTTAAAGATGCCACTGTTTCCAGCTTTTTGGTTATTAAAGTAACTTAACATTGATGAATGTAAACACAAACACTGATAATGAAAATAATATTCTAGTAACAAAAATGCTAAAAAATGCCTTGACCTTATTTATTTATTTATTTGTCTATCATTAAATATGTCATTGGTAATACCTATAGATATAAAATGTTTAATGGTCATATAATTTTAAAGATAATTTAGAAAAACCTGACAAAACTGCCATCTGGGTAGCTAATTAATTTTAACTAACCCCACCCCCAACAGGAATTGCTTAGCTCCACCCCTTTTCCTTAAAAGGCAACTCAAGGCACACGCACAGTTGAGTGGCAGTGTTTCAGTGCAGATGCAGTTTGTATGTCAGGCAGCAGGGGGCGCTCAAAATGACAAACTGCTCTTGACATGGACTGACGCCAGATTGCAGGTTGCCAGATTGAAGTCACTGGATCCCACCAATTAGAATTTAAAATTTCTGTCCAATTTATTAAAGCATTTCTATCAATGCTTTAATAGTCTAATAATATTAGAAGTGATAGCTTCTAATAAAAAAAATAGCTTTTTTAAATGGAAAATCCATCCAAATTCCAACAGTGTCCAGGTTGAAAATGTAAAATTATGACAATGTCAAACAAATAATTTATTAACTCTTACAGTGCATTAAAAATGTACGACAATATATACACAGTAGGTTTATATTAATACACAGAGACCAACAGAAAAAGAAATGAGTATATCATGTATAAATACAAAAGTCAGCAGATATTTTAACATACTAAACTACAGACCTATTGCTACAAACCCACAGACAAACGTAACATGTAAATATTTGAATTTGTGAGTAGTCATAAATCCTCATAGATCAATTCAGAGAGGAGAGACGTTAATGAATGTCGGCGTCCTCTCTGCTCGTTTCTGCACACTCCTTTGGGATGAAACAGCCCGAGTCTCGAGGACAGTCGCTTGCCTCCTCGTCGTCGTCGTCGTCCTCCTCACCCTTCGCCTCGTCCAGCTCGCCCCCTGTGGGTCACAGCAGATTGAGGTTAGAGTGTGTGGATCTCCTCCTGCTGCTTAATTACATCTCAGTAAAGCAAACTGGGTTTGGCAGAATGGACCTGACCCAAACAGAGTTAATGTTAATGAAATGACTGGATCTCTCGCTGGTTATTAATGTGTGTGTGTGTAATTGTGTTCGTGTTTGCAGGTCAGAACCAGAACAGAGTAGAAGCATGACATCTGTCTGTAATAAATTTACGTATTCTGTACGCCTGCATTCGACTAGATGTTGTAACTCGTAATTCACAACCTCCAACTAGGAAAAACCAAAGAAACCCCCCTCAACTCAGAATTCCTCCTCAGGAACACGGGATGGTCTCCTCAACCCCGAGTTCAGCAAGTGGCATCAAATCAACATGGCTGCTCACAGCATCAGCAGTAAACAAAGTAGACAACAAACCTTTTTGAGTTATACTGTGTATGCTTTAGTATTTACTTTAGATCCATCAACATACAGACATATTCGCTTGTTAAATCTATAACACTGATGCTACAGTTCACTGTTTTGAGGAGAAAAATATACACCACTCATCACAGCTAGCTGGCTAGCTTGTTGCTAACATAGAGGCATCCATGTTTTTTTTCCCCTGCTTTGTAGCTCGAATGAATGGAGGTCAAGCTCCGACTTCCCACTTCTGAGGTAAGACGAATGCAATGACATTTACACTTTCACCACAGAAATAATTTTAGAATTCTTTAATATTTTTACATTTAGCATCTGACAGAATCTGAATCTAAACTGAGTGCGACAATGTGACTTTTTATTTTATTATATTAAAGCCTTATAAAATAGTACAATTTTGCTGCATCGTATTGTAATATTAATTTGTCATTTGAATAAGTCATTGTGATTGGCCTATGGCAGCCAATCAGCATACAGCACGATCAAACGTCCCGAACCAAATCAACTTAAACAATAGGCTACGTGACCGTATGAAGCAACAGCTAATGGCTTGCTATTTTCACTGCTATTTAGTACTCTAGGATGATATGCACAGCTTCTTAGTTACAAAACACTGATTTCAAATGGGATGCTTGTATTGATGTGTAAAATGCTTCTCTCTTTACGCCAAAACGCCAACGCCAAAATCCAACATACATATCTATTACAGCGATACGATCCATTGGATCAGCTGAGTTGGATTTGGGCTGGAGATAGACTTTTTTTTAAAGGAAAGTCAGCTTTGATACTCACGGCCCATGTCATAGATGACCTCTGAGGCAGCGAGTAGTTTGCGTCTGTGCTCAGGATCTGTGATGTTCAGCTCAATCAGATGCTTCTCTTTCAAGTGCTTCAGGTCGTCCACTGACTGGTAGCCGTTCAAGTGCAAAGTCGAGGCGTGTTCCTGCGGGATTCAAGGTTGTATAAAAGTTAGAGATGTGTGTGTGAGTAAGAATGATGTTGGTTTAAAGTCAAGGCTCAAAATCTGACCTTCTCAAACCCTTCACTGAACTGAACAAAATCATGACTAGCATTTACAAATAGTGCGTAATATTTACAAAGTGACTTCATACATTTTTACCAAAACAGTATTCCTAAATAGTTGTGTATTATAACACACTGTATATCATTATTATTATTATTATTATTATTATTATTATTGCACAGCTCTCTCGAATGCTGGATTCTGATTGGTCAGAAGGTGTTGATTAATTTTTCTATAGCAGCAGCTCTGGCTTATATTAATCCTCTGGTTCTAATATGTTATCATTTCTATACTTGTATTTGTATTTGTCTTAATTCTAATAATAAGCAGATAAAAAAGGATTGATATTTAAGGCAGAAAAGTGTATAACTCTTGATATGGTGAAGTTTTCTGTAAGTAGATGTTTATTTAACGTTTATGGAAGGAGTCTCCAGTGTCAGCGCTTTGTAACACTCAGAGGTTTTCTGACACAGGAAAGTGTTCAGGACAGAGGATGTTGCATTTTGGATTTTTTGAGAACAGTGGTAACAGGAACTATCTCCTTTCATGGCTGTTCCAAAACATTAAATATAACTATAAATGGATACAAAGTATGATGTGTTGTTTATTAATACATTTAAAATTGCAGTCAATGGCAAATAGTTGTAGTATAAGAGGAATAAAACATTTTAAGATGTACTGTTATTGGGAAGGGAGTAACTGTGACTCCGCTTCATCACACCACCTCATTGTTGATTAGTTTCCTATAACAGCATGACACAGTGTTTTTATTCCTTACATAGCTGTGAGTTTTAATAAAAGAATTCATATTTATACAGTAAACGTAGTCGATTTTTATTTTATATCCATTTGCAAATCCTATGTATTTGGCTTGGATTGATGTAGTGTTTGATATACACCGTGTATAAAGCTGTATTTGTGAGTGTTTTCATGTGGTTAGGATGTTTACCTCTAAATGCAACCTCTCTAGTAATTCCTGCAGTGTTTTGGGTCGAGGTCTTTTGGACAGTCTTTGAGGCCTGATCTTAAGAGCCTCTTCCTCCTCCTTCTCTTCTTCTTCATCTTTTTCATTCTCAGGCAGCACACTCACATAGATAAACTTGAAATTTCCTACTTTATTGTTCAGCATGCCCGTCCATATTCCCATAGGGGGTTTGCTTATGATATTGATGATATCGCCGACCTGAGAGAAATGTAAACAAGTTTACTGTCAAAGTTTGCAAATATTAGGATAATATGTAAATATGTCCTTCTCATGCCAAGTTACAGAGTCAAATGCATGATCATGCCAAAATATATAATGCAGATGGCAGGCCGACCTTGAGCTTGAGCGAGTCCGTGTCATACGGACTGGGGACGAAGTCTGTGTGCACTCGGGCTCGTCCACAAAACGGCCCCGTGTAGGACACGTCCTCATCCAGCCTCAGGCTGTCTCGGTTACTGGACACGTCCAGGCTGCTGGTAATGGCACCTGAGACGGTAAGGAAGAATGACAGTATGACCGTGTTGTTCAACTCCCATGATCTTAATCAGTGTTTTTTTTTTTGTTTTTTTCGGATGTGTGAGTGCTTACTGGAAGAGCTCTGTCCACTGGAAAGACTTTCTAACGAGTTACTCGAGTGGTTTGGAGTTTTCCCCAACTGAGAGCTGCTTTCTGTACCTCCTTCTGTTTCTCTGTCTGTATCGTCACCCTGCAATTATTACAGTGTTAAATTTTAAAGGTGGAACTGTATTTTTTTTTAAAAAATCACAGTATAATAGCCAAGAAAATAAAGAGTCATGGTCATCTATTTATGAGAGTAAAAAAAAAAAAAACGATTAATCAAAATACCAATTAATCAGCTATTAATGTATCCCCTGATGTCACATAATGCCAAGCAATAGACTCCATGGTCTTTTGAAAAGGGGTGAGTATTGTGGCACCTTGAATTTAAATCGAGTTAAATCATAAAGTCCATTGAAATTCCCATGTCTAATTTCCATATCAGGATGTATTTCATACTAATAAATGATCATATCCACTACAATCTTATTCTTCAAAACAAAAAATAAAGGAAAATGCTTAATTAGGCCAATACGGAAAAGGAAAACTTAACCTTTAGTCACTTTTGCTTTAAATCTGTGTAATTACAGTATTTCATTTGAGGAGTAAAGTCAGAGATTTGTATTTAAGATTCAGGAAGTTAAACGTATCCTCTGACATCATGGAGAAGGTTGCTATATTTTTGGCGGTGTTGAAAGCACGTGCCCTGTGACTCACCGCGTCCTCAGAACAGGACTTGACATGTTTCTTGCCTCTCCTCATAGTCAATGCGATTGCCTTCATCTTTTTGCCCAAACTGTGCTGCTTGTCTTTCCTCTCCACTCCTGACTCACCCTCAGCCTGCTCCACACACACACACACACACACAGCATAATGAATATTGACATCTATATACAGTCTACCTCTGCTGCCAAATGCTGAGTAAGCTCAGCGCTCTGAGCAACATCCCACTTAATCATTCACAGCATAGAATTGCAGTGTGTATTGCCCTAAATTTAGCATCTCTATTTTTCCCCCAAAGCACAAGGAGTTATTTATCAAAGTGTAAATCAGAAATTTCATACCAGAGTTGTTCCATCTTCCTCAAGCCTGGCAGGTGAGTGCGGATACCTGAAGCTGTCAAACTTTCCGAAACTGGTGGATCTCTGAACAAAGGGGAAAAGATTTATGTTGAACATGTTAACCATACACACACACACACACACACTTGCCATGCAAATACACCAGCAATATATTATTATAATTAGGGGTTCGAGTATTACATCCTGTTTTTTTCTTAAGGCATGTTTTCTGTTCTTTTTTTTTTTTTTTTGAATGTTTGTGATTTTTACTACACAATTTTGACCACATCAACAAAAACAGAGAAACTTTTTACCCATCTCGTATAGGTCAACTTGTTGGGTAAGGTAAGGTAATAAAAATGCACAAATTTCTCAAACTGTAGTTTTCACTTCTGTAAGTCTCTAAGTTCTATAAGTTGTAAATAAAGTAAAGAAAGAAAGAAGTTAATCTGGAATAGACGTGTTTGCAAATACATGTGTTCTTTTTTTTCTGAATTGTACAAACACCAGTCATTTTTAAGTTATAGTAATTGGTCACGTTGACAAAATATCATTGGACTACTATAATCGCTGCTTGCCGATATCATTCCACTTGTAACTAATTCACCATCAACTATAGGTCAATTTACACAGATTTCTCAAACTGGAGTGTTTTGAATTCAGTAAAAGCGCATAAAGCTTCTCATCACAAAACCAAATTATTAGAGTTAGTAAATCATCATTAATCCACATTAATCCATGGAATCTTTTTTAAATCCTACAACCACGGCTCAGAACAGAAAGAGTGTCACACCAATGTTTCTGATCCAAATAAAACAAATCAATTTCAGTGCTCTAAATATTTCAACAGTAACATTAATTTAACATTTATCTACATTATAGTAATACATAATACAATACACTTAATAATGTTTTCTTTCGAAACGTCAATGGGGAATAAGGCTTACCTTTGGTTTGATGTTTTTAGGTTTATCTGAAACGTTTGAAGCTGCCCTTTGAAGCATGGCCTTACTTTTTTCTTAATATTATCTTATTATTTTTGAATCACAATTCGTATGCTTGACCTTTGAATGTAAAGTGCTAACTGCAGAGGTTCTTCAGATGAGTCTTGCTTTCTGTCTTCCTCAGATCGCACAGGATGTGGCACAATATGCGTTCTGTCTGTTATCGAAGCAGTTTCAGAGGGGGAAAAAAAAATGCTTGAGTCTGCATTTGTGGTCTGCTTGATAACCACTTCCCAGTCATTTCAAGGAACGTACATGAAACAAATATGCACACGTATGACGGCAAAAAAAACTTTCCACAAAATTACTGTTGTGATTATAATTAATATAATCCAGAGCAATTATTATTGCTAAAGACCTATGTCCTATAATGTTTATATGCATGTCTAAATAACATGCTAAGTTCAGTTGGATTTATTTGGGAACTGAAAGTAAAGAGAAGAAAAAGTAGCTTTTGCCCAAGTTGCAAAATCTGGTCTCTTTATAAGAGGAAGTATTAGCTGGCATTAACATACAGGAACACAAAAATGGAGTCATTTTACTGAATGTGTACTTCTCATATTTCCCAACCTAGTGCATTTCATTGCAGAACTACTGACAGATTTAGTACAATATTGGTTTAATATCTGTGTGTGTATCATTAACTGGATCTGTAAGTCTTTCTGTGAATCATAGTAAATTAGTAAAGTTAGTAAAAATAAATATGCCTTAAATTCAAATTTTCTGATCTGTGGTGTTCACCTGTATACACTTTATCTGGCATAGATGACTTTGAAAGTGCAAGTTCTTCTAAATTGTACAAGAAAACCAGACATTTTGCTGCATAAGAGATCAACAATGCTTCCCTAACAAAATGGTTCCTGGACCCCTACAATCGCTGCTTGTTTGTAATTATAATGTTTTTATATGATGTTTGATATCAGGTTCTTAATTCAATACTCAATAAAATGTACAAAAACTAGGTGGATTAGTTTCTCTAACCCTGCACAGACATTTTCGATGAGCTTGCACACGTCTCTTAAATAATTCATTTTCATTGTGCCTTACTTCTGCAAAACTCATCATTGCTGGCTTGAGCTATTTCCAGGATTTCTATTCTATTCTCGGCTGAGTGCAGGGATTTATATATATACAGTATATATACACTATATTGCCAAAAGTTTTGGGACACCCTTCTAAATCATTGAATTCAGGTGTTCCAATCACTTCCATGGCCACAGGTGTATAAAATCAAGCCCCTAGGCATGCAGACTGC
>CM075016.1:20676895-20709042 GCA_037576675.1 Pangasius sanitwongsei | reverse complement strand
GCGGTTGCCAGGAGAACGGTACTTGCCTGACTGCATTGTGCCAAGTGTAAAGTTTGGTGGAGGGGGGATTATGGTGTTGAGTTGTTTTTCAGGGGTTGGGCTTGGCCCCTTAGTTCCAGTGAAAGAAACTTTTCCCCAAAGTCCCCAACTTTGTGGGAACAGTTTGGGGACAGCCCCTTCCTGTTCCAACATGACTGCTCACCAGTGCACGAAGCAAGTTCCATAAAGACATGGATGAGCGAGTTTTGTGTGGAGGAACTTGACTGGCCTGCACAGAGTCCTGATCTCAACCCAATAGAAAGTCAAACCCTTCCAGTCTTTCCAGTGTAATCTAATCCTTATGGTTCATGGGACAAACAAAGTATTGGTGCTTTTAGTATAAGGACCACACAACAGAGAGAAATCCAGATTATTCTCTAGCCTGGTGAGCATTGTGATTCAAAATAGTGATAATTACCAACATGTCTCAATTATTGTCCTGATTTTTCTCTCCAACTGGTTTGAATTAAGGATCGGTATGGCAAAGAAAAGAAAGAACCCTATGTAAAATAACATGGTCTAAGCAATCCAGAGATGTGACATCAGACTTAGTCCAGGATTATCAGGTTATAATCTATTTCTTTAGGCCACAGAAATAAAACCATAGGAACAAACAGCACATGTTTAATTTTTTTTTTTTTCCATTTGTGAAGATGGTAAAGCAAACCTCCTGTGCTTTACTCAAGCTGGCATGTGGTGTGTTTGTGCTAATAATAACACGGAGGCAGGAACCGATTCAGGAACTGATTCTGAGTTAGAGATGAACAGGAATTCACAAGGTGTTGGACTTTTACTTTACATTAGTATATATTATTATCTATTTAATGTGTCTTGATCTCTTACAGTAGACCACCATCCCTCATACATGCCACATAAGCTATATGTTTTATAAATACACAATATATATACTTAAAGAAATAATTATATACTATACAAAGTATATATTTATAGAAATAATTAAGTGATTTTTTTCAATTTAGTTTAGTTGTACTTAGTTTTAGTAAAATGCACTCTATCTATATATAAATGTTAAGATTTTTAGAATAAATCAAGTTTATTAAACACGTTAAATAAATATGTATTTAATCTTATTCTGTGTTTTACTCTCACTTTCTTTTTATCATTTTGATGATCCAGATGAGCTTGTGGGTGACTGCGATCCACCTGCGCAGCAGATCAGTGAACATTTAGTAGGTGGGGGTTTTTCCCCTACTGATTTTGTCACCACGAAAAAGTTATTATTAGAAAGCAGGTATGTAGGTTTAGTTTTAGTGTAGGAGTGTTAGCCAATTAAATCCTTACATCTACATTCCTCACTTACATAGCTCCATAGCTTCAATATTAATTCTACTGTATTCAGAGAATAAATTATAGTAGATAGTATATTATAGTAGTAGGAAAAATGAAAACAGAAATGAACCCACAAGATTTCCATTTTTATTTCAGGTATTTCTGAAGCAATGTTTCTATTTTTTGTAGTTGGTTCATTTTAGTATATTATTTTATCTCTGTTCATTTTTTTTTGTAGTTTTAGTTTTTCCTTATAATAACAACAGTAACCATGTAACAAACAAATTCTACAATAATTAGCTCACACATTCAGGAATTTTATTGTTTCTATAATTATTATCAGAGATTTGAGAGCCATTACTAAAAATAATAAAATACTAAATGTGTCCACAAGGTTTTCAAGCTAGCTGTTATAATAGTTATTTGCAATTATTCAATTATTAGCAAGATTCTTCACAGCCTAAAAGAATACAATATGGGGTTCCACAAGGCTCCATTTTAGGCTCTGTATTGTTCTCCTGTTTTTTGTTTTTTTAATTAGGGATAAATTTTATTTCTAATTCTATATCCAGATTTCTGTAAAGCTGCTCTGTGACAATGTCCATTGTTAAAAGCACTATATAAATAAAATTGAACTGAATTTATTTCTTAAATCATCCCTAAAACTCCAGCATAGTTGTTCTAGAGAACATTAGGATTGCTCTATAGTGCTGTTACTATTTTTATATATGAACTAAACATGTCTGTTCATACTTCTTTTTGTAATTTGTAGTAGTTTTTTTAAAATCCCATTTTCTCCCAATTTTAGTCACTGGCAATACTCACCCAGTAGCTAACACTCTCCTATCATATGCTTTTCTGTTGAACCACTATGGATTTTCAACTTTGACATTTTCAAATCAAAAATATTATTATTATTATTATTATTATCATCATTAGTAGTAGTAGTAGCAGCTTGTTTTAGTGATGTCATGTACATGTGGTATTAAGTTGGTAGGATGTCCAATCCAAATATTGTTTTGTACCTGCTTTTTATGCTGCCTCTTTGCCAGGTCATCATTGTAAATGAGAACTGGTTCTCAATTGACTTACCTGGTTAAATAAAGGTTATTAAATCGTCAACATCATGGTCAAACAGGCAAATGATCATGCAAACAGTGTGAATTAGAGAAAACCGGATTAAAAAAAAAACAAGAGGGAAAAAAGTGTTGAATCCAGAAAGTTATATATATCAAAAGTGCTCAGAATTGCAAACTAAATGAAATGACAAATCCTGGCAAAAAGCAGAGTGGAGGGTGGAGTTTAAATACAGGATGATGGCATGAAACAGGAAGCTGATGTGTTGCAATGTCTGATTGGATTGGGATTGGGATTGGGAGCAGTGGTTTCTGGATTGGCTGGATGTGCTATTGGTTCTTCCAGATCACATACTAATAAAAACTAGTCTCTTAAAAGACTATTTGGAGACAAGCGCTTGAACATAATTAGTCTTGTAAATAAGTTACAACTTACATCAGTGGCACGCAAATCCATGCTGGTGATGGAGCGCACTATTCCCGGAGGTGAGGACACTTTATTCCAGCTTTGACCATCAGACACACTGTTTAAGGTGAAATCCTGGGTATGGATGTGGTACTCAGTGAGTGGTCGACGGCAAATGTGCTGGTTTGGTGTCCAGGCCTGGAGATGGGCTGTAGGGTTACTCCAGGGGTCACGGATCTGACTCTGTCTCATGGAAAGACTGGAATTCTCCTGGAAAAGTGGGACGGCGTGTCTATCTCCAACTGGCACCATGCTTTGTGAGTTAGCTGTGAAAATGGGGATGCATTACCTTTTTCTATTGGCCTATGTACTACTTTTGAAAAAAAATTGATTTGATGTAGGTTTTAAAAATCAATGTTTAATCATGAATACCATTTATTGTAGCTGATGTTCGTGTCTCATGTCTGCCATGATGAGATTTCTGTGTCCTTTTTATGTTTCCTGGTACATCTCCTACCTCTGTCTGAGACATCATCTGCCATGACATAGATGGGAGAGGATTAATGGAGAATGTAACTGTACAGAAAGCTACTGGTAAGAAATTGAAGTTTATGACATATTGTGCAGTCGGTTCTTGTGTAATTTCTGATTTTGTGTTGAGCCTGGGATTTTATAAAACCAAATTTACATGTGACTCTTGGACCATTTAATTATCAGTTGACCCACATCAGTTTTAAACCACAACCACACTGCCTCCTAACAGCATGATTAACAGGTGATTGTAGACTGGGAAAAGCCCCTCCTGATGACACGTGCTGAAGGTGGAATACACCCTGAAAGGCTGCAACCACTACAGAGAGAGGGTGTTTGTTTTTTTTTTCCTTCTCTTCTGAGGCAGGAGCTTCCATCACTACATAAATCGATGATGAATTCTAACAAACCTCTTGAGTCTGAGAGATGCAGAATACTTCATCACGAAAGAAATAATGTATTAAACGCTCGATTCATCCTGGAATAGAATTAAATTACTGTGGCAAGAGTTTACTCTCTAATGGAGCTTTAAAAGTTGTAAGTCAGTCAGGTATTAAAATCATTCAGTGTTTTCATTTGTCTGTCTCTTTCTTTCTTTCTTTCTTTCTTTCTTTCAGTATGTCTGTCTTTCTTTGTCTCATTCTTTCTTTCTCTGTCTGTCTGTTTCATTTTCTTTCTTTCAGTCTGTCTGACTGCCTCTCTCTCTTCCTTTTTTCTTTCTCGATCTGTCTTCTATTCTTTCTCTCTTTCTTCGTCTCATTCTTTTTTCTCTGTCTGTTTATTTTTTTCTTTCTTTCAGTCTGACTGTCTTTCTCTTTCTTTTTTTTTCTCCATGTCTTGTTCTTTCTTTCATTCTTGTCCGATTCTTTCTTTCTTTCTTTCTTTCTGACTCTACATTCTGTGTCTGTCTTGTGTTAAATAAATAATATTCTAATATTCTAATACCTGATGACCAGAAAGAACCAGTAAATAATGGCGTGTGAAATATGAGGCCTTGATGTAAGTTTGCGAGTGTTAAACCCAGCGTGTGGGCCTGTGTCTTACTGACCTGATGGCATCACAACAAACCTTCTACCAGAGAGTAAAACATGAGTAAAGTAAATATGGCATCAGCATCCTGATATGACAAAGTGTGTGTGTGTGTGTGTGTGTGTTGATGTCTGACAGCTTGCTCTGTTTTCTGTGCCTGAAAAACTGCTTTGGGACAATTTTCATTGTAAAAAACTGTGATCCAAACAAAACAGAGCTGAAATCGGAGCTGATGCAATAACATGCAATATTTCACATTACTGATGTCTGTGGCATGAAACACAGGTGCAAAACAGAGAGATTTCTTTTCCTGACCTGCACAGGAAGCTCGTTTTCTCTCTGGGTAGAGTATGTGTGATGGTGTTTTTCTTTCTTGCTACAGAAATCAGCTTGCTTCATGCCCCTGACTAAAATAACACAAAGCTTAGCATTAGCTGGTGGTAATGATTACAATATTACATTTGACGTATATTGCAGAAGCAAACAATCATCATACTAACTGAAGTATTTAAAAAAAAAAAACAAGAAAAAAAAAACACAATTACAAGTACAGTTCTTTCTGTTGATCCTGAAACACAGTCAAAGCGCAAACTGAAAGTGTTACAAATGTTATTTGCAAACTGAAATCTAACCTGAACTAAAGCTGGTATGTACTGCACGGGTAAGAGCTGGTTTATATACATCCTTTTTTATGAGAGATTTATAAAAAGAAATAAAATAAAATTTACTTCAGACCCAGTGTGAATATATGATAATTGTTACATGTATTAATTTTTAATTAATAAATTATGTATTATAAATTATATATTATAAATAAATATAATAAATTATAAATTTATTATATTAATTATTAATATAATTTATTTTAAAAAAGAAAGAAAGAAAAAAAAACATCCTGTTTTATAAGCTGCATTATGTGTATAGACTGTATGTACACACACATATTATATATAAACTTTAATAAACTTTAACCTCTATTGAGATTGCACTCCCCCCTTTGTTTAATGGAGAATATAAATATATGTGTGTGTATGTGTGTGTGTGTGTGTATATATATATATATATACGTGATGTATACATATATGTTCATTCAATATGTGTGTATTTTACAATTTATCTCCAGTTTACAAAATGAAATGTGGATGTATTCCTGGAGCAATCCAAAACATATGTTAAAGTCAGTTAAAGAACTAAAAGAACCAGTCTTTTAGAGCATTTCAAAGAATGTGAAAGAGTTTGGAGGAAGCTGTAAGGTGAGCCTGCAAAGTATTAGAGAATATTTATATCCATATATGTGTTTTAGATCTACTTGTGAATGAAGGAACATCTGTGAAACCTAGCACGGTGAACGTCTTGTCTATAGAAACCATTTTCCGTATTTTGTAGAGAGGGTGTGCAAACTTTTGCACTCAACAATCCTGTGACAATCCTGTGAAAGTCTTTCTAATCAGTTTAAATGCCCTTTTTACATTTAAAACCCAGTTTGTTAAATAATACATCTATCAGGTTTTATTTCTCTTTTTTCTCTTCACAGTAGTAATTCAGCATGAGCACAGATGTGTGTGCTGGTTCTGTTCTTTGTGTTAAAAAAAAACAAAAAAACAAAAAAAAAAACACACCTGTTTTTCTGAAAACCAGCCAGGCGACATAAGTGTGAATGGTATGATTAAAATTGCAAAGGAAACCTGATGACTATTAGAGACTGGTCATGCTACAGTACACGTCACACATGTGGTTTGTTGTTTGTTCCTTATTATACAGTATTGTGCATATTTTTACTAGCATGGCCCCACATGGACCTTCTAAAGATCTACACTAAAAATGATCTAAAAATCAGTTCACTCATGTCTCATTCACTCATGTCTCATGTCTCATGCGGACAATCTGGCCTGGATACTGCAGATTTGTACTCAAGAGCTGCTGCTGTAGTATACAAATAAACATTGAATTGAATTCAATTGAATTTAACCATATATTCATATATCACTATATGAGATACTACACAGTTAATTTAGTGAGAAGGTGAAAATAAAAGTTTAGTATTTTTTTTTTTTTAAAGTTGCTAATGCTGTTTTTCTGGTTACACTGCATTCTAGGTGTGTTCATTTCACTCAACACCTATTTATGGGAAATGTATTGTTTAAATACTGTACATACCCAAAGCACTGTTTTCAGAGATAGAGTTCGGGAATTGCCTGGAATGAGGAAAAAAAACACGAGACATTTGTGAGAACACAGGTTTCCCCAGTATTGAAATGAACATTGCTCCTCGTCATGAATGCAGTGAGGGACTAAATGTCCTTTTGAGCAGCTGGAGCACTTTTATGACCATGACTTAGGCATTGTAATGCCCTACTTTATATTTTCACCGATACCCATGTAATTAAGCATGCAAATCTTACAAATGTCTTATGTAAATAGGTGCTCGACTCATATTGAGATGTAACTTCGGAGATGTTTGTTGTAACACAGAGAAAAGCTTGGCAGGTGATTTCACAATACGTGCAGTACATTGCAGGTTGATGCATATGTACTTACACAAGTTGTGCTGCTTTATACAACAGCACTGTTAAATTCTTGAATCTGAGTGGTCGAGAGGTGTTGATTAATTTTCTATAATAGCAGCTCTGACAGTAGCTTTGGTTGTGAAGCAAATCACAGGTTTATATTAATGCACTCATTCTTATAGATTTCTTATAGCGTTTCCATAGTAACAGTTCATTCACAGGGACCTGTACGCCAGACACTCCACATAAACAGATTAAAAAAAAAAAAAAAAAAAGTGTGTAATTGTTGATGTAATGAAGTTTTCTGTAAGATGTTTAGTAAAATTTATGGAAGGAGTCTCCAGTGTCAGTTTCTTGGCAACATGACAAGCTTCATTTTTGTTGTCGTCATCATTCCCTCTGCTTTATAGCTGCTATAAGTTGTTTTGCAGACATTTGGACATTAAATGTAATTATAAATGGATAAAAGGCATGACATGTCATTCTTTAATAAATAAAAATTGTGATTGTTGGGAAACTGCTGTGGTATAAGAGGAATTAAACACTTTAGTGTGTGCCGTTAATTGGGCGCTTCCCCCAATAAAAACACTATGTACAGCTGCAATAGTTACAATATAATTGCATGTAAAGTTCGTGTAATCACACACGTATTAGAGACATGTAATATAAAGTAGGACCTACTATGCACTACCAGTCAAAAGTACTAGAATAAAGTTTTTTTTTACTGTGTTAAAAACATTTTAATAAAGGCATATGGTTGAAAAGTTGCACATTGTGAATTATGCATCATGTTTATTTCTGAATCAAAATGTAAGTAGTTTTTTTTTCTTACTTAAAACAGATGTTTTTAATTCAAAATAAATTGTTTTGTGCCAGAAATAGTTTTTATTTAGAAGTTAGGAGAAGCATTGAGGAGCTCAGTGTATTTTTAAGAACTGAATTTCCTTATGAAGCTGGTTGCGAAGATGCTGACTGTGTGCAAAGCTTCATCAGAAATGCTTGTAATAATTTAAAATATAACAGTTTAATACTTTTTCTTGGTCATTGCATAATTGCATACATGTTATTTCACTGTGGTATTGTCTTCATTATTGTAGTAAAATAGTAAAAAATAGTAAAAACAGAGACTATGAGTAGAGGTGTACAAGGTTTTGACTGGTATATCTGTATATCTGAAATGTGTGAAATCTAAGAAGTAGAGTTAAGCAAACGTATCAGGGGACATTTTGCCTGAAAAAAAATCCTCATTCACACTGTTAGGTTATCGTATAGGATGTACGGAGATCTTGTTCATCAGGTAATGATGTCACAGGTTTTTCTTCCATGCAGCTTCCATGCATGCTTAAGGAAGCATTGGACAAACAGACAGCTGGTAGGGGGCTTAGATGTGAAGAGGATAAAGAGGTAGGAAGTCTGGTAAAGAGGCTGTGTTTAATGAATTATCTCCAGGAAGATACGAGGTTCTGTAAGTCATTTTATTCCAAACAAGAATCTACATTCTGAGAGCGATCTGTGCTAAAAAAAAAAACTGAATGAAGCAAATAAACGTACCTGCTTTTCTTCTTCTTGGAATTAGTGGAGTTGATTTGTGAAATATCCTGATGACAAAAAGTACAGATATTAGTCTCGTGAACAGAGGTGGAAAACTTTTGTGAAAATCTCACACGAATAAAGTGAAAGAAGCTTGTCAAAATGATACTTGACTGAAATGCCTACTTGTAAAAGGATTGTTTTTTAAAGGAAAAAAATTTTTTTAACCGAAATTAAACCACAGTTGACTAAGGTACTGCATAGTACATGAGCATTTTGATTTGCAAAATTAATCATATGAAGTTATTCTTTGATCATGCATCATTACCACAGATGTGGCTCTTGTACACTGAGCGCTGTGGTTTAGAAGGTCAGCTGAGCTGCTGGATCTGCTGGGGATGGTGTAGACATGCATCTCTCCATCGTCCCTCACCACCTCATACAGACTGTCCATGGAGCCCTCCTGCAAAACACACCACTCTGACACTGAGACTCTCAGGGATGCACATGCAAGAGGAATAGCAGGAATAGCAGGACTAAATGTTGGACTAAAATTGATGGCAAAGTCTTTTCTCCAGTGTTATCTATTCATGATTAAAAAACAACAACAACAACAACAACAACAACAACAACAACAGTGATTATAAAGTTTCAAGTAAATGAGTCTGGGTGCAGTTTTCCAAAAGTTTCACAATGTTGCAGTCAGTGAACCAAAATTGTTAATCTTTCGGTTAAGTTGCATATAAACCAAACTAATAATGTTCTGCCAGATTTACAAAAGCTTTAGAAACGCTGATTTTCTTCATGTAATATGTGGATTGTCTGGCTGCAACTTGATGAAACAATTACAGTTATGGATTTGTGATTCATGAAATTATCTAGGTGGTACATATATGTACATCATTTTTAATACTAAAATAACTCCATAGATTGTGTTTAATGCTCCTATGTTTTTTTATTCATTTATTTTAAATGTACAGTTCTTTAACAGTTCCACTTTTGAAACTGACATAGAAGTGGCACCAGACAAAATCTAGATCATTATAAATGGCCCATTATCTGCATTAGGCCACTCCCGTCGATTCCGTGGTGCATGATGGGACAAGTTGGGTCCGAAAGAGTCAATTTGACAAATATTTTTCACCGGTGTCTTTTTAAGGCATTCAAAGATCATCTAAAACACTACACAAGTATGCTTCTGTGATTTGAGACATATGGGCTGAAACCTTTCATAAATATTTCCTGATTTTGAATACATTTCTCAATAAAGAGGCAATTCTGTAGCATTTTCTCATTATGACCCCTTTCATGACCCCCAAAACAAGACCTCTCCAACACGACAACACGAGAAACGGTGAGACACAATAACCCAGTTCATCAGAGGTGGACAATAAAAGCCCACGCACTAACCTATCCACCCATCCATCCATCCAGCCATCATTCCATTCATCCCTGCACTTTAATTTTAAGCCCACTGAGTGACATTTGGCCAGAAAGGACGCAAAGCCAGACATCTTACCAGAGAGAAACAGAAGAGATTCATGCTGGAGCTGTTCTTCAGTTCTTCAGAGGATGACTGATATGACAAATGTGGAGAGTGGAGCTGACAGGCAAACAGAGTGCTGATGTAAGAAGCTCTCCTGGTCGCTTGCTGCCCCCCAGATTAACACTGAATGAAATCCGTCACATAATCCAACAAATGGGCAGGACCATTTTCTGCTCTAGGATTAGCTCACATGAACACAAGCTCCTTACTGAAGCCCTGCCTTTGCTTCATAATAAAGACGCTCTTGTTATCTCCAGAATTATTGCTGCCCTTCGTTCAAAAAGTGCTTGTTAGTGATTCGGGATGTAACCAAATACAAATACATTATACATAATAAACAAGTACAAATACAGATATGAATAGCTTTGAAAGCTTGCCAGCAATTTTCACAGGATTGACACTTAAGACTCAGGACTGGGATAATAGGGGACACAATAAAAAAAAGTCACACAAGCTGGAGTTCTGCACTTTCATGTGGGTGTGAGCCAGCTGTCAGATATGAAGCTTGTGGGACAAAAAGAAATACCATTAACATGATTGTACAGTGTTCATTCACTCATCTTTAGTAACTGCCTGGTCAGGGTCATGGTGGTTTACATTAGGCTACTAGTTTGTTTATATTTTAGAAAAGAGAATCAACTAAATTCATTAGAAATTATCACATGTGGATTCAAACAGCATTAATAAGGATTTATTAAGGATGAGAAGGATTTTAAAAATAACAAAAACAGACAAACAAAAAAAAAACAGTCTCACACACATCTCTAGTTGAGATCATTTATGAACTGGGATGATGTAGCTGAGGTTGAGGAACTGTCAGTGCCAGAATTTACACACCATGCTGACATTTCTACATATATGTCTAGACAACATGTTCCTGTGTCCTGGAAATATGCTTTACGTCTTATACAGTTTATTTCAGTATCTAATCATCTGGCTAATTTAAGCTTGTTGTGTGCTAAATATATTAAACTAAACTCGTGCTCATATTTTAATGAATGGTGATTATAGGGAAAAACTCCAATCTAATAGTCTAATTTAATGTGTACAGATCTACAGTAACTCCCATTTCATCATTTCACTTCTGCAAGGTCTTCCTTTTCAGTACTACATTTCCTCTCATGCACATTTTGTCTTAATCAGTGAAAGAGCCCCAATTCTCTGAACTGCCTTTGCACTTTTGGCCATTTCCTGTAAATTATAAATTGACAGAAGTGCTGCATCAGTTCAACAGACCGACGCCATCGGTGCTTAAATCTTTCTCTGGCCAGTAGTGAATGTGACAAGATAAATGAAGTAGCATGTGTGTGTATATTGCTCATGTCTGGACAAAGGTTACAGTTTCCAGTGCATGTATACTTGTGCATATCTGTAATAGTCATTTCCATCTGTTCCATCAAATGATTTATGAACATTTGGAGTAATCCAGTCACGTGACTCCCTGTCTGTTGACCTATATCTACCCAGACACTGATCTGACCCAAACACACCCACATACACATCCTGAGATTATGCATGCTCTAAGTCATAAATTCATAATTTGAGTCAGACACATGGCCTTCAGAATGTCTCAGGTTTTGAGAGCCATACTATACAAGTTATTAATGCTGGATTTGCAGGTGCCCCTCTCCCAGAAAGCCTGCCACAAGACCACTTTCTGCAACACAAAATGTTTCTAGCAATACCTACTCCTGCCTTCGGTCTACACAATTCTCCTGCAGTCTTCCTGTGAGACAATGCTATTGCTGCATTGACTGTTATGCTGCAACCTATCTAGACAGTGTAGTGACCTGTAGTCAAGGTTCCTGGAGGAACTATAAGGGACTGGATTAACTGCCAACCCAAGGAAATATCAACTAAGATTTGATATGGCATCCTGTGACCCTCTGGAAGAACTTTTCAATGCCCACCAATATGCTGGCTGGGTTATCATAAGAAATATGACACTAATTATTCTTTTATAGCTTGCCTCAAGCAAAAAGGTGAGCATGGAGTGAAAAAGAGTGGAGTGCATGGAGTGCTTCTACCAAAGCCATCTTTTTTTATATGAAATAGGTCCTAACCTCAAACCCATTGCTCATCAACCCAACCTTCCAACAATCTTTAGTCCTGCAGCAAGACACATCTGGGAGTGAGATGGAAGCAGTTTTGTAACAAAGTGGCAAGTTCTAGCTCACAGTGGTGGATCAGGAAGACCATTACTACTACTTCACAGGTGGTCCTTGTCACCTCGAAATGGATGGGAAGAGCTACAGACAAACACCTGCAAGGAGTTTCCTGGCCTTGCTGGATTTTGTTTCCCATGTCTGGCATTAGCTATAGCCTATCATACCAATGCAGATGAGCTCTCCTGCCTGGATAGCCTGTGATTAGGCCACTCTTGCCCCTGTAATCGATGTCTCAGGGGGAGATTGTGAGGCTAGGCTTACTATTGGATACCATTGACCCTAAATTTAGCATCAAGGACCGATATCCACAATAAAAATGAATGCATGTGCACCAGTATGGTCTTTAGACTTAGCAAGTATGGGGGAAGGACACTGACAGTGGTGACTCATTGGTTAAGTCTTCAGGCCCAGGTTGTGAGTTCAAATCCCAGTACTACCATTGCTGGGTCATTGAGCAAGACCTGTAAACGTCAACTGCTCAATTGTACCCTGCCTCATAAATGTCACTTTGGACAAAAACATCAGTCAAATGGAATCATGTAAATGAATATGACACTTGATTTGATCAGGCCTTCCTTGTTGGCAACTGATTGAAAGGAGTAGAAAAGAGTTTTATATCAGAGAAGCTGATGGAAAAAGGTCAGTGCACTGTTCAGTAAGGTTAACAAAAGGTATACTAACTTCTTCTCCTTCTCAGCTACACAACTTGCAATTCTTTCCTTTAACTCTTTCTTTTCACTGTAAATGGGTCCAAAAAGAGCGCTGTCTTCTGTGGAAGAGTGTTTTGTGTTCCCTTGGGCGTTTACTGTAGCGCACATTATAATTCTAATTATTCTTAATTACAACTTTTCATATATTCCATATGATTTACCACATTCTAAATAAACGTGATACTTGAAGGAAAAAAAGCAAGTAGTTGATGTTGATAGTTAATACTATTGCCAGTCATAGTGAATATGTTGTTATGTAAGTTACTATAACCAGTATTATGCTATAACACAGGAATTAGTGCCATGCTCTTTTGATTCCATATCATGTAGACTGACTCCTAACAAAGCACCAGCCCTTTAAATTACAAGCAGAAGTGTAATTTAGTAATATAACTAAGGTGTATTGCACATCTGCTTTTGCATGAGCCATTTTTATCCTTTCATTCTTACCCAGATGTTAATTTTTGTGGTGAGAAATGATTGTGACTGGGTGTGGGTGGAGTGACACTAGAATGAATATGACATTCAAAAATAAGTTATTTTTAATCACTAAAATGTCAGTCTATAAACAAAATGTCATTATGAAGGTCACTGTTCTGCAATGCACACACCTTTGCGTAATAATATAAAATAATTATTAGATTAATAATACACTAATTCTAGCTCAACAACTTTTTATTAATTGCACCACTCCTTCCCAGGTGGAGATGGATGGATTGATGGTCATGGACATAATGTTTCTGACACACACACACACACACACACCCCCATTCCCGAAGTTATTGTATATACCCACCCACAATATTTTCTATATATATATATATATATAAAATATATTTTTATATATATATATATATATATATATATATATATATATATATATATGATTACACCCACTTATTATCTCAAAAAATATATAAGCAACTACATCATTTAAACCACAGTAAACCTGACCAGGATAAAGCACTTGCTAAAAAAGAATGAATGAATGAGTAAAGCCAAATTTGCACCAGATGTGGTAATTGCTTTGCTCAGCTCCATGCAAGCACCACACCACGCAACCACGCACCATGTCCAATATGCTCCCATGTTACTCAACATTTCTTTTCTTTGTCCTGAGAGCTTCGTATCTCAATGAAATTTCTGGGAGTCCTGGGGGATGAAATTTTTCAATGTTTAAGTGTCTAATAGTTTAAAAAATAATGAGTGAGTAAATAATAATAATAATAATAATAATAATAATAATAGTGTTATATTATGCACTATATGATTATTCTGCACATTGTGTATATTAAATGGACTAATTTATTAATTTTTTTTATCTTCTATTTTTCTTTAACAGTGCAGCCTACAGAAGCAGCAAAGTGGAAATGTAATGGAAATGCAATTTGAATAATTTACTTTGATTTGTAATTGAAATCTGTGGTTTGATGCTGTGACGCTGATACACAGCCTGAGAGTTTGTACATCATCATTCAAGTTAAGCCTTAACCTTAGTTTTATCCCTCTAAAGGAATCTTACAACAAATGGTTTCCCTATCAGAGAACCTTCTAACTCTTAAGAAGTTAAGAACTCTTACAGTAATGTAGGTAGTCAATTGCTGCAGGTGCCTCAGTGACTGAAATCGCTGAATGGAAGAATGTTTGAAAGTTTGGAAGAATGAAAAAAAAAATGTACTGATAAAGTTGTAGATGTTTATTTATGCATTTAAATCACTTGGGTCAGTTAATACAAGTATTGGAAGATTATAGATTATTACTTTGAGTATTGTATTCTTGTAAAGCTACATCGCTATGATGAGCTGCTCGTCAGCCGCACAAGTCCTCCTGACAGCAGAAGGTGTTCACGCCGGGGACGCAGAACTCCTCGCAAGTCCGAGAGAATTCATCAGCTAAAAGGCGACAAAGGAAGGTAGTGAGGTCCGAAATAGATTCCCAGTGTCATATGGTAAATATAGACAAAAATCATGCAGTCTTCTTATGTTGTTGTGCACATTATATGTAAGGAATAAAACAATCAGGGGCATGTTGTAATAGGAAAATAATCAGTGACAGAGTGTTACTGTTTTCACCCTGAAGTTGATTATTTTTCTATAACGGCACGTCCTGAAGTGTTTTATTCCTCTTATACCACAGCGATTTGCTGACAATTACATTTAGTTTATTAAAAGGAATACACATTGTATTTTTAGCTGGTTATAAATACATTTAATGTTCCACAAAATAAGATCGTTATGTCATAGCAGCTATAGACAGTTGTTCCCTCACTAGTCTCTCTTTTTTTCTTCTTTTTTCACTTCTCTCTTGAAGTAATAAGACAAAAATATAAAAATCATCTTGCCATGTTACCGAGAAACGGAAAAAAAACTCTGAAAACTTTCCTGTGGCAGAATAGTTATAGACATTTACAATGAGATGATACTGGAGGCTCCTTCCATAAATATTGCCTTTACAGACCACTTCACTATAGAAATGATTATATACTTTTCTTTGTTAAACAACAACACTTTCTCTAACGTGTTTAAATATCAGGCACTTCATTAGGTATAGACTATCCACTATACAAGTCCACTATACAAGTCCCTGTGAATGGGCTGTTACTATAGAAACGATAACGTATTGGAACGAGTGCATTAATATAAACATGTGATTAGCAGCTGCACTACTGTCAGAGAAACCAATAGTCAGACTCGAGAATTCAGCAGTGCTGTGGTATAATTCTCCGTAGTGCAGACTGAAGAGAATTCTGGGACAGGATCTGGCTTAGCACTTACGCGATGAGACAGTTTTGCAGAAGTTGCTGTGTTCTGGACATTCTGTTGGGGTCTTACAATTCCCATTTTCACATGTGTAGCATGTCAGAGAATGCACTGCAGATCAAAAAAAGAAAGAAAAAAAACCCCCCACAGATTAGAGTATGACAGATCCTAAAAAAATAAAAGCAAATCTGAAAGACACTAATTTTTCCATGTGTGTATTCTCGATTTCTGTTTCATTTTCATTTGACGTCTTTAACTTTGTTTTTACGTCTAAGCATTTTCAAAAACACTCATTAAGCTACAGAACCCTTAATGCAACCATAACGAGTTAATTATCATTAAACTGAACGTCATTAATACTGTGATGCTCACCCTTCTCTGCTCTGTCTAATCATATTTCAGAGTATGTTGCGCACTGTAGACCAAAGTTTAACTGGCGTTGTTCTGAAATGAAATCGAGACGCTCTTACCAGAGGCGCTAAACAGGAGCACCAGGATGAAGGTACACAGTAGAAGCTTCATGATGCCAGCTGGTCTGAAGGCACAATGGTCTGATACAATCATTTTATTAACTCTGGTCACACCTCACAAAAAACTGGTTTCCTCTGAGACCTGAGAGCAATGTCACACAACAGGTTTTCTGTATAAACTGAAGGAATTTGGTATGGATTGAAGCAGCACTCTATGGCACTCTGAAAATTGTACGCAAACAAGGAGGATATGCAAAGTAGAGGGATGTATTCCCACCTTGCGCCCAGTGTTCCCGGGATAGACTCCGGATTCACGGAGACCCTGACCAGGAAAGACGAATGAATGAAAATGATGCCCACTTTTTTTTCATTTTTAGAGTTTAAATGTTCTTAAATCTGGATTAAATTAAAGTCTATTGATTCATTTAATTGTAAACTTTAATCCACATTTTAAAAAAACAATCAGGATTGCATTTAGGCCTTCGTTTAATCTAGGTTTTGGTTTAATTAAGTAACCAATTTTGATCTTATATCCAAAATCTTTGATCTTATTTTCAAAATGCCAGAATATATTTTAATTTGATTTGGAAAACAAAAGGGGGGGGGAAAGCCCAAACCATTGATAATGATTAGCATCGAGAGTAAAATTGTTGCTATTCACTTTGTTAGACTAGTGAACAACAAATCGTTCATTAGGTTTACACTCGAATCCTGCAACACACCCTCAGTAAACTTGAAGGCATTCATACACTAAAAGGAGAACAAGGGGTTTCGCTGAGAGGTTATACGAGATACTTTTGATTTCAGTAAGCTAACACACACAGTTGCGCTCTCACGCACACACACTGCAAAAAAAAAAACAAACAGACAAAACGGGGACCTCCCTTTCTGAGGGGCCTAAAGACCAAGTAAACACAGTTTCTGCTGTCATTTAATATACACATGATGTTCATCTGCTGATTTTTTTCTCCATATGTTTTTCTGGTTTAGGTTCATGCTTGGTTGTATTTATTTTAGGCTTCTAGTTTCAGAACATGCAAGTACACACCCATTTAATTCTGTTATTATCAACCTGTGGCGTTGTCCGGAATTAGTTTCAGGAAGTATGAGGAAATGTACTAAATAAAATCACAATGCGATCTACACAGTTAAACTGATGTGTGATGTGCTCGTGCGCTTTGAGTGGATGTCTACAGTAGTAGATTACAATCTACCATCAAATAATTTCTCCTTATTAAAAACATTAATAAGTCTAGGAAATATAATACCTTTATGACTGCTCCATTGACTTCCCTAAACTCAGAGTATAGCTAGCTGGCTAGTGGCTTTCAAACAGAAACAGAAAATTTCATTTGGCTAATCCTGTTTCTCAGCATAGCAGCTGGTAGCCAATAAAATGCATGCATAAATGTAAAACATTAAAAAAGATGATGAGTGAGAAGGACAAAATTGGCTCATTATTTTGCCATATAAATGACACCATTTTCAAGCTCAGCATGGAAGAAGTGCTCGGATAAAGTGAGCTGCTGTTTGTTTAACCAGGTTATTTCGAAATAATAATGTCGAACTGGAGACATGACAACGGTGGAGTGGACAACATGAGAACAACACCAATAAAGACAGACAAAATAACAAGGAACAAAATAGAGAATGCAAGGAGGAAACAGGAATAAAATCCTTTTTTTTATTATTATTTAAAATTGCATGTAATATGAACTTTGCTTTTTCCCCCCAAATATCACATATTATAAAGTAAAAAGTAAACAGATTGGTCTGTGGTGTAAGGAATGAGTGAATAAGGATAACGTATTATACCTGGAAAACAAAATATATACGTGTATATCATTTATAAACAAAATTGTTAACATTCAGGTCTAAAATATTTAAATGGTAATGAAATATAATTTTTGAATAAAATATGTAAAACATAATGTACAACATTTACGCAGTTATGACTATAGCTGATTTCAGAGGAGAAAAATCTTCAATTTAAAAAAATAGATAGATAGATAGATAGATAGATAGATAGATAGATAGATAGATAGATAGATAAGCCAAGGTTTTCACATATATATAAAATTTAGGATTTTGTGTAGTAAGTTTGTAAAGACATGCAGAGACCTGCTGCATCAGGGATAGCAAATTGTCTGGAGAGCAACAGATTTCAGGACAATGATTTAGTTAACTTACAGTAATGGTTTTAAATGATTTGGAGGTGATTTACATCTTATACAGTATTTTCCTAAAAGCAACCTACTGTCCAGAAGTGTGGACGTTATGTATGAAAGGGTTCAACAAACTAATGGATGCATCTTTTGAGATCTGGGGAATTTAATATCAAATATCAAATCATAATGATAACTTTGTTTACTATTTATGAACATCATTATATCACAATTACCTAAATTAAAATTGCAAACCAAACTAAACCATGGTGATCCAACACCAAACCTTTGCAGTACCCTAATTTCACTATGATGTCTTTTGCTAACTGTGTATTTTTACATATTCAACCATTGAAGTGCTGTTTAATCTTTGTTCAGATAAAACGTCGAATTATGCTAATAACAATGCATACTTCTGAACACACTGACGTCCATTTAGCTAGAAGTATTTTTTATATAATGGAAGAGACAAAAGAAGCACCGTTGCACCAAGTTAGTATCCCGCTGTAGAAAAATTGGACAGCAGACATCTTATGGCACTTTTAAGTACTTAAACTTGCGTTCTCAGTTTGACATTAAAGTCTGAAAATGCACTTTCAAAAAAGCATATCCTTTCTGCCAAGCACAAGAGGCGCTCCAGTCCACTCTGGCCTACTGAGTAATGAAGTAGTGTCATTAGCTTGGCAAGAGTGCATTTCTAATTTCAGAAATTAGATTTGAATACGTTGTGTGCATTGATGGCATTGAAAGTGCTCCCCGCTGGAGAGCCTGCGTGCAGTTTCCTTGGCACGCTGTTTCACTACTTAAAAGAGGAATGCACTCTCAGACTCAGCTTTTTTGCTCATTTGTTAGTGCTCTTTTTGTGTATACGATTGAATTATATGAACAATTGGGCAAGGTGAACAGGTATTTAATCCATGAGCTATATTACGGGTCAATTGTGGGACGAGATCGGAGTCTGTACCATCTATAACTTTGCAGGAATTGTTGGGAAATTTAAAACTTGTGCTGATTGCCATTTATAAGGGCTTTACTTCATATGGCAACAATGATTCCTATACACTGTGATAATATCCTTGGGTTTTGGCTTTGATTTAGACATTATTGTCTAGATGTTTTTAAGCATTTGGACCCTGAACAGAGAAGGAAAAGCAGTATTGCTAATATTAACCAGAAGATGCTGCTGTTGAGCTTGCTATCTATACAGAACTAGATTCAGTGTTGGAACTTTCTCCCTAATAAGTGAGCTAAAGTGACAGCAAGACAAACCTATAGCAACAAGTGATCCTATAGCAAGCGATCAACCTGAAAAGACAATGCGGAAGCCGTGCTAGCTCACTTGAGGTTTTTAAGCGTTTCACGACAAATGCTCGCTGAATCTATCTGTAAATCAGGCAGCGTTTGCAGAAATCAATATTGCACCATCTGACCGACCGAAGCGAACTCAGACCTGAGCTTTTCTCCCTCAGGGTAGAATGTCTGAGTGGATTCATGAGTCCACCGAAGGAAGATGACGAACTTTTCACCGCCTCACACAGGGCATATGTTCTGTCCTTGTATCTGAACTGGAACAGGGTTTACCACAGCGAGACACGGCTCATGCTTTAGTGCTGTAAGCTCTTGGTATACCTAATCAAATAAGCATCCATGCGTGAAACCATCCTCCAGTGCTGAGATGAGTGGCTCAAATGACGGAGAGGATTACTTGATGGATCTCGAATCTTCAAGAGGGGATTGTGTTTTAAACGATTAGGTGTGGGGTATCACTGAGATCAGGGCTGCTGCAAGGAGGAAAATCCGTGGCAGCCATCAGGTCTTTACTAAGGGTTGCATAAAAGACCTGAGATTTAACTCCAGACTTAAACGCTGCTGCACAGTATTTCCACACACTGCAAAGTTCGCCCAAAACAGAGGCGTTTCTCACTCAGTTATGCCCATTTTTACCCTTAAACTTAAGTCAAACATTTAATGTGTAATAACAGCTGTCAGACAGTTTGTCTTCACCATATGTCTTGGACTGTAAAAAAAAAAAAAAAAAACTATGAAATGTCATTCAAGTGCAATATTAGATATTTAATTATGATCTTATGAATTGATTAAATTACAAAACAATAAAGATGTCATGCGGGGGGGGTGCTTTTAATGCAGCTTGGAGGAGAGCTTGCAGTAAATTACAAATATCATCATTTTGATTGACTGAGGTCATGGTCAAATTAAATAACATTGTGCACAATTTAGTATGATGGCACAAACAAGCAACTGCCTCATGGCCAGTTATTCTCTATAAAAAGAAATGGCATCTTAGCAAGTAAAAACCTCTTGTAATATAGTCAAGATAGTATCTAGTATTTCCTATTGTAAGATTACAATAAGTCGAATTAAGATTATTTAAAAATAACTTATTTTTAGACTTTTTTTTTTTTTACCTATTTCAATCTTAAAATAGTTTTGCTCTATTGACAGAGCATTTTCTAATTTTAAGCATTTATTTTTCTAAAAAGTATAAAATATGTTTAAAAGCCTTTAAAACCAGACTGAATACTATTATATTTGATTTATGATAAAGTTGATCAAAATAATTTCACTTAATGAGAGAATTTTCTGCAGTATTGCGATTGATTAATTTTTGGTGTAAATTAGCATGATAATCAGGCTCTATATATTCGCAATATACTGTATTCAGCTAGTTTTAGATGTTTATTTTAATTCTTGTCATTGGTTCATCATCGTTTTACTCTGAACTGCACTTTATTTGCCTCTCGCTTTTATTCTATATCACATTTTTATTCTACACCTCCTGATTTTCCCCAGGCTTAAAAGACGAGTGTTTCATTTAAAGGGAGTGGTCTAGATGCTGTTGAAGAGGTCCTGCCAAGAAAAAACTTGGCAACATCGAAGGTGTGAACTGCATGCAGGTTATTTCAGTAATCTGAATGGCCTGCCCAGAAAATCAGAGTAACTCTGAATATGGAGAACTTTCCCGGCTTGAATGTTTACACATCTCTTGAAGCAGAGTGAAGTCACCATATCTGAATCCAGTCCTGGATACTCGGGGAGAGTATGTATAAGTATTGCAGGACAAAACTAGGACAAATCATTCGGTATAAGTGTCCAATGGAGTCATCGCTTCATCTGCCTTTGAACTTTAACCTTCCAAGACTATATTCACGGGTCGTGATCTCTGTGACCTTGTGTTCTTTTCTGTATGCTCTGTCGTGTCTGGTCGGCAGTAGATGACCTTTTGTCCTGCTGTTCCCGAGAGTCACATGGGGCTTCTGGCCTCTCTGCCCTTCTGCTCCTTTTATGGTCCAGCTTCCTCCTCGCTGCTACATTAGCACATTAACCGAGAATAAGCAGCCTGTTCTTCCCCCGGCAGACTACTGAAAAGCAACAGGAGAGCAAATGGGTGCATCTGAATGCTGAAAATAAGCAAAAACCAGTGTTTTAAGGATACAGCACTTGCAACAAATTATATTTGCATGCAAAACTGTTTCGAAATTATTAGCAACCCACAATTAATGCACAGTGAAGCCTTCCCTGGAGAGAACAGCAGCACTGAGCCTTTTCCTGGGATGACTAACAATGATATGCAGACTCGGACCCTCCTCCAATCACAACATGCATCAAGTTCTTGTATATTCTTAGGTTTGCTCATGTGCGACTGTCCTCTTCAAATCAAACCACATAGTATTTTCAGTAAATAAATCCAGAAACTGAGATGGTCACTGGAAAACATTGATTTTGCTCCCACAAATATTTTCTCCCCAGTTTGGTCTTAGCCAATTCCCACCCACCAGCCAGCTCTCATATCATACGACAGCTACCAATCAGCAGGGGTGAAGGGTATCTCCACATAAAGCCAGCCAAACCACATCTATTCAAACTGCGGCATCACAGGGCAGCATTTGCACTCATGTACACACTCAGAGGGAAGCGCTATTCGCACTCTTCTACATACCTGAGCTCACAGATGCCCGTGATTGTCTGTCTAGTGATTGACAGTGGAGAGATTACATCATCCCTCCCACCCAGAGATCACAGCCAGTTTTGCTTTCTTGGCTCTGTGGTATCTTTAGGATTCAAATTTGCGATCTCCGCATGATGGGGTGAACGCTTTTCTGTTGCACCACTCGGGAGTCCGCAAACAGTTCTGTTACCTTGAATGTACATTTGTGGTCATTATGTTGTGCAAAGATTAATCTATACAAGAGGCAGAGGCAATAAAATATACTTGTGCTTAATTTATGATGCCTGCAATTCTTCCAAGAGCCCCTGCAAAAAATAATAATAATATTTAAAGCTGCAAGCAGCATTTTCGCTGGCCAAGCACCCAGACTCGGTGAGACGCACATTCACAGACGTGCTAAAATTGCTGCCTAAGCAATCTTGATAACTTTTGTTTAGACAGGTCTCAAGATGATGTGAGCGAGTTTTGGAGAGGATTGGACATAGTTTGGAGGAGGAGTAGCAAAAATGGCACTTGGAAGCATTTTTGGCACATTATTGTAACTTTTGTCCAGGAAGAGGCTTTGTCACCAAATTTGTTGCACAGCCGCAGGGCATGGTCCTAAAGATGCCTGCCAAGATTTGTGTCAGCTTGCAAGGTCTTTGCTGAGATACAGCCTCACTTCCTGTTTGGCGACTTCGCAGTCAGATTTTCTGGCACACTATGGGCAAACCATTTGGAATTTCAACATTATTTGGATAAATTTTGTCCAGGTTGGTCTGAAGATGATGTGCACCAAACGTGGTGATGATTGGACAAAATTTGTAGGAGGAGTAGCAAAAAAACAGTTTTTGACAAAATTCAGATGGCAGAAAATCTAATAGGCAGAAATTGATGCCATAGGGTGTGTTGAGCTCGTCTTGACCCATGGAATCCGGGAATGCCTGGCTTTTAAATTTTGAACACTCAGTTTAAAAGTTATGACCATAAACATACTTCCAAATTAGGCCCAAATTTGACCCAATGGTGGCGCTAGAGCGTTGGCAGCACTTGGTCAGAACGCTCTTTAGACCCTCCCCAATCTGTGTGCCAAATTTCCTTTCTTTTTCTTTCATTCTTTGTCCATCCCACTCTCCCTCTTTCCTTTCTTTTTTCTCTCTTTCTTTCTTTCTTTCTTTGCCTCTCTCTCTCTCTGTGTGCTAGCCATATAAAAGTATTATTGATGTGCAATGAGTTTATGATTTATTAGTTACTAGATACTCAAAACACCATCTGAAGTCATTAGTTTGGCTCAATCTGTGACCTCTCAAAGCTTCCGAGTGTCACAGGAAGTTTTTAAAGGTTGCTAGTGATGTAATTTTTTTTTTTTTTTTTTTAAGAAAAGAAAATCAAAGAGCAGGAAGGGGAGGTACTAAGCTGAAAGTGCAGTTCAGGAAGGGGGCAGCGGAGTTCAGACAGCGAGGGGCTTTCATGTGTGTTTTCTGGAGTGTATCCGGAATGGGCCGGATGAAGGCAGAGCTTTGAGAGAAAGCTGTATCCAGGTGCTCACATTGTACTCAGTGGCCTAATACTCCTTCTGTTCTCTCTCTCTCTCTTTCTCTCGCTCTCTCCCCACTCCTCCATTCAGCACCAGTCTGGGGAGGCAGCTGCATCCTCTTGGTCACATGTGTCTGGTTTATTTAGGCTTTGTGTGTGTGTGTGTGTGTGTGTGTGTGTGTGTGTGTGTGTGTGGTAAGGGCAGTTAAATTTATCTTGGTGTGTGATTTAATAAACACACCTGGAGTGTGGTGACCTTAAATGTGTGACCTTAAATATCCTTAACATATAAACTAAAATTTCTCTCTCTATAGCTTTAACATTTCCCCCCTCCAGAGTGTTGTGTGCAGCATAAGGTGCCAGTACAGTATCACTTTAGTTACTCTGGTATCACTAAAATTGTGTGATCCATGTCCTGATGTTTTGTATCATGAAGATGTCAAATATCATGGTACGACATGTTTGCCATGTTGTTCGACACCAACCTAAATGTGAAATGTCCAAAAATAAGGCACACGATTCACAAGATTTAACACCCCCCCCCCCCCACACACACACCCACCCCATTAATATCTTAACAGGAATAGACCCAAAAAAAAAAACATTTTAAACAGTTAAACTTATGTAAATGTTTACACTCTTATACAGTAGAATTATTGTACATTATACAATGCCAGAATATTGGCTTTTTTTTTTAAATTAACAATAATTATGTAAAATGAATATGAAATAAGTGATGTTTTGATTAATAAACAGAGATGTAAAGCTCTAAGGTGCAAAATAAAATTACTGTTCAATTTATAATGAAGTAAAAATTTATGAAGGTCAAATATTGAGAGCAGGTTATTTATTTATTCTTTTTTAATTAACTGTATGTTTGTTAAACCCCATTTCCTTTTCAATCTGTAGTAAAATGGGCATTTCTTTCTTTGTCCATCTCACTCTCTTTCTTTGTCCATCTCACCTTCACTCTTTTTGTCCCTTAATCTTCCCTTTTCTTTTCCTTTCTTTCTTTTTGTCTCTCACTCTCCTTCCCACTTTGTCTTTCATTCTCGGTCTCTTTTTTCTTTCTGTCCTTTATGCTCCCTCCCACTTTGTCTTTCTTTAGTTGTCCATCTCACTCTTTCTTTTTATCCCTTACTCTCCCCCTTTCTTTTCCTTTCTTTCTTTTTGTCTCTCACACACTCCTTATTCTGTCTTTGACCCTCCTACTTGGCTATAACACTACAAAATATGTTAAAGGGGGTGAATACTTATGTTAAGACACAGTATAGCGAGTAGAAGAGCCTTCCTAAAAAAAAACGATAATCCTAATGAGAGTTTCTGTTCTTTCTCCATTACTGTGTGTGAATGAGCTGAAATGAGCCACGCCCAGAGATCACACACTGATTCAGTAGGAGAGTTGGCTGTGCTGAATGCTGTACTTAACGCAGTCCTGAATGCCGTGCTGAACGCTGTGGTGGTGTGTGAGGATGAAGCGTTGATGGATAAATGGAGGTATTAAGGGAGAAAGTGGATCTCTGAAGCCCAGGCTGCTGTGCTGTGTGTGGGATCAGGCAGCTCAAGCCTCCTGACGCCACACGGATGGAAGCACTGGCTGCTGAGTGAGGAAACGTCATACACAGCTCTGGTGCTAATGAGAGAAAGTCAGCCAACCGTTCTGCTCGCCACAGCACAACAGACATTGTTTAGTGTCTCTCTCTCTCTCTCTCTCTCTCTCTCTCTCTCACACATGCACACACACCTTTGTTAGTGGTCTATATGAAAAAATAGGTAGACTTCGCTAAACATATATAACAAATTTAACTGCACACATTATTTCTTTGCTATTGACTTTCTCACACCCTTCTGTCCTCTGAGAGATGTTTGACTGCTCAGGACCATTAAAGAGGAGAAGCTCTTCATTTCCTGCCCTGCCGGTGACCTGCAGCCTCAGTGATGAAGGTGTGAATCAGCATGACCTCGTTTGACCTTTATTGGTTCCTGCTGATGCCTGGATGAGCTGTTGCACATTTTTAGTTGGTTTTAACACATTCTCTCTCTCTCTCTCTCTCTTTCTCTCTCACACACACACACACACACACTTTGGTATTTTACAATTGTTTAAGTGTTTAAAAAGCTGTAATGAGTCTAATTAAATAAATAAATAAAATTAATTACAAAAAAGCTGTATTCAATTTAAAAGAATTTTCTTAAACAGTAGTACACTAATGACTGACAAAAGGTCTCTATATGACTTTATAAACATATCAAGAATTAAAAAAAAATAATTATAAAGCAGTAAAGCAAAAAACAGGATATATACCAAATTTCTAGATTAAAATAGAGGTTTTGTTTTACTTGTCTCAATGCAGGTCTTATGTAAATAAATGTGCACTGTATTTCCCAGGAGCCTGCTTAGTCTGTAGTTTAATTATTTCACCCAAGCACAAGGGATTCTGCAATTAGGGATGGAATATTCTCATAAATGGGACATAAATTAATTATATCAATCTAGGATTCAGTCAATAACATGCAACATCCAGATTTAACCCAGGATTCTGATACAGAAATTGAATTTGTTCAATATCCACAGTATGAGTATCTGAATTAAATTACATATAAACTACTGCTTGTAGTGTGCAACACTGCACTGTTGAATTGTGGATTCTGATTGGTCAGAAGGCATTGATTAATTTTCTATTACTGCAACTCTGACAGTAGTACAGCTGGAAATCACAGGTTTCTAATAATTCGCTTTTCTAATACTTTTTAAAAAAAAAAAAATCTCTAAAGGAGCAGCTGATTCATAAGGACTTGTATCATGGATGCTTCACATAAACAAGATTTAAAAATGTGTAGTCACTGACAGGAAGTTTTCTGTAAGGAGCTGTTTGATGTTTATGGAAGGAGTCTCCAGTGTCAGCACTTTTGTAACAGTCATACATAAAGCGGTCCCATAAACATTAAATGCAACTATAAACAGATAAAAAGTATGATGTTCTTTAATAAATAAACTGTAATTGTTTCCCAATTCCTGTGGTGTAAGAGGAATAAAACACTTCAAGATGTGCTGTTATTGAGGGAGATAATCGACTTCTGGATGGTAACAGTAACTCGGCTTCATCACAGCACCCCGTAGCTGATTATTTTCCTACAACAGTGTTTGCAGTACTGAAGAGATGGCCAAGCAGAGTGAATAGAGCTGAAAGAGGACGAGGGAGAAGTGCGGCTATGGAGGCTACAACGTCTCCTTGAGGATCTTAGTCAGCGCACTTCATCACAAATTCCTTTTCATCTCCGCGTCCTCGGCTTCCATCAACTTTCCGTGCTACAAACACACGCTACGTGATCAGGATGCACCTGCCGGTGGTGGGAATTTTTTTATCCACAATCCTGAGTTTGAATGTCAGTGACATGCATTGTTTTTGCATCCTTTTACCATCAAGGTCATTGTGTCCTCCCACGAATCCATAAGAGACTGGCTTCATTATTGAGTAACAACAGGCAGTGCTGCAATAACCTAATTATCCTTGGCATGTATTAGATAAAGGGCCTTATTGCCTGCTTTCCTACAAGAGGCCTGTTGAAAAAGGAATTTGATTTCCCAGAATACTGCTTGGCCAGATCTTTCCCTGTGTTAATTGGGTATTTGGAGCATTGAGGGTTTCCAGCAAAAGCAATGGATGACTTCTTAAAATTAAATATGTTGAAGAATCTGTGGCTAAATCCCACTCTCGTGTTGCTGAATATTAATATATGACATGTTATAAATCAGATCACGAGTCAAACAGGAGAATAATGAAAGCATTAATTATAGTCATGACATCTTCTTGGATGAATTTAGAGGTTTAGTATTTTCATAGGGCCCTTTAGATCTAGGCTTCCCTCCTAAATCTGTCTTATTGAGTGGTGAATTATACTATTTTGAAAGATGTTGAAGAGATGGACAAGAAGCCAACTCCAAAAGTACATTTAGATCAATTTCAAACTCTCAAGTACTATGTGCCCCAAGGGCATTTTTTGGAATCATTTATGATGGCATTAAGGAGAATGCACTTAGGCCATACCAAACGATTTTGGTTTTAAGCCAAAGTCAACCTAATGAATGATCAACAGAGACGAGCATCTAGCAGAACCTATTGATCGACTTAAGTGTCCCACGCTTGTACTTAAGGAGAATCTTGGTGCATCATTTTAAAGCTGTCTTCAAGAGTGTGAGCAAGTGCAGTAGTGAGTAGACAAGAATGTGACAAGCTTTTCATGCTATTCTCCAGAGCAGATGCTTCTACTAGCGGCAGACTGGAGCTGTGAGATAGTGATGACAATAATGATGACACATCTCAAGAGAGAAAAGGTGGGGGGAAAAAAACATTACAAGACATGCTGGAACCATTTTTTTCCAGCATGAAGCTGCTCATGGCACAGATTTTCTACAAACAAACCAAGGCAAGAGGAATTGCTTTACTGCTTGGTTTGACATGCTTGGTCCCAAAATAAAAAGCGTCTTAACACAATGCAACATACAGTATTTAGAAAAAAAAAAAAAAAAAAGCTTGTGGACACCTGACCATCACACCCATGTGCTTGTTGAACATCCCATTCCAGTGCTGTTACAATAACCTCCACTTTTCTGGGAAGGCTTTCCACTAGATTTTGGAGCAGGACTGTGGCGATTTGTGCTCATTCAGTCACAAGTGCATTAGTGAGGTCAGGCACTGATGTCTGGTAAGTCCAGTCAAGTGGCTTTGTCATTTCAACCATATACAGCTGGTACAGTACACAGTGAAACAAACCAACATTCCTCCAGGACCATGGTGCTGCATGAGACTACACAGAACTAACTAAGACTACACAGACCTATACAGGACTACATAATGTGCAAACAGCGCAAGACAGTAATTACTAAATCGGGACAACAGGACAATGCAGTGCTGACCAGTACACAGTTCTAGTGTGGAATAAAGTGCAAAGGATAGAATTGAGGAGGTCTGGTGTGCAGTCGGTGGTCCAGTTCATCGTAAAGGTGTTCAGTGGGGTTGAGGTCAGGTCTGTGAAGGACACATAAGTTCTTCCACTCCAACCTTAACACATCATGTGTTCATGGACCTCAGTTTGTGCACAGGGCCACTGTTATGCTGGAACAGGTTTGGGCCTCTTAGTTCCAGTGAAGGGAAACTAATACTACAGCATACAATTGTGTGATTACATGTTTGTGGCAGTACAATAGTTTGGAGCAGGTCCACAATCTTTTGGCCATATTGTGCATGTTTGAGTTAAATGGAAATGGCAAGTAACACCATAGTACCTCATTTTGGTAAGTTGTACCAAAAGAGGTTCCAGAAGAACAATCATGGTTTTAAAGTACAAAATATCCAGTCTAATGTTTTTGCTCCTAATTTACAGTTATAACTCCATACTTTGTCATTGTTTAATTGTCCTAATTTTCCAGCCACTGATGGCTTCACTCCTTCTGAACCATAGACCAGACTGTGTCTTAGCATTGGTACTGGGATCCTATGGGACTCAAAAAAATAAAAAAAAATAAATAAATAAAAAAGTTGAGAGAGCAGGCAGTCAGATATGAATCTCCCTGAACAACGAAAAGGTCAAATTCAATGACTTGGGAGTGTACTGGATGCTTGTAAGGCGCCACACATTTACCAGGTCATTCTTTCACCTCCACAAAATGCTTTATCCTAGCCAGTATCACTGTGGTATAAAAAAAATGAAGTTTTTCTATTTTGGGAAGTAGAATCAACCAAGATTGCTAGAAAATATTATGGGCTGGTACAGACAAAAATAAATTTCCATAGGGATTGGTGAAACTTTGCACAGGGGCAGGTGGGATTGGTGAAACTTTCCACTGGATGAGACGGGATTGGTCAAATGTCCCACAGAACCAAGCAAGATTGGTCAAACTTTCTGCAGAACCAGGTGGGATTAGTCAGAATGCTTCTTTCTCTTGATGTGAATAAGATGCTTGTCATGCCACTGAGAAACCCCAAAGCATGAACTCCTTTGTTTCGAAGACTTTGAAAACTTAAAGTTACAGCTTTACCTCTGTCTGGTCCAAAGCACAAACACTATAGGGTCCTTCTAAAATGCTAACAAAACATCTCAGAGAAAATGTCACCATATCAGTGACTACATGTTTTTTTTTAACCATTTATGTGGAGTGTCCACAGTAGAAGTTCCTGTGCAAGTTGTTACTATAGAAACGAGATGATCTAGTCTATCTGCATTTTGCCTTGTTTTAAAGGAAATAAGGAAAATATGGCTCAAGGGATTAAATCAAGGTGCCACTGTCAAGTTTCTTCTCTTATGTCATTTTGAATTAGAGAAGTGATCTTCCAAAGATCGGCTCTTTAAAGTATACAAAGTACACACTGTACAGGCTGCTGACCCCCACATCTATAAATGCGGTTTTGCCTGTTGGCTGGACATATTGTATTTTCAAATCATTTTTTATTGCTTGTAATAATTTGATAGAGGCTGGGTTTCTTTTTCATTATGTAATGGCCCACTGTTGTGGCTACAGTTAGTGCTTGTGCAGCAGTGCTCAGGTCATGGTAGATCAATAAAGATGAATGCTTGTATGTTTCTGTATCAGACATGATTCATTCTCAAAGGACTTGATCTCTTTGAACGAGTCCTTAAGGTGAATGAATCGGTATCAGTCACTGCCGTGTGCTTTCATTCAATTGCTGCTGAAGGGTTTTGCAATTGGAAACCCCGAAATTGGAACACGGAAGACAAAGCACTATTTTTCCAAAAACAGGCTTCGTGATTATTTACAAGTAGGTTTACAACGTGTTTATTTTTTTTTTAAACTTGCAAATGTGTGAGCTAAACCCGATTCACTCCCTTTGAACCAGTGAATCATTTTTTTGGTCATGATCAAGATTTGCTCCATGCTCACTCAGTGGATCATTGTTTAAATCAGTGAATCGTTTGAGTCAAAACAGATACATGCCTTTCTCGTATTTGTGTCAGTGTTTGAGTCAGAGTATACTCTGGGTCATGACTGAGATTAGTGCTTCTCTTGTCAGGAGGTTAGTGCTTGAATCAGTGACTCTCTCTCATTGTTGTTTTTTTTTTTTTTTTAATGTTAGATGTTTTATCTGTGTGTTCCTTAAACATCCATGAATTGTGTAAGTCATATTTGGAATTGTGTGTAAGCTGAACCTGACCCCTAGCCCTGTGAGTCAGTGAATCCTTTTGGTCGTGACCGGGATTTGCACCTCTCTCATTCAGCAGGTCAGTGTTTAAGACAGTGAATCACTTCGGTCATGACCAAGGCTTATTCAGTGGATAAGTGAGCTCAATAAGACCTGGTTGGGTTCAATCGGTCAGATGGAGATTTCCAGCATTTCAACACATGCAGCAGAGCACCAGAGCAGTCTGTGCTGAGTGGGGAGAGAAATATCATTCTTCTAAACATAGACACACATGATATTATAAAAGTAACACAACATATTAACTGTTTTACACTGCTCAAACTGTTTGTAGTCTACTTGACATGGTGACACAATTAGCCTCCATATTTGGGCAAACCATGCAAATTAAATTGATAAACAAATCTGAATGAATAATTTAACCGAACACACTCAAATGATTTGCGTTACAAAAGACTCAAATTCATCTCTAATCTGTATGTGTGTATAGTAGGAGAGAGAGTTTGGAGAGGATTTGGGAATGAAGACAAATTGTGGTCTAGCATGATGGTTTAGCTTCAAGTCAGTGATGCACGAAATAGTCCTCAGACACCTGGTCTGCTAAAGCTTTTGCTCATGTCCTCCCCAAAGATACCTTCATCACTCCATTGATTTTACTGCAGGACCTGGAGATGCTGGACATGATGGACATGATAGAGATGATGGAGAGGGAGCAGAAGGGGAGACCATGGGCCTTCCTGCCTCATTAGGTAGTGCCACAGTGAACATGTGTACGAGCTGAAAACTTTACTTAAGTAAAAAGTACTGTTGCTGAAGGAAGTGAACTAGAAGGAAGGAGTCAACCAAATAATGAATTGAGTTTTAGATTTAGGATCGTCAGCCCAATTTTCCTGTCGCAGACAAAAATCATATAGAAGGTACAGAATTATTTGGTCACAAGCTGAGATCGGTGGTCTTAGAACGCATATTGTGACGTGTTCACTGGCAGTGCCATTGCAACCAAAGACTGGCAGTGTCAGACATTTTTTTATTAAAATTCTAGTGTATGATGCTGTTACATCACTTGTCTAAAAGCTACCAATAGGAGGGCAGCATAGGATGATGGGAAACTCATCAGATAGCTACAAATACAGTAGTGGTAATGGCGAAATCTAAATGAAACGTGAATGGACAGAAAAAAAATCTCCTTATTACCACAAGAATCATCTTCTTTCGGCTTGTCCCTTCAGGGGTCGCCACAGCGAATCATCACTCTCCACCTATCCCTATCTTCTGCATCCTC
>CM075016.1:20650123-20676795 GCA_037576675.1 Pangasius sanitwongsei | reverse complement strand
AAACCATACAGCATGGCCGCTCTCACCACTGTCTTGTACACCTTCCCCTTGATTCTCGCTGATATTTTTCTATCACACCTTATTACCACAAGAATGTTTGTGTTAATGCGAGCCTGCTTTCTGCACAAGCCTAGATCTCGCTGATTGATGATGTAAGCAACTTTCTTTAATCACAGGTCTATTGTTAGAGGATCTTAATCGTGTAATCAGACATGGTGAACGCACACGATCACACAGTCTGCTATAGAATTCAGCCACAATCTTATTTGGATCGTACAATACAATGTGAGAAGCAATAGTCAATAATGAACAAAAAAATAATTAATATTAACAGAGGGTTCTTTCAAGGAAGTCTGGAAATGTATTAAATTATTTCTAGACTTGAAAATGTATAAAAATTCAAAACAGAAAAGGTGTGGATCTTTTGGTTGTCAGAGTAATGATGTGTTCAAAAGGCAATTCATCCATTGCCTTTGAACACACCAATACACTTGTTTAGGTCATCAAAAGATAACACTGTTGCTAGGTAACTGGGAAACATGGACACTGAGCATGGACGCTAGCTAATGATTAAGTCTTTAAATCTTTTGTTATGGACAATCTAAAAGGTACTATGACCACGCAAACAAGACCCAGCTGTCGGGAATATCAGCATTTTACTCAGATGTGATTGTAAATTACTAAGACTTGAATAGTATGATCAAACTGACACTAATTTCACAACTACTGACCAAAATCTCAGAGTTCCACCATATCGCCAAACGTCAACATTGCGCCACGTCATGAACTCCAGCTATCAGAAAATTGACAGAAAACACCACATGTGGGTTGTTAATATAAGATCTTTCAAAGTTAATATAAAATCTTTCAAATCTTTCTTTTTTAAATCTTGTAACCATTTGCCAGGTATCAGTTTGCATAAAAAGTTAGAAAAGTTGGAAGTGAGGCTGGTATTCATACAAAGTCTTTAGACTTTTACTCAATGTCTTGCAGTCTAAATTTTTTTTGTTCCATTATTTCTTGTAGCATATGTATTCTATCACCCAGAAGCTACAGAACATCATACATCGTCTGTAAACAGACATTAAGCACACAGCATGGCATTTTCTGCTTGCTAGCTAGGTGACATAACTGTTAGGAGTTAACATTATCCTAGACATTTTATCATAGCCAATAGCAGCCATAATCCACCATCTTCTAGTCATCCGCACACCTAATTTGGCCAAATCTCAAACAACTAACTATTAACTATATAACCTCACTACATAGGCTATAAGGAAACCACTTAGTAGCTATGTAGTTCAAGTCCCAAAAATATTTCATTCAGAATTCTGCTACAGAAAAAATGTATTGGGCCAAACATAGCCAAGTGCAATGAAGAAAATGTAAATTTCTTTGTCAATTTGCATGCCATACATTACTACACATCTCTGTACACACCATCATGAATTGATCTTCCTGTTATCAAAAGAATAAACTCCTCTCAGGCAGTGTGAGATTGTCATTGACCTCTAAAAAAGGCAGTGACTAATTTAAGGAACCTCCACCAAATTGCATATAGGCCCTGAATGCTAATCAGGCCTTAATTGCAAACCTGCGACTGGTGGAAAATGCCGGGCTTGGCAAGTGACAGGTGCTTGAGCCTGATCAATACCAGGCATGCTACTATCAATTGCTAAATCAATACTGTTTTACTCGTGCTCCCAATCTTCATGTTTGCTGCAAATGAGGTCTCTAACAGAGTAGGCATGGATGAACAGCTTGACCAGTTAATATTTACCCATCAATGGATCAATACCTCAGTTTCCAGTGATGAGAAATTGGATATATCTTTGCAATACTAGTGAAAAAATAAACTAAAAAAAAACAACTTTACTTATCTGTATCTACAAGGGAAAAAAAAATTAGCCATATTCATGATGGTTAATGCAGAATTTATAGTCATCTCCCAAACCTTGTGAACATCACAATGTCAGCTAAATGTCTTTTAATGTGCCAGGTCATTGCTGGCACTGGATCCTCTGGAGCTTGTTTGAGCCAGTAAATGCCATCTGTGACTGATGGGGAGACATGAGCTGTGAGTGCATTAGCAAGCCTTATGCTGAGGGGGTGGAGGACTAAAGTGTTGCGTTAGGCCTGCACCTAGCATCCAATAACCATTTAACGACATGATGCAGAGCAGCACTGGGGCTAAAGCGACGATTCACGCAGGCAGTCTGAACCACTGACATTCTCCAAAATGAGAACTGGAAAAAATGTTCAGTGCTCTTTTCAAATTTTGACATGTTTTCCTGGACTTAAAAAAAGAAAGAAAGAAAGAAAACCTACACAAAACTTGTTTAAGACATTTCTGTCAGTGAACATTAATGTGAAACACACTATTATTAGAAAAAGGTCAAAAGGTATTTCTAAATTCTTTGGATACTCATTTTCAAAGAAAAAGATAAGTAAAAAAAAAAAAGAAAAAGTTTTTTTGTTTGTTATTAACATGGTTGTGAGGTTGTTTTGGTGTGTGGATAAAAAAAACATTTAAATAATCATACGTTTTTACTGTATTACACCAAGGTTCAAAAGTCAAGGGCTCAATTGAGCAGTAAGTTTTTTACTCCAGTTTAAAATACTTCAGTTTATATCAGTTAACTACAAACCATATTAAACTGTGGCAAATTTGCATATAAATTTAAATATATTCATGAGAAGAAAGTTTCTTTTTTTAATGGTGCCATTAATTTTGTCTTTTTTTTATGACTAGGCCTAAGTCTTGCAATGTTTGTCAAAAAAATAAATAGAGTATATATATATATATATATATATATATATATATATATATATATATACACAATATATGTTTTTTTTTTTTTTTTTCAATCCAAATCATCATAAAATGTGTTGATCAGGCAACACACACATGCCTGGCAAACAAACTCAAAAACAGGAAGTAAGCCATAAATCAGGAACTAGAAAACACTACGTAGAGAAATTGGCTCATAATGGCACAGGAAAGTGACAAAATATCTAAAGAGCTGCACGAACAGTTTAAATACACAGAGACCATGAGTCTGAAACAGGTGTAGTCACTAATCAGGTAAGAGTGATCGATGTAATGTCCGGACTGGAATGGGATGTGGAGTTGCGGTGGCTCCTGGATCAGCAGTGAGTGATGATTCAAATCTTCCAGAGTTTGTAATTGTTATTAAAATAGTAAAATAATTCTAAAAAGAAATCATGATACCGGTGATATCTCAGAAAGGTGTAACTCATCACAATATCAATATTATATTGTCATACTGCCCAGCCCTAGCTACAGGATATAGACTAGGATGAAAAATGTTGTAGTGTTTCTTTAAAAAACATTTTTTTTTTTTTGCTTGGATATTGTCAGGGGATTGAATGATGAAACTTAATATAGACTTTCTACTGAATCATTTTGACATGTGGTTGTGATATTTTGTTTCTGCTTGATAAAGATGTCTGGAGGTGTTTGACTGCAGACTTTGATCACACCTATGCTTGGACCCCAGCATCAACTTCACTCAGTGTCCAAGTCTGAGACAGACTCGACCTCTCAGTGTGTGTTATGCAGGCGTACTCACCTCCGGTATGATGCAACGCTTTGACATGCCTGTGAATCCGCGCTTCAACTTTCCTTTATATATGAAGGAGAGGGATTTTGTAAATGCAGGAGTAAAATAAATAAACAAATAAAAGCTTGAACCTTGCAGAATGCAAAAAAGTGTGTGTGTGTGGGGGGGGGGGATGCACTCTCAGTTCCTTACAAGGCTGGACTCACCTTGAGCGCAAAGTTATTTTCCTGGAATAATAACGAAGGCCGTGGCAGATAAGGAGCTCTCTGAACAAGGACAAGTTTGAAAATCATGGCGTGCATGTATGCGAGTCTTTTGAGAGATCGCCGCTGGTTTAAATTGCAACGATGGCTGTCAGAAAGAATGAGGCGTCTTCAGCGCCTCTTCTTCTTGCCTTTGAGACTTGCAGTAATTACACACTGAATGAGGAAAGGAGGAATGGGGGCACCGAACAGGCTGCTGATGCTGTCATATTTTTCACCAATAACTTTCTCTCAGAGCTTCTGAAGTGACATGGTGGGTTTTTTTTTTTAACAAGTTGTGGCTATGAATTCTGTATTGAGTCCATTTTGGGATTTTTTTTTGGCTAAATATTATCTTGTGGCCTCAATATATTATCTCATAGCCACAATATATTATTTGTGGCCTCAATAAATTATCTTATGGCCTCGATATATTATCTTGTGGCCACAATACATTATCTCATGGCTGCAATATATTATCTTGTGTCCTCAATATATTATCCTCTGACCTCAATATGTTATTTTGGGGCATCAGTGTATTATTTTGTTAACTTGGGGCATCAATATATTAACAATCGGCCTCAATGTATTAAATTGTGGCATCGATATTTTATCTCATGGCCTTATTAAAAATAACCATCATGTTAAAATAACCACCTCAGAGGCTCTGTCCTTATGCAGTCACCTGGAAGCGCACATCTCTCTGCTAAAGCTAGAGATGAAAGCCGTCATCGAAAGACTTTCATGTTCTCGGCTGCATATCGATCAACACGGGGAAGTGGGAGGTACAGGTGGAACACAACCTATATGACCTCTGATGATATTCCTCTGAATTATACTGTATTAGAGAGGAAAATGATGACGGCTCAAAAAACGGCACATTCGAGTCCAGTAGCTGACCCATGTAAAAACCGTGTGTGTAGACAGACACGAGGAGATATAAACCTTTTTTGCTAGACAGAGCGAAAGAGAGGAAGAGGGGTGTGAGAATAAAGGGCAGAGCAAGGTTGCTGACCTGCAGATCATTCTGAGGCTTGTGTTTCAGTGGCAGGCCAAGGTCAGCCTACTTGGTTTACCTCTGTGGTTTCATCATCAGTGTTTTATTTAGTATCACAAACAAATTGAGAGATAACCTTAAATAGACATCGACAGAAGAGCTTACCTGATCCAAATGTCACCGTTTCATTTTTCTTCGAGCTGACGTTAAAAAGGCAGCTGCGGTATATGAGCTGTAAAATGAAATAATCATAGAGGGGAATAATTTCGCAATGGGAATGAAATTAATTGCAGTGAATAGGGCGGTTGGATTTATGATGTGTAACCACAAGGGTTTAAATACCTTCCTTTTTGTCCTTTACACTGTTAATTAGCACTATCATATAAACCCAACTGAAATGGTATCTCTTCTTATAGATCATATACTGTATATGGATGTGTGGATGGTGGTGGTTGTTTTTTTGTTTTTTTTAATATGTCTGTATTCAGTTTCCTAATTCAATCTATTAGTAATTGACATAATTGGAATCATTCACTATTCAAGACTTCTATTATTTCCTTCTCATAGAGCAAGCTTATGAAGCTTGTCCGTCATTGCCCGGGCCCATTTCTGTGTTAATATAATTTGAAATACTTTTGCAAATGCTGCACTGTACACCCACCTACTACTAACGCACACACACAACACTCCACCCTGACACAATTTATTTGTTACTTTTGCTTTTTTTTCCCCACCACAGACCATTGAGACCAATGACGGGGTGGTGTGATGGGGCCAAACACAAAGTGGAGTCGTTACCTCACCTGTTTCACTTTTTTTCTCTCTCTTGAATATATTAATAAGTACATGATTTTTCATCCATTTATTGTAGAACGTCTGCCATACTAGTCTGTGTGTAAGTTCTAAATATAAAAATTATGATGTTTTAAAATGGGTGCATGAATATAAACTTGTGATTCGGTATTAAGGTGCTGATTCCCCACACCATCACACCACCACCACCAGCCTGAACTGTTGGCACAATGCAGGTTGGTTCCATGGATTCATACTGTTGACTCAAATTGTGACCCTACCAGTCAACTGTTTTTCCATTGCTCACTGTAACCTCAGATTCCTGTTCTTGGCTGTCAGTAGTAGAACCTGATGTGGTTTGCGGCTGTTGTAGTCCAACCCAATATTCAATGTGTTGTGCATTCTGAGATTTTTTTCTGCTCACCATGGCTGTAAGGAGTGGTTGAGTTAACATAGCTGGAACCAGTCTGGCCATTTTCTTCAGAAATCTCTCGCATCAATAAGTCGTTTCCGTCTGCAGAACCACTGCTCTTGGATGGATAGATTCAGTGCAAACTATTTTGCATGAGGAGATCCCAGGAGATTTACTGAAATGCTCAAACCAGCCTGCCTGATACCAACAATGATGCCATGGTCAAAGTCACTGAGATCACATTTTTCCCCATTCTGATGTTTGATGTGAATATTAACTGAAGCACTTGATCTGTATCTGCAAGACTGTATGTCTTGCGCTGCTGCCACATGACTGGCTGATTGGTTAATTGCATAAATGAGCAGGTGTAGAGGTGTTCCTAATAAAGTTGACAATGAGTGTATATTGATAAATATCAATAATTGTAATTGGCCTTGTGATTGGTTGTTTGTATCATAGCAGTAATGAATTAATAAATGCTTTGCCTAAGTGATATTAATGATAATGACAGTTTTTGATGTTTAGTGCTGTCATAAGCACTCTGCTGCTTTCTTTAGTTGAATGCTGAATTTAATGAGTGTCACACAAATCACGAACGATAAACTCGGCCTAGATTTAACATCCGGATGCTCAGATAACAAGGCATCCCTGCTGTTCCTAAATGTCATCACCCTCTGCATACCCTCCTAACTATCACTATAAGGTCAGAGGACGCTAACCTTCTACCCCGTCATGGCAGAATAAGGCTGGATTTGCAGTGAAGGATGTCATCTAGTTCGAATGCCAGGATGCTCAGACTGCCTCCCGCTGTTTTTGTAATGAGTAATCAGGCCAGCGGTATGTCAATAGCTATGTGTGTTAACTGGACTGACCCACCCTGAACTCACTGCCCCACAGTCCAAATGCAGTGCTGGTAAGCAGATTAACCCTTCTCCCTTGTGCACTTCATTATCTCAATGTCCTTATCTCTTCTCCTGAGTGAAACTACACATCAGTCTGTTCCTAGATCTCAAATAGCTTTAAGGTTTTAGTGGTTAGCTTACGTTCTATGCTAGCTTGGAGGTTAGTTTATATGTTATGCTAGTTTAGACATCAGCTAGTTTTTTTTTATGCTAGTTTGGAGGTCAGCTTATGTTTTATGCTAGTTTAGATGCCATCTTATGTTTTATGCTGCTTTAGAGGTCAACTTATGTTTTATGCTAGTTTAGATGCCATCTTATGTTTTATGCTAGTTTAGATGCCATCTTATGTTTTATGCTAGTTTAGATGCTAGTTCATGTTTTATGCTAGCTTAAACGTCAGCCCATGTTTTATGCTGCTTTAGAGGTCAGCTTATGTTTTATGCTAGTTTAGATGCTAGTTCCTATTTTATGCTAGTTTAGAGATCAGCTCACGTTCTGTGTTAGATTAGAGAGCTTATCTTTCATGCTAGTTTAGAAGTTAATTACTACTACTGTTTTATGATACTTTATGCTGGCAGGTTTTGCATTAAATATAGTTGAAAATGATTCCTCAGCCCACACACCAAAAAGCAAAGAGACTGATAAACAGCCAAGCTGTCTTAAAGTCCCTTAATAGTATTTCACACATGATTATGTAAGTGATGTGTGATCACATGTAAAAAAAAAAAAAAAAAAGTTCAGTACATGTTATACCATGAAATTGCACATGAATTCAATTACCTGTTTGACATCACGTGAACAAAATGATCACATGAAAAATTTACATATGAAATTAAATGAATCAGGTAAAAATTAACGTGAAAAAATAAAAGCACATACATGTGAAAATTTAACATGTAAAATAAATACATTAATAAATAAATAAATAAATAAATAAATAAAGTGTCAAAAGAAAAACACATAAATGAAGCACATAAAAAATTACATGTGAAAATACACAAGTGATGTGTAAAATGAATGTGCAGATGTATTGTTCATGTGAAGAAATCATATGTGAAAAATATTTAAATCATGTGATTTAAATCATTTAACATGTGACAATAAATGAACCATGTGTCTAAAAATTACATGTGTAAATTTCACATATGAATCAAGTCACTGAAGCTCTTGTGACTCTGTATGAGATGCTACGGAATTGTCCTTTTTCTTTATTTTTCCATATTTCCTTCAGGCCCTTCTTTGATTTTTTGGCTCACTGAAAGAGAAAATGATTTTAGAGAAGACTGTCTCAGCCACAGCTGGTTAATTTTTCTCTTTTGCCCTAATTAAAGATCTTTTCTGTAATTATGCCGCTTACTTCAGAGAGAAAAGTGCCTGAGTGAGATCTAATTTATTAACCAGGGACTCAGAAATTGGAGAAGAGAAGAATGGCAAAAAATAAATAAATAAATCAGAAGAGTTCTGACGTCATCGAACCCTCATTTTGATCTCTTTTGGAGTGATTGAGTGCTGGAGCTGTGTTGATGAGCTGAGGTAAATTATTTCAGACGTATAGTAAAAATTCTGTCCTTGCTAAGAAAAATAACATTAAAGCAGCTACATGTGTGATTTGGGGATTTGGGGATTGAGATCCAAAATCTCCCAGCTTTGGTAAGAGGTCCAGTTTCACACAGCAAGCTAACTGGATAACTTAGCTAGCTAGCTAAAAGACAGTTTAGAGAAACTCACGCAACTGGCCACTTCCAGGGTGTTTTTTTTAAACAATCTGTGTTTACAAACTGTGTTCTCCGTGAATGTTCTTACCTGATCCGATTTGACTTTTAGCTAACTAGCTAACATTACCCAGTAAGCTTGCTACAATCGTTTCTGTGTGAAACTGGACCTCTTCAGGCACATATATCATAAGAAGTCTGGCTTCACTTGGTTAGAAGGGTAGCCAGCTAACGTTAGCTAGTTAGGAAAAATAAAAATCAGATCAGGTAACAAAATTTGTGGAGAAAACATCGCCTAAATATAGTTACATAATTACATATGTGAGCCTGACACTACATACATAGTGGTTAGCCCAATATTAGTTGAATACTAGTTTTAATTATAACACAATATATTATTATTAGCCTTTATTTAGTTTTCTAGTTTGAATTACATATAGTTAGCCAAACATTGCCTAGCTTGGAGCAAACTTAGCAAGCTAATAACATCTGCCTGAGATGTAATCGAGCTAAGCTAGTCTGTGAGTTGCTATTGAAGAATTTCCAGTATATGTAATTCTTTGATGAATCAGGAACAACATTTTTTTGGTTGTATTTTCCCCTTAAAAATACATTTAACAAAAAAACAATTCACACTATCCTAATGTGACCTATAGCTTGCTAGTGAACTTGATAACTAGTTCCAATGCCACAATATTATCTAGATTGCAAACATAGCAGGCTAGTAAAATCTGCCAGATGTATAATATTACCCATTTGACTGTGAATTGCTGTTGCAAAATTTCCAGGATATCTCTTGACAATTCAGGAACAAAATTTTGAGTTATTTTGTTTCCACTAATAATAATATGGGGGAAACAAACAAACAAAAAAACGCTATCCTAATGTTACCTATAGCTTCATAGCAACCTTGACTACTAGTTTCAATTACACTCTCTAGTAGTTAGCCCAATATTAGCTATTTTTGTTTGGATACTTAGCAAAAATAGCTAACAATTGATACTTGTTTTAAAGATTACACTATATAATGTTAGTGGCCTGTTATTTAGCTTCATAATTCCTGGTTTTAATTACTGTTAGCCAAACATTACCTAGCTTGTGCGCAAAATTAGCAAACTCATAGAATCTTCCAGATATATTAGTAATATTAGCTAAGCTTGACTGTGATTTACTGGTGCAGAATTTCAAGGACAACTCAACAAGTCAGGAACAATGTTTGTGATGTATTTTTTTCTCTCATAATAATAATAATAATAATAATAATAATAATAATAATAATAATAATAATACATTATCCTAATGTTAGCTACAGCTTGCTAGCAAACATGCCTACTAGTTCTAGTAGTTAGCTCAATATTAACTATCTTTTTTTTGCTTGGAGCTTAGATACTAACAAAATTAACTGATATTGGATACTAATTTTAAATATAACACTATGTGATGTTAGTAGTTAGCCTGTAACTAAACATTACCTAGCTTGTGGGGAAGCTAACAAAATTTGCTGGATATGTAATATTAGCTAATGTTTTGGGGGTATTTTTCTCCCCTAATAATAATAATAATAAGAAGAAGAAGAAGAAGAAGAAGAAGACTGTAGAGATTGTAATGACCTTGTAGAGGCAACTGACATAAATAAAATTGCATGAATAAGCAAACAAACAAACAAACAAACGAATAGATATACTTGGCAAATCAGGAATGACATTTTAAGAGTTTTTTTCTCTCTTGATCTAATAAAAAGAAAAAACTCTACTGCATCTTTAACCACCACATTATACAAAAAGCTAAACATAAATGGACCTGTTTTTTTTTTTTCTGGTCATAATAAGATCTACCCCTGGCCAACAAAATCACGGCAGTCCAAACAATCCTTATTTTATTCTCTAAGCAGCAAATCTCACACCAGGCAACACCCAGCGGGGGCGGTGAGACTTGCCCAGCTCAGCTTCAGGGTGATGAATAGAAGTGCTTCAGGTCCAAACGGGGTTATATTTCACTAAACCTTGTGACACTGAGTACCAATTTTGTGTCTGCCCACTAAGAATAGATAGCCTTACTCCAGCACACAATGCTGTTGACTCAGAACAGTGTTTGCGATTACAGGCCAAGGCCCTGGTAAATGAATTCAAGCCAGGACCCTTGAGACAACACACGTAACACTCCGCTTCCAAATCCCTTGATGGCCCTTTTTTCCCCCCATTCTGTTCTATTTCTTTTTGTTTTCTTTTCTTTTCTTCCCCCCACTGCTTTTGAGAAGCCTCATTTTCTTGCTATCTGATATTCTAATGAGGAAGTGGCGGAGAGGAAGGGTTCCGCCCCGACCACCCGCGGCACAGGCCATGGGGATTAGTCCAAATGCACAAACTGGGTCAACAACATGCGGAAACAAAGCATGCTGGGAGAGTGAATGGCACTGCACAAAAGAGTGAGCTGGTCTGGCTGTATGTCAGGGTGTAATGTGGCTCCGTTCCCTTGACACACACACACACACTTCCCACGCCGTGTGTGTGTGTGTGTGTGTGTGTGTGTGTGGTTTTGCTTATGCACCTGAGCCTCTGCACCTCACTGAAAATTCATACAGGAGTAACTCTGACAAGTGCTTTTTAGAAAACAAGCACATAGTTGTATATAAGAAAATAAAATCAAAAATCTTTTTAAAGCACATGCTATTTGTGCCCAAGTAAGAAAAGGAATGTTAAGTATTTCTTTTTGGCTAATAGTTTCATTACACAGTGTTATAGCAGCAGTAGTCGAGAAATAATACACTTGGGGATGTGCTGTTAAAGGAAAATAATGAATGACAAGGTGGTGTGATGAAACAGAGTTACTATGACTACGCGAAGTTGATTATTTTCATTTAACTGCATGTCCCAAAGGGTTTTATTCCCACTATACCACAACGATTTGCCAACGATTCTAATTTATAGTTTATTTAAGAATGACACATCGTAATTTTTATCCATTTATAGTTTCACATTTTAATTCCTCTAAACAAGTTTGTTCCTGTTAACACTTATTTTATAGCAGCTACAGACAGACGTTCCCTCACCAAACTCTCTTTTTTCTCTCTTGGAGTTAATAAGACAAAAACAATGCACCTCGTTACAGAGAAACACCTCTGTCTTGAAGCCTTTCCCATGTTGTTACAGCTTTACCCCTGACTGTTACAAAGCGCTGACACTGGAGACTCCTTCCAAATGTTACATAAACATCTTCTCAGAGAAAGCTTCACCATATCAATGATTATACGTTTTTCATTACTAAATGAGACTTTTTTAAAAAAAATGCATTTATTATAAGGTTTTGATTACGTGGAACGTCTGCTATACAAGTTCCTCTGAATAAGTTGTTACTATAGAAACGATAACTGGGTGGGAGGGGTAGTGTTACTCTGTCTGTCTTGTCAGTCAGAGAGACACTAGCCAATTGTATGCATCTGTGAGCTTATGTATGTGAAAGAGGATGGATAGCGCTTTCCTCCGAGTGTGATACACTGTCCTGTGAAGCAGCATGAGCAGCATTTTGAAAAGATGTGGTTGGCTGGCTTCACTTGTCTCAGACCAACTATGTGTTAGCCTTCACCCTAGCTGTCGCAAGATAGGGGAGACAGGAATTGGCAGGTGGCCAAATTGGGAACAAAATGAGTGGGGAAAAAAGGTAAAGAGGCATGATTAGTAAGCACCTTTTCCAGGATCTTTATTTGTATGAATTAAAGAATGACAAATGAATAAAACCCTAAAAAGGTCATAGATCTTGCACATTCCACCCTGCGCTATCCTCAAAGCTAGGTCAATGACATTTCATGCTCAAGCAATTGAAAGAGCTAAAATGGGAGCCTTGCCCGTGAGAGTGGCCGATGCCTGTGGGAGAGGTAGGAAGGGTAAACTCTAGACTGTGATCTGTGATGTTCGCACACATGGCTGCACAATGTGCACACACACTGAGGCCTGTCCTGCACCAAACGCCAAGTCCTCCGCCCCCACGCCTCATACAGCTACACGGCCACAATGTGGCACAGCTCTGCACATGTCCATGTATTTACAGTTCCCTTCTTCTTCCATGTCTGTTTTTTTCCTTTACTTTTCCTGATCTATCCTTCATCGAGACACATTCTTCCTGCCAAGTTGACAAACCACACCTGTGCACTTAGTGTTCTTTTCAGGCATCTGCTCTATTCCTGTTTTCAGTCTTTTAGTAAAACACACCAGAAACAGTCGCTTTTGCGAATACCAATTGAAGCACATTCACTTGTTATCACTAAACCGCACATCGTTTTGTGATGCTAAGAGAATTTCTCCGTATGAATACACGACTGCATTTTCAGCAGCTCGTCTTTGGCCGCCGCTGAACCCAAGCCAGGTCTTAAGCAGCCATAATAGCAGCCTTTCATTCTCTGAAATGTAGTGCTGTGCATGCAAGCTGCATGCGTAAACAGGGGGGTATTGATCCACACGGCCTGGCGAAATAGTAAGGGTGACATTATTATTTGAGGTCTTAACCCACAGAGAGTTCCATCTCGGACAGACCTGCTTTCAAATCCAAAGCCACAGGAAGAGGAAGTCACACCGCCTAATGGATAAAACAGCATCAAGTGCTTTAAAGCTCTAATAATGACTCGATTGATTCATATTACTCAGCCGAATGGATAAGTAGGTAATTGCATTTTATCATGATTTTGAAAGCGTTGAAAAAAAAATTTGCACACCCCCTGATTTCTGAGTGAGAAATTCAAATGTACCACTTGTTTAACAATTTAAACTCCATATTAACATAGTAACAATTTAAACTCCATAATAATGTCATGCCTTAGGACTGACCATGCCATGACATGTCTATGCGTATCGTGGTCAGGTGTCTACATACTGTTGGCCATATAGCGTAATTCTCGTTTATTTGTGTATTGAGAAAACGGTGGACATATTGAGCACGTTCTGTAAAATAAAAGCTTTTGTTTTGCAGGGTTTTTTTTTTAAATATTATTTTTCTCCTATGATGCTGGATCTTAAAGGTGTTTCCCTAACAAAAATGTTTCCAAACTAGAACCATTTTATGACACTAAGAATCCTTAGGTATACAAATAACCCCTTGAAGAACCCATTTAAAAAAAAAAAAAAGGTGTACTTGTATTCTTCATCTGCCAGATGCGTTTATTCAAAGCAACTTACAAATTAGAGGAGTTAAACAAGTTTCCACAAAACAGACTATAAACTAGAAACATGTGGAAAATACTTTTAGAATGAACTGTCTATGCCATGAGACATGGACAACTGTAAAGGATGGAGTACGTGCTAGCACTCATAAACGCTGTAAGCGCTAAACACAAAGCAGTCAGTCAATGGTAACCAACATGCAATAGAGTTCAAAGTAACTGACATAAACATAAACATCAAAGTTCATCAATTATATCAACAATCATATAACAGGACAGATAGAGCAGATGCAGATAAAAATAGAGCAGATGTAGATAGCCATACAGAAGAGTGCAAAAGTTTCCATAACCTTGGGTTAGGTTTTTACAGATAGTCCATTATTATAATTTTATTAAATTTTTAACAGTGTTAATGTGGTAGTTAATTCCCTTGTTTTACTGTTTGTATGTTTGGAATAAAAGTATCTGCCTAATGAATAATATACTGTACGTACACTCTTAGAAAAAGGGTTCCTCAAGGGGTTCTAGATTCAAGTTTCTAGTTTGGGGCCCTTTATGTGAGATAGAGATACCCGGGGACTTTAAATGTTCTAGGTTTTGTTTTTTTTTTTTCCCCCAAATGATCACTACTTTTTTAGAAATTAGCCTGAATCTGATGTCTTATTTTCTTAAAATGACATTTCTTCTCACATATGTACTTGATCTGTACAAATCTCATGATCCTGAATGTCCTAATTTGACTGTATTTCCATGAAAATGTCAATTACATCCACAGAGGACCTTTGAACGTCTCTTTGTTGGCACAGTGCCAGTGCTATGGCGCTTCATTGCTACTGAATATTTTATGGCACCATTTTATCTCATGACCTCATGTAAAATGTCATACTACACATTTTATAACGCTTTTACGACAGTTTATGTGCTCTTCGAAAAATGGCTCTTCAAGGGTTCTTTCTTCAATGGGTTCTTTGTATAGTCACGAGTTCCCAGCGTAGTTTGGAACATTTGAATGTGTGTTTAACTGAAGGAATTTTTTAGACTGTACATTAAGACACATTTTAGTGCCATTTAATCTTCAAAGTCACATTTTTTCTTTTTCAGCTCTATATTAACAACTTCTTATATGTAGTGTCCATGTCCTTGCTTGTGCCCTGCTGTCTTTGCCAAGTCACAGCTCCAGGTTCCCATGTTTGATCCTGAGCTCGAATTACTGTCTCCGTGTCTGTCTGGCTTTTCTCTGGGTTCTCCAGTTTCCTTCTAAAAACATGCCAGTAGTGGGACTAAGATAAATTTCCCTTAAATGAGCGTATGAATGTGTATGTGCATGGTGCCCTGCGATGGACTGGCATCCCATCCAGGGTGTATTCCCACCTCACACCCAGCGTTCCAACAGCAGCCCTGACAAGGTTAGTGAAAGTGAGTGATGTCTAATTATGTGTATTTTTTCTGTTAATTTAATGTCATGTGCTCTTCATCTAGTCTATCTATCTATCTATCTATACAGTTATAGAAGAGTAAAGACAAGCAATAATAATGATCATATTCAGACATGAGTAATGTACTCACAGTCTGTGACTTACTGTATGTCCAACATTTTCTTCAGTATGCTGCAGTATTCTTCAGTATTTTCTTCAGTATTTCTTCTTATGCTGCAAAAATTACTCATTTTTTGGAGTAGCCTCACACACATGCTTGTTGATTTTCTGGGCTCCGCATTCATATTATGCAAAATAGTTCATACCTCTGAGGTTCACAGATTTTTTTTCTTGAGTACAGGTGTCCAAGACAGGGTTTTTCACACGCTCGCTTGTAAAGAATACAATGAAATGAAAAAATGAAATAAAACAATAAAAGAATAAAACAGACACAAGAGAGAAATAAAAACAGGACTAAAACAGAAAAACCTAATACTAGAGATCTTAAAGACATTCAACTGTCTGGGAGAATAAATATGTTTTTGTATTGGATTTAAAAATGTCTACGGTGGTGGTGGGGGGGGGGGGGGGGGGGTAACTGTGGGGAACATAATTTCGGAGCTGTTATAGAAAAAGCCCGCACACCTTTGAATTTGAACGAGTCCGTGGAAACGTTAAAGTAGCTGGTTAGACAACTTTAAAGCTCTTGAGGTATTATGAACACAGAGGAGGTCAGAGATATTGCCCCTGGTAATGGTAATTGTAAATCATATCAGTATACAGGTGTAAAAGAGTAAAGTCGAAAGGTACTACGCGTGTTTACAGGATGATCAGCAGAAGCAGATGTGAATAAGAGTCCTGGGATGAGGACAGTCTTTATGATTACAGCAGCAGCTCTTAGGTACAAATCTCCAGTATCCAGGTAAGATTATCCACTGATGCAAGAGTGAGACTTGAGTATAAACTGTTTTTGGGAAGTGCAGATCTTTAAGCTGTACATGTTGGACAGTCTACACCAGCAGAAAGTGAGCCACAACTACAGAATTCCATGAAGCTAAAAAGGAAAAGCCAAAGTTTTACTGGCTGAGATGTTTACCTTCATAATTGAGTCCAAAGGTGACATCCTGGTTAGCACTTCCCTTCAACCCATATCCTTGTTTGTACCTGTCTTCCCAGGGAGCCTAAGCCCTTCCTGCTCCATAATAAAGCTCAAACGAAAGCAGCAGGATTAAAGGTCACTGTCTCCTGGCAGTCCTACTGTTTTACTTCATAATCATCAGGTGCTGAGGCCAAAGTCTGCTTTGTGTAGGTCTGCTGTACGACATAGGGCAGTAGTCAGGGCTGAATTGCCCTTTGAACTGTTAAATGTTTATTTTTGGTGTTATATTTGAGGAAAAGATTGTAACTTGACCCTTATAACTGAAGGTGGGTGTTGTTTATTCAGGTGATATGGGATTAAAATGTACACGTGGGTGAAAAATTAAAGGGAAAAAAAGGTGGCTAGTGATTTATTATTACATGAATGGAATTAAATTCATTTATAGAATGTAGTACTGTATATACAGGACAAATTAAGCTCAACATAAAGTGTTTTATTAACATGGTGGGCCACTATGAGCTGCCAGTACAGCTTCAATGCACTTTGTCGTCAATTCTACACATCTCTGGAACTGTATGAGAGCGGTGGACACGCAAAAGATTTTCCCTCAGCTGGTGTCTTGACAGTGATGATTTACATCGTTTTCATCCTCATCAAACCATTCAGTGAATTCTTGTGGCCTGTGAGTGTGGGCCGAGTCAACCTGGAAGAGACCATCCCCATAAGATTAGAAATGATTCCTACAGTATATAAGATAAAGGTGATCAGTCAGAAGAACCGCAGTATTGATTTGTTGTAACGCTTCGCATTAAGGAGATGAGTGGACCAGTAAAAATAAATAAATTTCCCCCCCATCAGCATACCAGAGCCACCATGTTTGTTTCTTTAATCTGTCATCTGTCTGTGAGTTAAAAAAAAAAAAAAAAGACAGATGGGAAGCAAACAAAGTTCAGAGTTTGGTCCTTATAAAATGCATAAGAGAAGCAAAAGGCAACCCTCGTAACTTACTACAGTGATCTCACATGCATGAATGGAAGAGTGGATCTGGAGAGGAGGAGCAGCAACACCTTCACATCATTTCATATTCGAGAAAGCTGTGAAACTCCCATCAGGATCTCAGCCCACTTTAGACTGCACAGGCTTTGTTTACTTTGGCCGCTAAAAAACCCTCAATGCCTGATATGTGAGATGAAGAGTGTGAACTTGGTATTATAATAATAATAATAATAATCTCAAAAAGGACTCCTTACAGTGTAATGTAATGTAATCAAATAAAACAAAATATCCTTGGACCCCTTTGTGATCTAGAAATGAAAATATCTGATACAAATATTCATCCATTTTCTGTATCCTTATCCTACACAGGGTCGTGGGGAGCCTGGAGCCTATCCCAGGGGACTCGGGTCACAAGGTGGGGTCACACCCTGAATGGGGTGCCAACTCATCGCAGGGCACAATTGCACACACCCATTCACTCACTATGGACAATTTAGAAATGCCTACAATGCATGTCTTTGGACTGGGGTAGGATGCCACAGTACTCAGAGGAAACCCCTGAAGCAAAAGAAGAGCATACAAGCTCCATGCATGCAGGGCAGAGGCAGGAATCAAACCCCCAACCCTGTAAGTGTGAGTCAAATGTGCTAACCACTAAGCCACTGCGCCCCCTGATACAAATTGTAGACATTTTTTGACAGTACTTTTCGTCGCGTTATTAAAATTTCAGTTTGTTTCAGGTTGACATTATTTATACTTGTTTTTCCCCATAATTATTGCTAAACCATTAAATACAAGTGACCAGTAAATTAGCTATGATAACAAAATAATAAGTATAATAATAACAACTGTAACAATTTTTTTTTAAATAGTATTTGAACATCATGGATCATTGGGGAAAAGCACTTGGAAGAATAAGAATTCACAGTATGTCATAAGAAAGTCATAAGAAAAATAATTTAAAAAAATCTTAAAAATTGCTAAAAAATTGTATAATAGTATATAAAAAAAAGTCATTTATTATTACAGATATAAAATTATACTGTATTTATACATAGAGAAAACAACTAGTCAAGGTTATTTTCAAAACACTTTTTCAACCATTTTAGGATTTTAGATCCTATTATAGAATTGTAAACGTAATGCAGTGTACCTGTTGATATGTCGTAGATATTAAATAGATAATTGAATAAATGAATGAATTGTTGTAATCTAATTGATTCTGATCACTGATACATGGTATGTACATTCACTGGTTTCAGAAATGTGTGTGTGTGTGTGTGTGTGTCTTTGTGAGGATAGGAATAACCAGCAGTTTTGATCTAAAAGAGCCAAATGGTTTCCTTTTGGTTACTGAGGTTAAGGTGTTAAGGTCAGGGTTAGGTTTAGGTGTTTAAGCTTTATTTAGCTGCATTAATAATTATGTCAGAGGAAGGTTCTTACAAGGATAGTAAGACACGTGTGTGTGTGTGTGTGTGTGTGTGTGAGGAAATGTTGGACCTCCTCTGTCTCTCTTAACCGTGTAAATCCTCAAGACTCTCTCCTCACCCAGAGGAACCTGAGCAGCAGAAAGAGCTCTACTGTCGCTTTAAGGCAGGAGGAGTGTAGCTTGTGTATGTGTGTGTGTGTGTGTGTGTGTGTGTGTGGCAGTGGGATGCCTGGGATCACCGATCACACTCGGTCCATCGCAGGAGTGCCGGAGAAAATCGGGTCCTACTGAGAGTTTATCACTTTAATCTGACATTGTGCGGCTAAAGAACGAAAGAAAGAAGGAAAGAGAAAGAAAGAAAGAAAGAAAGAAGAGGAGGAAGAAGCGGCGACGTGGACGCGGCGGTGGCGGGGACGCGCATTTCAAAAAAAAAAAAAAAAAAAAGACGCAGCGGAGAAATGTCATGTAAAGCCATGTGAGTGAGCAGGTACGGAGCTGACGGGTGGACAAGTGGGTCCTGTAGGATGCTGAATTGTAGATGGATGGGTTCATGAATGAATGAATGAATGGATGGATGGGTGGATGGATGGATGAGCCGCGCGCCTCCACGCACAGCCCAAGCGCCCAATGCGCCAGGCTGCGTTCGCGTCCGCGTGTCTGCGGACCAGATAAACCCGAAACCCCTGAATGCAACACTCAGGCTGGATAGAGCCTGCTGTCATTGTCTAGCTCTTCTGGCTTCTTTGGGGTTCTCCTGTGCGTTACTGTGCGTGTAATCCAGTGTCTGATAGCAGCTTTGGGCTGTGGGTCTGACAGGAGTGTGATCTTGCGTACACACAGTCACACAGATGGCATGAAATCCAGACAGCATTCATGACAAGACAAGAGGTCGCTTTAGATGTCAGAATTATTACTGCTAACACTTTTTTTTTTAATGGAGCAGATCTCTGTAATGCATTCTTAGTGCATTCATAAAGATTTTTATAAAGCATTCCTACATAATGCTTCCTAAGGCTTGACATAAACCTCTGTAACTGTTCATAAAAGCACGCAGAAATATTATAATATAAGGCACTGTAAAAGGATTCATAGCACAAAGTGACATAATGCATTATAATCCAAATATTTTACCTGTTCTTATCATTATTGGTGAGACTAGTGCTATAATGCTTCATAACAAATGTTATGTTCATTCACATAATGCTTTCATTTCATTTATTTTCTTTGGAAGTGGAGCATTAAGGAATATATCAAGTGAGAGTGGAGGCATGAGTGGAGCTCTTATTTTATATAAAGCATTGAAGCCTTATACATTTTATGTGTGCATTTATAAACATTTATATATGGTTATAAAGGCTTATGTCAAGTAAGAGTGGATTGCTTTGAGCTGAGTGTATACAAAGCTTTACGTGAATGAACATAACATTTGTTATGAAGCATTACAGCACTGGTCTCACCAATAATGCTAAGAACAAGCAAAATAGGTGCATAATAATGCATGATGTCACTTTGTGCTTTATAATATGCTGTCATAACATTTTATGTGTGTGTTTATAAACATGTGTGTACTGTTGTAGGAGCATATGACAGGTTAGAGTGGAGGCATGCTTAGAGCTCTGAGTCTATATAAAGCATTATGAGAATGAACATAACATTTATTATAATGCTTTATAGCAGTGCTCTTGCTAATAATGCTAAGAACAGGTAAAATATGCATTAGAAAGGGTAATGTCACTTTGTGCTATGAAGCTTTATAAAGTATTAAAGATTATGCGAATGAACATGACAGTTGTTATAAAGCTAGCAGTGGTCCCGTCAATAACTCTAAGAACAGGTTAAATATGTATTATAATACATTGTGTCTTTTACACTTTGTGGTATAAAACCTTATACTATGCTGTTATAATACTTTATGTGTGCATTTATGAACATTTGCGTACAGTTATAGACACTTATGTCAGGTTAGAGTGGAGGCATGCTTTGAGTTCTGAGTCTGTATGAAGCATTATGTGAATGGACATAACAGTTGTCATAAAGATTTATAGCACTGGTCTCACCAATCACACTGAGAACAGTGTGTATCATAATGCATTATGTCACTTTGTGCTATGAAGCTTTATAACAAATGTTACAAATGGTCATTCACATAATGCTTTAATTAATCTTCACTGGAAGAGGAGCATTAAAGATCATGTGAGTGAACATAGGTTCATAGCAGTGCTCTTGCTAATAATGCTATAAACATGTCAAATATGTTTTATAATTCATTATGTCACTTTGTGCTAGAACGTCTTATACTATGCATAGTGCATAACATTTTATGGGTTCGTTTTTGAACATTTATGTACAGTTATTTCATGCTTTATCAAGCATTATGAATTTAAATCTTTAGGAATGCACTTATAATGCATTATGGATACCTGACCTATGGAAAGTGTTGCCGTATTATTTACTCCATTTAAGGAGAGAGAGTAGGTCAATGAGTGGTCAAAGCTGTGATCATTGATGTTGTTATTGATTCTGTGTTAGGGATACTACTCCATCTAGTCTCGTTTTAATGCAGCTACATAACTGCAAGGTGTTCTCCGGAAGCTGAACATAAGTTCTGAAAATACGTATTCAAACCAAAGTCATTAAATTATCTATCATGTAATCGGGGTGTCCCATATAAATGTCATTTTAAACGTGTTTATTAAGTAATAAATCAAATTATGGCTGGGAAATATGATAATATGATATGATTCAGGTTGCACTGCATTAACATGATACACTTTTCTGAGTATTGTGGGCATCTTTAGGATTTATAACCTTACTGTTACTGACTCAAGTTTGGGAGGCGGGGTGGAATGGGTTGTGGATTGCGACTTATATAATAAGTTAGCATTTCCTGATTTTGTAAAATGGTTTAGTCTGCTCCATTTCTGCGGTAAGAGCTTCCACCCACTGAATCTTTGTGGCTAATTACAGTTGTTTTCTCATATGTAGAGGTTCTCTGGCTATCCGTTAAATTCATTCGCGCTAAGAAGTTAGCTAAGATGTCGAGACGTAAGAAATCAAGCGCACAAAAAAAGAAGAAAGTAAAAGAACTGGTTAAGTCAAGGGAGTGTATAAAGCAATGTTTAATATCGCATTAGAATGAGTTATAGTTCAATTAGGCATTAATGCTGTTTACATTTCACAGGTTGTGTGTATATTTGTGTGTGTGTGTGTGTGTGTGTCTCCTTGGGGATCCTTTTATCAGGGTTTGTTCCAGCAATAAACACGGCGGGCCTGGTAACACGTAACTGATCGTAACAGACTTATTTTTCTTGCTAAATTTTTTTTTTTTTTTTTTTGGCAAATGTTAAATGAAAAAAAATCATGGAACTTGGCAATTGAGCAAAACTGTGATGTCTCAAGGTATCATGATTTTGCAGTATATTAAAATGATAGACTTTTCTGTCTAATGTGGGTCTCATTTAGACAGATTTAGAACTTGATTATTCACTGTAGTGAGTAACAGTTTGTAACAGCTAACTTATTTTCCCTTCTTTTTCTTGCTAAGGTTGCTAAATTTTGTGCGAATATTTGAATTTGGCAGAGTTTTGCGCAACAGGTATGATGGTGTTGCTATCACAACATATCAACATGATACACTTTTCAGAGAATCGTGAACACTGTATGATTTATAACGCTATTGTTATTTACTGCAACAACTGACTTACCTCACTTCACCTCCATTTTCTTGATAGATTTGTTCATTTTTTTTTGCAGATGTTGCAGTTGAGCAAAACTAAATATCGTGAGTGCATATCGATTATTGCGAAAATGTCTCCAGGTATCGTGATGTGACATCATAATATATTAGCATAATAAACTATTGTGAGTAGCATTTGGATTTTATACCTCTGTTGTTACTCACTGTAACAACTGAATGTAACAACTGACTTATTTTTTTTTTTCATATCGTTTTTCCTTCCAAAATCTCTGAACTTGGCATTTGAGCAAACCTAAATAACAACATTATTATGAAACTGGCTTCAGGGATTGTGATATGATACCACAGTATACTAACCTAATACACTTTTCAGAGCATTTCTTGAGAAATTTGTTCCATTTGTGTGAATGTTAAATGAAATCATATTTGAACTTGGCATCTGGGCAAAACTATCATGCTTCAGTATCAAGTATTGTGATGGAATATTTCTTGCTGATCCCTAAATCAAGTCATAAGGTATTAAACTAGTGGCGAGAATTAACACTGTGTTAAGTGTTTATCTTATTATTATCTACTTATTAGTACGATAATAACGGAGTATGGATTACGTATAGATTTTTGTCACTGAGACTTTATTAACTTCTTTACATTTCCACTCAGAATGGAGCTGGAGCAGAAGTAAATGCCAATAGGTCAGGGGTCAAAGGTTAACAAGTCACAGATTTATTAGTTCAGGTGTTTGTAGATGGCAGTCTTCGATTGTGGAGGTAAATTTCTAATCTCCCAGTGGAGGTTTGGTGTTGGTAAGGTGGTTTGGTGTGTGCAGTGGTCCTGATGATGCTTCTGAATTTCAGCACTGTTGTGTTCTGTTCAGACTTCTGAGAAATAATGTTTAAGTAGTGAAGTGTGCTCTGGTCTGGGATGTATTGCAGTCACTCTCAGCTATTGCTTTCAAGCACACTTACACACATAAGTGATGAAGTAATGGCTTGTAGTGTTGTGGTGTGTGTGTTGAGCTTTATTTCTTTATTTTATTAATTGCACCACACGGTAGACCAAAAAGAAACTCAATATTTTCTTCTTCAGATCAGGAGGAGATATTGATTTGAGAAATGAGCAATTACCCATAATCCCTTTCTCTGTGTCTACAACACTACACCGAAGTTGTTCCCAATCACAGGGAATTCATCAAGAAAGTAAAAACCTGACTAAAACTTTGAAGAAGTTTTAGATGGGCAACATCTTCATATTCTCAGAGAAAGTTTCCAGATATCTTCGAGGTATCATGAGCTTTTTTTTCTGCATTTCAGCCAGCGTAAAGCTGGCGATTCTCAGCCTTGCCATGTTGGATGTGGGTGGTCAAGGCCTAGTCGCTGTCGTAGAGGTAGTATAGCAAATCATAGCATAGCATAGCCAGGTTTAAAATGGGTTAATAGAATGACAACTAGCAGTTCTGTAATTCATTTTTTTTTTGTATTGTGATACTGGAAGGCAAAGAACCCAAAACATTACAGTGGATGTCTAAAATCAAAACTAACGGAAGAAAGTGACAACTGAAGGAGTTGCAGAAATATTTGATAAGTGTACTAGCATGATGGCTACTGTGGTGTTTATGAGATGACATTGTTGCATAAATTGTTACGTTTCATAGTCATTATTAAAAGTGAAGAAAGCAAAGATGCCATAACTATTCCGAAAAACCTTAAAGTTTCTTTAACCCAGCTTTGTGTGTAGTTTTTCTTTTTCACTGGAAAGTGAAGAACCCATATCTATCCAAAAAAAAAAACCCTCAAGGAACTTTCTTTCTTACAGTAGATGCTATTTGTGTGGTAAAAAAAAAAAATCAAAACTAAGGAAACTGACTAAATTTTGAAGGAGTTGCAGAAATATTTGATAAGACTACTATTTATTTTTTATGGCTGCAGTACTTCTTTTCTACAGGTTCCTTCATCCACATTCAATCTGTTGCTGTAAAAAATAGAACTGAGCACAGGTTAGATATTTCGAGTGCAAACTACAAGGTTTGTGAACTCTCGTATTGTTTGTTCTGTGGAATTACCGTTCCACGCATGTTTATCACATGCTGACTTGAACTTACACGGCCCAGGTGATGGGACTTTGACCTTCATGCTGAATGCAATTACAGCGAGAATTAGAAATGCTATTGTGTGAGTGCAAAAGAGCAGTGGGAGTGCATGTGAAAGGCAGGATGAGGAAATAAGGACAGGCGAAGAACACGCTTGGGTGTATGTGCAACCTCCTTGTGCATGCATGCGTTACGCATCTAATTGTTTGGGAGATAATGACAGACTCGTCTACTAGACGTAAGGTCATCACGTCCCTCCTTCGTGACCTGTAATTGTTTGATCGTAATGGAGATTGCGCTGCATTATTCATAGTTTTGGAAAAAAAAAAAAAGAAGAAGAAGAAGAAAGAAACACAACAGCAGCCCTCGTAGTGAGATCGAGGTCAGATAAATCAAGCGGCGAAGTGCGCACGCAAGCACTGCCTTGTTCAAGAAAAAAAGAGAAATGACTGGCAGGACGTGCGCTTGTAAACGCCACAGCCTGACGAGAGCATGCCAGCAAAAGATCTTAGCTCTGCAGCAGCTTTTAAGGAGAAGACATTTACAGTGGCTCTTAAATTGGCTCGTGCTATGAAGAAGTGGAGGAGGAGGCTAGGAGCTGAAGGGGAGGGAAAAAAAGGAAACAAATGCAAGCAAAAAAAAAAAAAAAGTCCTGTATTAAAACTAACGGCGTAAGCAAAAGTAGAGGGCAAAAGGAAAAGAAGGATCTTAAATCATGTCTCTGGGTGCCAGCTCATCTGTCAGCAGTGCCGCACTGAAATGATTTTTCCATCTGTAGAATAGAAATGTCAGCCCAGGGCGAGTGGGGTGTACCGGTGACATTTTTATAGAGTGGACTAGTATTATGCATGCGATTTATGGCGCTTGTATGAGGCGCCGCACTGCACATGCGTGAAATCTCCTTCAGCTTCTTTAACTCAAAAGTCCAGAGTGAAATGTCTCACACCGAGATATAAAACAAGCACAGAGGCATGGATCGGAGTGTTTTTGGCATGCACCAACAGGTTTTTATATCACACTATATCAGTGCGAGCAGGTTCTCACTGTCCGTCCTGTGTTCTCTTCAACAGCTGTAAGAGGCCACAGTGTACCAACACTGAATGACTTAAGGTTTGTTTTGCCCTTTTTATAACAATACAATGTTGAAAGAGATAAGACGGAGCTCAATATGGCTCTGGCAAACAGTTCAGTACCTCCTGTACTCAAGGCAGGACACTGTAGGAGAAGTAGGGGGACTGGGGGATTAATGTGTGCCTCTGGGGATTTCTTTTTTAGGTTGTTTATATTTGTAATTTGTGATTGATGAGTTTGGGTGGAAGCCATATACAAAAAAAAATTAACCTTTTATTTTACAATGGTAAATCTGTCGTGGCTTTAATACGACTATGGTCACTACAGGCCTAGCCCTGATTTATACTTCTGCATCCTCATACGTATCTGCGAGCATAATGTTAATGTGTGTATTGGGAGCAGTGTCATACACCAGAATTCAGGGGTGGACAAGTCATAAATTTTATTAGCTAGCCCACTGGGGAAGAAAAAGCTCCAATGCACTGCCCAGTCTCATGTTTTGGTTACCCAGAAACCTAAATGTAATAAAGTGTAGCCTTGGCCAATGTTTCAGCTATGAGCATCACTCGTAAAAGATGTTCAGGTCTAGCTAGCATTTTATTTTTTTAACCTGAGATGAATGCATGTAGTAAGCAAGAGACTAGTATGATATCAGACTTTCCTCAAACATACATGCACGGTAATTAAGCAAAAGCACCCGGTAAAAGTCTTTCTGTCGTCAACCAGATAACGACTTGACTGATGGGTGTAGTGCAGCAGGTCGCAACGGGTAGCGATCGCTCTATTTGCAGTTATGGTTACATTACCATGAAGTGTATAGAAAGTTTAAACAAACAAAAACGAAGATTTGTCACGAAGGTCAGTAAGGAGTAGAGTTTTTTGTCCTTTTCTATTTGCTGAAATTACCCTGTATGGCCACAAGGACATACAGTTAGTGGACACCTGACCTTCACAGCTGTATGTACTTGTTGAACAACTAATTCCAGATTTAATCCCCCTTTGTGTTAAAATTACCTCCACTCTTCTGGGAAGGCTTTCCACTAGATTTTGGAGCGTGGCTGTGGGGATTTGTGTTCATTCAGCTACAAG
>CM075016.1:20585730-20650023 GCA_037576675.1 Pangasius sanitwongsei | reverse complement strand
GTGGGGTTGAGGTCAGGGCTCTGTGCAGGACACTCGAGTTCTTCCACTCCAACCTTAACACACCATGTTTTCATAGAGCTTGCTTTGTGCACAGGAACATTGTCATGCTGGAACAGGTTTGGGCCTCTTAGTTCCAGTGAAGGGAAATTGTAATGCTACAACATACAAAGACATTCTAGACAATTGTGTGCTTACAACTTTGTGGCAACAGTTTGAGGAAGAGCCACATATGGGTGTGATAGTCAGTGGTCCATATGCTTTAGGCCATAGTGTGTATTTGTTCACTGGGCAACTATGCATTTAAAAAAACCACTCTGCTTGTTCCAGGTGTTCGGGCTACTGATTTGTCCAACTCTGTAATACAGAGAAAAAGAAAACCAGAAAAGAAACTAATGTTTCACTGAGGTAAGGCGAAGGTAGACAGAGTAGAAAAAATAAAGGAGTGGCTATGATAACGTGGTGTTTACACCATAGTAGTGATATAGCCACAGAAATACTGTCTGACAGGGTCCTGATAAAAAGTTGCATGATTTCTACTTGTAGGCGTGAGTGGGCTAAATAAAAACATTTGAAGAAAATATTTGCCTGACCTATAGCATTGTAGATTCGAACAATGCGTTGTTGTCGCTTCCTCTACATGGAGAACTACTTCATGAAAGCAAAGAATAATAAAAAAAAAAAAAACTCTAGTAAAAGAATAACACTAAATTTTAAAGGAGTTGCAAATATTTGATGAGAGTATATTTATTTTATCATGTAGGACAGCTACAGTAGTTTTTAGTATATTACATACAGTATTAAAGTTGCACAGTCATCATCTTTTTGTAATTCGTTTCATTTCTTTTGATTACACTGGAACAAAATAGCATCGCAACATTAATCATACAAGGCCAAAGTTGAGCTTTTTTTTTTCTTTTGTTTTGTTTTGTATCAAGCCTTGTCCAGGGTCAGGTCGGATGGGATAAATCCTCCGCATTAAATATCAACCCAATATTAAACCATGGCCCCATAGTATGGGCAAAAAATAGTATGTTAATATTTTATTATATGTTATGTCATTATAATGGAAAAATGTCATGTGTTATACATCTGAGACCTGAGTATTACATGATTGACAAGTAATATATTGTGAACTCCTGTATCAGACCATGTCTTTCAAACATATAGTAACCTTAAAAGTAGCAGAACAGTTCAAATTCAAATAGGAAATACAGTAAAGCCAGGGTAAAGTCAAGTTTAAATGGCTTAATGACTTACATAATCATTATAGTTACCATAAAGTGATATAATAAAATCAGTGTGGTCTTATGGTTTACCAAACACTATAACACTATAAAGTGTTACTGTAAAATCCTGTTAGAATCATAAAAGCTTAGTAAAGCACACTTTTAAAAAATTCTATAACTGTAGAAAGCTTACAAGAGAAAACGTCTAACAGTAAATGCAATTGCAATGAAAATATTTAACGTGCACACTTTAGAACCCTGTACTTTTTCATTTTTAACACTTACAAAATAATATTTCCGCAAACGCATCACCGTTTATCTGGACAGCTAGAAATGTATAGATGTGTTTGGTAAAATATCATTTGTGTAAATATTAAAAATTGTAAAAAGCTAGGCGGACACATGGTGGCTTAGCGGTTAGCACTGTTGCCTCGCACCGGGGTTGGGGGTTCGATTTCCGCCTCCGCCCTGTGTGCGTGAGCTTGCATGTTCTCCCCGTGCTTCGGGGGTTTACATGTGTTGTAGGCTGATTGGCATTTCCAAATTGTCTGTAGTTTGTGAACGAGTGTGTGTGCGATTGTGCTCTGTGATGGGTTGGCACCCTGTCCAGGGTGTCTCCTGCCTTGTGCCCTGAGTCCCCTGGGATAGACTCCAGTCTCCCCCACGACCCTGTGTAGGATAAGCAGTATAGAAAATGGATGGATAGAAAATGGATGGATGGAAAAAGTTAGAGCTGGAAGCCTTGGAAATTATTTCCATATTTCTACAGAATATTTTTTACAGTATTTGTGTGGTGGTCTGGGAAAAACCAGTCTGTGGGTGAGTTCTGTCAAACAGTCAGAAAAGATGAAGTTTTGAGCGAAATTGGGTTTCACTGCCTATTGGAACCAGAACTTAAATAAATTTCACCAAAATGACATGGAAATATTTTTTCTTGAACCTTGCCTAGACTATCTTCCAGCAATGGTCACGTTGTGTAAGGAGACAATTTAACAAACACGGTGGTGAAAACAATCAGTCTGCCTAAAGATCTGTCTAAAGTCCAGAACCTTGCTAGCTAAGTGATTTTCTCACACAGTAAATGTCAGGCTTTGATCAAGTTGTTGGATAGCTACGTGCTGTAGTGAAATTGATATAAGCATAATTAGTATAGTTTGTAATCAAATACCGTCTGTCAAAAAAAGTCTCTGATGCTCCTGCAGCACAGTCGTCATAAAATCTTTAAATGTGATTTTGTCTATTTACACATTTTGCAGGTAAACAGACCTTAAAATGCTAGGACTTTACTTCAGATGCATGCAAAAGGGAAACATAAGTAGAAAAAGTCACAATTTCATCATATAAATGGATTTCCCAGGCTGGCACACATAGTACAATTTTATATGTCTGATTCATATGACCAATTTTACTGACAGATTTTTTTCCAAGTTCCTGTTCTTTCACCCTGTTGCTAATGGCTACAGGAAGAAGTTTGCAGCAGGTTACTCTGTGGCACGCTCAGCATAATTGAGGGCTCGAGAGGACACAGTAGGGGTTGCGCTTAAATTGGACTTAGGAGTGTTATTCAACGGCATCTTAATTTAACCAGCCGGCAGTTATATTAAGCAAAGCCCAGAGAGAAAAGTGGCTCAGTCTGAATGCTAGCCATTCTACACCGATGCTGAGACTTTTGAAGGTTACGGCTTGTCTATGGTTGGACCCTGACGGATTGATGTATGTCCCCTGTCGAGCGGAGAATTTCCGAGTCCATGGCTGCCATAGCGCTGTTCTATTTGTTACGGGTGGGGTGATGATGGTGGTAGTGGGGGGATCGTCCTTCACAAACTTCTTAACCAGTTGTCCTTTGTGTAGCTCAGACAAGGGCATTGTGTCAGCTACAATAAGCTGAGCTGTGGAGCACTTCACCCTACATAATCATCCGACTCTAATGTAAGTGTCCAACACTCACACTCGGCCTTGTGAGGAGAAGAGGGTGGGGTGCTGAGGGGATCGGCGGAGAAGTCCCAACTTCATTACCTCTCGCTCTTTGAAGAGCTTTTTTAGAAATTAAATTTGCCCAGCAATTAACTAAAAGGGCATTTTTTTTCAGAATTTATGAATGACTGAAAGGATTGATGTATGGTGAGCGACAGAGAGAACATTGGCATGTACTGGAGTGGGGAAAGAAGAGAGTTATGGATTTACTGCCATGTTGAAACATCTCTTGACATGTAACAAGGTTAGGACATGGATGGGGGGACATGACTGCATGTTCTGCGCTATTACTTTCAGACATTGATGTCTACATGTTTGTGGTGTGAAATGCCACCATTTCCTATATGCAAGTTTTCAAAGTTTGAATAGACAGGAAGTCATATTCTCGACCTGTTTTACTCCTTAGTGGTTCATAAAACCCAACTAAACCACAGTTTGAATTTGGCAGACTTGTGTGTTCTTTAGAGTTAATCAGATCAAATCTATTAACCATCAATCTGTAACATACGGTAATGCAAGATCTTTTGAGTCATGAATTGTATTGTATCTAAATCCAGGATTCTGAGTGGCATTTGTATCCCAAGTCTTTGGCATCTCAAGAGTTCTGTGGTTTCACAAAGCGAATCAAACTCAAATTCCAGCTCATATTGACTAGCAGGACAAGATCATATAAATTCAGCTTTGGAAAACACTCCTTTGGGGCCTGTTCCTGTTCACCCTGCTGAATCTGCTGAAGGTCAAATTCATTACGATACTCAAGTCTACGGACTTGAGGGAGAAATCACTAACAAGCCACACATATTGAATGAGGTCAGCTAACACTGAGTAGTCTGGACATGAGGGCTCTTGTGTATCTGGCATGTCAATAAGAAACCACTCTGTTCATATGATCAAAGAAATTAGTGCTGATCCTATATAAGGTCCTTTACAGCACCTTTCCACCAGACAGTGCAGAACGGCATAGTGTGGTAACAATTCTGTGATCCCACATTGTGTCTTTATTGCCGTACTAAATTTGGTTACCCTTCATCCCTGGGTACTATGCGTAAAAAAAACATGGACATGTGGGTGGAGCTAGAAATAGTCACTTGAGCTAGATATGGTAAGATATTTGAGTTTGAGTTAGACATTTTAGGAAACTTAGGTTACTTGAGTTAGACATTCCAGGCAACTTGAGTCACTTGAGTTAGACATTTTAAGAAACTTGAGTTGAGTTAGACTTTTTAGAAAACTTGAGTTACTTGAGTTAGACATTTTAGGCAGCTTGACATACTTGAGTTAGTTGAGTTAGACATGTTAACATCAGTTATTGAGTTAGGCATTATAAGAAATTCAAGTCACTTAAGTTAAACATTTTAAGATATTTGGGTCACTTGAGTTAGACATTTCAATAAACTTGAGATAAACTTGAGTACATTTTTAGAAAACTGATTTAGTTGAGTTAGACATGTTAACTTTAGTCAGTTGACTTAGCAAGTGTTAGAAAATTGCTGGATTAGGGGAATCTATTCGTATCTAATATCAGAGGCCCAGTTTAACATAATGCAACGTTAGTCCAAATCATGTCAAACTGCAGAAGCACCAGACCAAAGCAGACTCTTTCATGCTGTAGTTAGACTAAATGTGGAGAAATAAATCTAATCTTTATAGCAACATTGTCTCACAAATTTGTATGAATTTGGGTTAATATGAAGGTTAAGGTTTAGTGTTTGTACTCTTTCTTCCAACTTCCAACTGCATGAAATCCATCCTCATTGCCTTTGCTCTTTTGAATTTGTACAAATTTCTCCCCCGAGAGAATTTTACTGGTAATAATAATGCAATCTTGCTAGTTATCTAGTACAATCGAATACAAGGCAGATTTCAGTGGCAACAGCATTGTGAGTCTTGTGAGCCAATTTTTACCGTGTCATTGCAAAAACACGGTTAAGAAAGGATATGAAAGAAAACCACATGCACACCTGGTTGTAAATGAACACTGGGTTCTCAGAGAGAACATCCTAAAAAGATCCACAGATGTTTGGAACAGGTGAAGTCAGTTCATTGTCAAGAGCTATTTCAGTATGAACGTGCAAGCACTCGAGAGTGTTGCTGGCTGAATTACTGTATTGTAAGAGACCCGGCTGATCTGTTGCTGAGCAACGGTGGCCACCGTCACACCATGGCTCATTGTAGAGTTCATGCTGCAGCCCAGGGGAGACATTTTTTACAGTACAGGTCATGGGACATTGTTTCAGCGCTGTGTGTTTGCCCTGCATGTGTGGAAGGAATCTGTGGTGTAGGGAGGACAGAAGCAGCAAAGACAGCTGAGTAAATATTGCAGTCCTGTGCCGTGAGCATGACACTTTCATATGCTAATGCCTGCCCTCTGAGAGAGGTGATGGTCATGGAGCCTGTTGTAATCCCTTGTTTTGTTTTGCTTTATTGCTCTCATTGGCTTCAGATTTGTCAAATGGATGCCACTGTTTAACCGTTCAGTGAAAGATTTGGGATTTTGACATTGTGTGCAAACCAGAAGAAGTCACATACATTTCACATATGAATATATGTTTTTCACATCTGAAAAACCCGGGAAAGTGCATATTGCTCACAATGTCACATGTTTAATTGTAAACATGTAAACATAACAAACATGTGACATTGTGAGCAATGTGTGAGTAAGTGAAAAATTTAATTTGTGACAATCATTTGGGTGTGTGTGAAAAATAAACACGTGCGCTACAAGTAAACAATTAACATGCAAATAAATGAATAATGTGTTAAAAAATAACTTGAATTATGGAAAAAAATCTAATTTGAAAAATAAAAAAAATACATGCACAAATGTGTAAATAAATCACATAAAATTAACTGAAAATGTCTGCAAGAAATCACATCTGAAAAATAAAAACACATGCACCACATGTGAAAAATTAACATGAAATTAAATGTATTTATTAAATGTGTAAAAGTAAAGTGAAAATAAATGAACGTTTGTGGGGGAAAAAAATCACACATGGAAATAAATGACTTATGTGGGAAAAAACATGAACATAAATGAATCATGAAAAATAACAGCACATGCACTAAATGTGAAAAGTGAAAAAAAAAAAAATGCATGTAACATAACACATGAAGTGTCTGAAAACCACGTGTCAAATTCACACAGTTTGTGTGACATTTCAGTATGGGTAGGCAGGCAGTGGCTAGGCCATGAAGGGTTAAATACAGAAATACAAGCCTCAAAATATGTTCCTCCAACCTGAGATAATCACCGAGCAGATCTCTCTGGGACAGCTCTGTTCGCTCATGTATTTTTAGTGGCCATCCAAAATAATGGGGCCTGAAACTTGATCTTGATCACTTTGTTGAGAAGATAAAGACCTCTGTGCCTTTGTCAGGTGTTGACAATAGTTCAAGGTTGTTTTCCACTGGAGAAGTCAAGGTCAAGCAGGGTTTAGTACTGTGTTTTTTTTTCCATGACCAGAAAGTCTGAGAGAGATTCGGGATAATTATGACGACGTAGTCATTTAGAGCAGTGGTTGTCAAACTTTTTGCAGTCAAGGACTCTTTAACTGTGAAATAAATTTCATGGATTCTGGGTTACGAACATCATCCAACTATTCAAATATTAGACTCATTTTTTAAATGTGTAAGGTAATATCTTGGCCATATACTGGAGCTGTAGAGTTTTTTATTCCTGAATTCTCTGCCAGCAGAACACATTAGATCCATGTTGTTATTATTTATAGGCTGAACCCAGGAACGTACAAACTTTAGGTATGTTTTCACTGCAGTAATAATCTCAGAAAACCAGGAACTTTTTCAGTAACTTTCAAACTTTAGGTTCATTTTCACTGCAAGAATATTCTCAAAAACCCAGGAACTTTTTTTTTTTTTTTTTAAACAATTTAAATTTAGGAATGCTTTCAGCACAGGAATAATCTCAGAAACCCAGGAATGTTTGTCAGTAATTTATGAAGTTTAGGTACACTTTCATCGCAGGATAATTCCTTTTCTGGAATGTACGGACGTATGATTCACGTATGATTTCAGCGCAGGAATAATCTCAGAAGACAAAGAATTTTTTCAGTAACTTATGAACTTTACATACATTTTCAAGGCAGAATTATTCTCAAAAGTCAAAGAACTATTCAGGAGCTTACATACATTAGTATTTTATGAACTTTAGGTACGTTTTCAACACAGCAATACTCTCAGAAACTCAGGAACCTTGTCAGTAATTTATGAAGTTGAGGTACATTTTCATCACAGGAATAATCTCAGAAGCCCAGGAACAGTAACTTACAAACTTTAGGTATGTTGTGAGCACAAGTGTACTCAGAAGCCCAGGATCTATTTTAGTAAATTATGGACTTTAGATATCTTTTCAGAGAGGAAATATTCTCAGAAGTGCAGAAACCTTTCCTTCTTACAAATTTACAAACTTTAGGTACATTTTCAGCACAGGAATAATCTAATAATCCAGGAACTTTCTTCGTAGCTTAATAATCTTTAGGTATATTTTCAGCACAGGAATAATCTCAGAAAACCAGGAACTTAAGAACTATGGGTGCATTTCTACTGGAGGAACCAGGTCTCATATCTTGCTTGCAAATACTGAATTTCCAGACTTTGTTGTTCGAACTCCACAAGTTTGAGCAACAAAGTTGGAAAAACTAAAGTGTACATTTCCTTGTTCCTGGGGTGATACCCTCAAGCATTCTGCACTTGTACTGTTATGGTACATTTATATATCTTAAATGATTTTTCCAAGTGAAAGATACATATTAATGGCACAAAAGATATAACCTTGAAGGTATCACCCTAGCAACAAGGAAAGGTACAGTTTAGTACTGTTTTTTTCTGAGAGTGTAGGAACTTCATAATAAATATAACTGATCATGTTGGCCTGTAATTTCCATAACTGTAACACTTTCTTTTTAATCATAGACTCTATGGCTGTTTCATGGATTCTACTTTGATAACAATTGGTTTAGAGTTGACAAGCGGCCAGAAATTAAACTGTAGATTTGCATTAAATAGATATGTATTTGGAAAGTGTTTGGTGGTTTAAATGAATCATAGGTGACTCATTAATTAATAACCTTTTTAGCTCCTCGTTTAAACTATAGATCTAAACATCCCACTAAAAGCTTTCCACCTCAATACCAACATGGAAAAAAGTCAAAAAGGCTTCACACAAGTGTTTGCACAGATTTAGGTCTCTTTGCTTGACGCAGGCTTAGTGGGCTTTGTGCAGAGTTGCTGCGCTCATTTGAGGCATCAGCATAATGGAAGTAGAGCACAGGGCCAGAACTGCTACGCTCGGTTAAAATTATCTGGGCTAAAGGTGTATAAAAAAAAAAGTGTGGCACTTGTTTGATCGCCAGATCTTGCTGATAGCAAAACGAATCGCGTGCGTTTGATATGTTAGTAGGTGTCTCTTTGTAGGAGTCAGATTGTAATAGCTTTCTTCTTTTAGATAAAGTGATGACTGATGGCTTTTCGCCAAACATGTTTTCCCTGACAAAGTGAGTGTTGCATAAGATATGAGAGGTGATGAAGCTGTCACCTTGAATTCAAGTGGCTGTATCTCCCCCAGCCTCAGAGACAAGTTTATCTCAATCCAACATGTCAAAGTCAAGCTGAGGAGATTTTAAATGAGGCACTTTTGCACCATGGAAATCTTTTCAGGAAACAAAGAACTTTTTCAGGAACTTTAGGTACATTTTCACCACATGGATATTCACAGAAACTCAGGAGATTTTTCAGGAACTCAGGAACTTGTCATTGGTCTGATATCCTGCTGAGTTTTACTCGGAAGTTGGAGCTCATAATTCTGTCACATTCGACCTCCATATATTCATGCTACAAAGTGGGGAAAAACATGGACACCTTCATGATGTTCATACAGCTTGCTGTTTTGAGAAGGTAAACTGTATGGTCAGTGTTATAGATTTAACTAATTAATGTGTTTGTATTCTGATTACTCTAAAGCAAGAACCGCTATAATCGCATTTTAGAGACATGATGTTACATTAACAGTTGGTGTTATAATAATAACCACAACTTGTTCATCGCTAACATTAGTGAAGTTAGCTAGCTAGTTTAGCATGCAGAGTTCCATGTCATGATGATTTGTCTGAAGCTACATCTGAGTTAATATGGAACAGCTTTTGAAAAATTTTTCTAGAAGATTCTGTTTTTTAATTGAAAATGTCGATTTAGTGCTCAATGTTATCCGAATTAATCCACATAGTAATTTGTATAGTTAGAATTATCCATCCAACAGGAATTAGCCTTCCTTTTTGAAAAGCTAAATTAATAACTAAAATAAATAAATAAAATAAATAAAAATTAAACAACATAACTTCAGGGTTATGAACGTTAACCTCGTTCATACACAGTGTTTGCTGTGTTGTAATGTTGCCGCGTGCTAATATGAGCTAACTGCGGTTTGCGTCACTTCTGCTTTTTTTCTAACATGACAGTCACGGTTCCTGCAGTGTGATGGGAAGTCAAAACAGGAACTCATCCAGGAACTGTACAGTTCTCATTCGGGTACTTTCAGCAGTCTTGGGTTCAAGATGGTAACACGGTAACTACAGTGTGAAGCAACCTCATTGATCTCATCCATAGGATAGCTCGTGACCCTCCATGTGCTGATGTAAATCCCATCTCTGATGCAGTGACACCATTTCAAATACGGTTCAGTAAAGCCACAGTGAACCTTTTTTCTGTGCCATTGTGCTGCTTATATAACACTATTTAGCAGTTAGCAGCTGACACCCTTAGCCAGACCGATGGAGCTGGCCTTTTTTTTTCTCTCTCTCTCTAAATCTCTCTGCACTTTTTCGTGGGTTGACCTTACTGATTAGGATGAGATTAGATCTGACCTGAAAACATTTGAATGCCATAAATAAGGGCAATGATCTAATTAGCGCTAGTGTCGATACGTCCACCTGAGCTGTGTGGGCGAGGCAGGGCTAACAAGGAGAGATGAAGGTGATAAAACATCCGGGTTGCCTGTAAATGTGATGAGGACTGGAGGAGCACCAAGTGCAGCCATTAAGGATATTTTATAGGCGCCCTGCTCACTCTTTCCCCGGGGTGCACACACATGTAAACCTATCTATCAGAGAGAATTGACCTGTGTGTGAGTTATGGGAACGACTGCTGTCAGGAACACTTCAGTGTCCTCCACATACATGAAGGTTCTGACACACTCTAATTTCAATTAATAAAGGGAGCTGTATGTTGTGGAACATCCCTGAAACAAGTTAGCTCTTATTATTGCTTCTGATTCCACAATCCATGTTAATCTAAGCCTAATAATAAACAGAAAAACAAAAGTGTTGTTATTTAGCAAAGAAAAACGTATAATTGTTGATCTGGTGAAGTTGTCTGTTAGGAGACGTTTATGTAACATTTATGGAAGGAGTCTCCTGTGTCAGCGATTTGTAACAGTCAGTTCTCCACCATGGCAAAGTCTTCAGGACAGAGGAGCCATATCAGATCACCCGGGTGTGGATTATTTCCCTTTTACAGCATGGCGTGCTGTGTGTTATTACATACAACCCAGCTGCTTTGCTATATATATTTTTTTTAATATACTAATGCATAGCACGGTTTTCAAGAGTTCATTCAGTTATACTTGATGAACACATACCATGTTTTAAATATGAAGATTTTGCTAAGATACAATACTGTTTGTCCTAAAAGTTGCATTAAATTTAGGCACTGTTTGTGGCTTTTTTCTTGCATTTAGATGCGCAACATTTACCCTATTCATGCAAACTTCTCTGCCAAAATCCCAACCTACAGTATGTGCTGGTTATATCTGCAAAATCCCCGTGTTTGCCCTCTACCAAATAGTGATGCTTGTCCTCTGTGGCTCGTGGAACAAAGCAGAAAATATAGTTGCTGGCTGCAAAGTGTCGCAGCGTGCGGCGTTTAACATTCCCATCCACTTTCAGCACTCGGTAACCTTGCAGAACTCTGACTTCATCCTGGAACAATGTCAGATCCATGTAGATGAATATAATTAAACAGCCGCTTATCACCCAGCCGAGGGAAGTTTAGCAGCGGGTCAGACTTGTTTGCCTCTCCGTGCTGAAGGTCAGGCCAGGGTTAGACTGGCAGTTTGCACGCAGGGAGGTATGCAAGAGACAGAGAAGACACACTACGGTCCAACACAACAACATTCTCCAGCTCGCAAAATGACTATTTTTATACCGTCTGTTTATATTGGCTCTTTGTCCAACTGTTGTAATGCTCTTTGTTTAAGAACACGTACTACATAAGCTTTTGTTTCCCACACGGAGGGGAAAACTGAAAGTGAAATGGTTTAGTGAAATGCCAAATAATCTCCTAAGACAACAAAGAGATTCGTGTATTAATTGTGTCCGATTATGGATTTTAATTGCTGTTATAGGAAAATAGTCAATGTCGGCATGATGTGATGCAGCCTGACACAAAGCGGAGATGCTGTTACCACCTCAGAGTTGATTATTTTCCAATAACAGCATGTCCTGAAGTGTTTTATTCCTGTTTTATTCCTGTTTTATTCCTGCAATTTGTCAACACTAACAAATTTTAATTTATTAAAGAATATGATATTGACAGAATGACCCTTTTTATCCATTTTAATTTGGAATGCCTGTTAAAAAAAACAAGTTAGTTTATGTTTTCACTTATGTTATAGCAGCTATAAACAGTCGTTCCCTCAGCAGCCTCTTGTTTTTTCTTTCTCGTGAAGTTAATAAGACAAAAAGCACAGCTTGTCATGTTATAGACAAACCAGAAAGTGTAAATTCTTGAAGACTTTTCCTGACAAACGCATATCACTGTTACAAAGCACTGACACCGGAGACTCCTTCCAGACTGATCAATAATAATTTACATATAATGCGTCAGAGATTGGCTTATTTCCATAAAGAAACTCAACATTGTGTTCATTGACTACAGATATTTAGATAGAAACATATGAAATCTGAAAGATGACTGAAACAATACCGCTTGACCACATGTTGATTCATTCAATCGCCAACAAAACCCATTTGCTTTAGCTATTGTACACCATACAACTGAAGGATTTTCATGCTTAAAAACAGTCCTTTGCCATTAGTTGCTCAAATGAGCTTCATGCTGATTGGGGAAAAGCCGGCGGTGAGGTGGGTGAAATGAGCGGTACGCAGACTTGCCTTTGGCTAGAACATTATTTAATTAAGATCTGCCCGTTTCACATGCACACTGCCTGATAAGGGCTCAAAATCGCACAGCTACAGGAATGTGTGATCTCTCTTCGGTGGGGTTAATGAAGGTGGTCTTTCTTAAAGTTTAAGATAAAACTTACTGGAACTTTTCTTTTTTTCATGTTAAAAGGAAGTGACCTATTTTCCCTCTGTATCCATGTATCTAGTTAAGTTCTGAAAAAGCACGGAGTTTCTTCTGTAGTACCAGTAAATGTTTATAATAATTACAGTGATGTGGAAAATCATGAATCTTGAATAACCAGAGACTTAACACGTCCTTTCCATAAACCTTATATTACCAAGATGAGTTATGTTAATGATGTACATTTTCTGATTTACAGTGAATGTCACTTTTTTTTTTTTTTTGCAAAATATTCATTTGTTGTAATGGAAGTTGATAGCTAAATATTACAGGTGATGAAACTCTGAACACGTCGTAATAATGAATTTAATGTAAAATGACTTCAGTTCTGTTCTTGGCAACTGATATCATTTGGCTGATGGATAACCCTCATTAGTACTTTGTTAAAAAAAAAAAAAAAAAGAAGAAGAACTCCATTCCATCATTCTGCATGTAACAGTCATGATACTTGTGCTGTCGGAGGAAAATAATCAAAGATAGGGTCGTGTGATGCGGCTTGACGTGAAGTGGAGTTACTCTTACAACCCTGATATTGATTATTTTCCTATAACAGCACATCTTGAAGAGTACTGTTCTTCTTATACCACAACAATTTGCCAATGCTAGCAGTTCTCACTTTCAGGAACCATTTTTTTCGTGGTCATTGTCATGGTGGATCCGGAGCCTGTCCTGGAAACACTGGGCATGAGGCAGGAAGCCAGGGCAATTATGAGGACATGGTATACTTTTTAGCCATTTACAGTGCATATGACAATTGGCCAGATATAAAGTATAGTTAAATCCGGCCACTTGTTACAGCAGCTTTAAACAATCATTCCTTTACATCAGAAAAGATGGCCAAATTGTTAGCCAAAAGAGTTGAGTAAATGCTTTTCTGGATCAGAAAGGAATGTTTTGTTTTCACCATGCTCTCTCTTGTAGGAATTTAATATTTAATCCCAAGACACACCCTATACTACGAATAGGTGACCCTTCCTTTTATACTGTGTCAAGGAAACCATGTCCAGGCATCCCGCCCATCCATGCCAGGCTTGTAAACTTATCTGTTATGCCACAGGCCACCCTGCAAGCGTAGTACTTTCAGATAAAGTATCTGGCAGTGTATTCTCGGGCCATACCAGAATAGGATGATGTACACGACCAAAATTCCATTCCCTCCGTGATGATTTCCCGGAGGTTAACTGAGCAAGCGTTGGCGTTATGGCAGAACCGCGGCCTCCTCAAGTGCAGGACAAGAACAGCTGGCTGCACGCACGGCCGTCTTTTTGCACGGTGTAAAGTTTCATGCACCAGCAGGGCCAGCTCCGTTTCCTCGGAAGGGGGCCTACACCTCCGAGAACCTGTCATCGTTGGCGTCACAAATGTTCTGTTTGTATCAAGCTGCTCTCGGAATAAGCTGCCCATCTTGGGTGTCACTGCACGAAGTGCTAATGTAATACTGTACATAATAATCTGTGCCTTGGCTGTGTCTTATAGTGGCTGTGAACCGACACACAAGAATACACAAGAACATAAAAACATAAGCAGGAATCTTCAACTGGTGGATTGTGGTCCGGATACAGATCCTGCAAAGTATTTCAGTGGACTGAACTAAACACATGGGAAAAAAATGCTGTAGAAATGCTGCTAAACTTATGAAAAAAAAAAAAAACGGTTGTAGTACAGCAGCTCTAAACATGATCCTTCTGTAGTAGTCTCTGTTGTGGTTTATCCAATCACATATACAGTATGTATGTGATTTATTTAATTAATGGCAGCTCATCTGACTGGAGACTAGCTACATGTTTTTTTCTTAGATTTTTATAGATTTTATTTACCCTGTTGGATCTGATTATAGATTAGTTTTAATCTGATTAGTTTTAATCTGATTAGTTTTAAAAAAAGAGTCAAAAATGAGAACAGAATGTTAAAGACCAATGTACAGGGAAGTGTGCATTTATTCTCCCTACGTCAAGTTTAAAATAGTTGTATCTAATCTGTTCAGAGACAGTGGCACTAGTCAAAAGTGGGAACGTGAAGTGGCCATGAGAAACAAAACATAACCACTTCAAATTTTTATATTTATATAATTTTTTCCATGATTATTATAGTTTGAAGTGTGGCAGATGAAATATGTAAGGAAATAGAAATGTGAAAAAAGAAAGAAAGAAAGAAAGAAAGAAAAAGAATTTCACAAATTTGTGCACATAGTGCTGGTTTATAATCCAAACAAAATAACAAGTAAAAAATGTGCTACTGTGAAACCAGCTACATGTGGATTTACAATCGTAATTTTTTTTTCTTCGCCCTTAAGCCACAAAACTCCTTGACAGATTTTGACAGAATGTATATGGTTCTCTATGCAGAGGTCTCTAGGCCAAATAAATACTACATTTTTAAACCATTTGTAACACGGGATCTTTCATGGCACTGGCACCGTCACAGACCTTTGTAGGAAGCAGGAAAAATGGGCAAGCGTAAGGATCTGAGTGACTTTGACAAGGACCAAATTGTGATGACTAGATGACTTGGTCAGAGCATCTCCAAAACGGCAGGTCTTGTGGGGTGTTCCCGGTATGCAGTGGTTAGTACCTACCAAAAGTGGTCCAAGGAAGGACACCTAGTGAACCGGTGACAAGGTCATGGGCACCCAAGGCTCACTGATGCGCATGGAGAGTGAAGGCGGCCTGGTCTGATGAATCGCGTTTTCTTTTACATCACGTGTGCATCACTTACCTGGTGAAGAGATGGCACCAGGATGCACTTTGGGAAGAAGGCATGCTGGCGGAGGAAGTGTGATGCTCTGGGCTATGTTCTGCTGGGAAACCTTGGGTCCTCACTGCAAAAATTGTTCAGGAATGGTTTGAGCAATATGACAGAGAGTTCAACTTGACCTCTGAATTCCCCAGATCTCATTCTGAGATGTGCTGGACAAACAAGTCCGGTCCATCGAAGCCCCACCTTGCAACTTACAGGACTTAAAGGATCTGCTGCTAACGTCTTGGTGCCAGATACCACAGCACACCTTCAGAGGTTTTGTGGAGTCCATATTGTGGGGGACCTACACAATATTAGGCAAGTGGTTTTACACACACTAACACTGAAAAGGAGAAAAACATTTTAAAAATCTGTAAAAAAAATTTAAGTAACTTATGTATTTATGTAACTGGACCTTTAGAAATATTAGTTGAATAAGTCTGGTGTATAGAAATACAAATTGTATTTTCAGCCAGGCATGAAGGCATGAAGGTTAAAGGTGCACAGCCTGGATGAAATGTTGTCTCTCTGTGCAGATAATCCAGACAGCCACTGGAGAAAGGCAGGATATTTGAGATATGCATCAAGCCACTGTGGAGATTTTTTTGTCTTGCTGATGTTGTTGAAGGGCGGCTGCAGGCAACGTGACCCTCACTGTGCGTCTGACGCCACTCAAGGTCACGCATGCTCACCCCCTGACATTCAGCTGCCGGAGAGAGAGAATGAGTTGTCGAGTGTATGTGAGAGGAGGGAAGCCATGTGGCTGCGTGTATGTGGGGGAAGGGAGAGAGCAGGGAGGATGGGGTTGCTGTGAAAGTCGTCTCATGCACTGGGCAGGAGTGAGTTCACGCTGCACTTGACGAGTGCTGCCAGGGCCTCATTTGCTCAGCCGGTTTTGCTCATCTCCCCTATTTGCAGACACCCTGAGACATGCTGTTCTCTGGTGGACTCTCCACAGGCGTTTTTTTTTTTTTTACATGCTGAGTTAGCTTGGAGTCATAGCTTAAAGCGCTCAAACATTTATAAGCAGTATTTAGTCTGTTTAAAGTGCCTTTACTCCAGTACAGTTTATTTAAGCAGGTGTGAACACAATTCAATCCAATTTCATTTGTATGGTGCTTTTACCTGCACACAGTGGCATCCAAATGTTTAAGATCACATTAAAAATCTGGGATAGTTTTCCATTTAAAACTGGAAATAAACAGAAAATTTTAAAACTGTGAAAAATTAAAACCAAGAAATGTTCAGTATCTTGAATATTTAATATTCAATATTCTGCACTAGGTTTTTCTAGGTTGTTCATATGTTTATATTGGCCATGTTAACTCCTTTGTACAAAGCCTCAGATTTTATCCCTGCTATTGAAGCATGTGTTCAGATGACACTCCGATGGATTTAGTCTAACGTGGATCATCTGGTTTTGCACAAACTTGTTTTTCGCCTTTATTGAAAAATAAAGATGAGAAATCGGGTTTTGGCCAAAACTATAACTTACTTTGACACCTTTACTTTAAAAACCACACATATTTTTCACCAAAACAAACTGGAAATGTCTTTATTTACTTTTTCATCTTTGTGCAAAGATCATGTTGTGTAAGAAGCCAGTTTAACAAATGCAGCGTTAAAACTGTCAGTCTGCCTAAAAATGACTAAAACCTTGCTAGCTAAGCTAAGTTTCCTCACACAGGGAATGTCACGCTTTGATCAGGTTGTTAGATAGGACCTTGAAGTTGTTGATAGCAACTTGATTCAAATGCGGGAAGTAACTTCTAACGACCTTTTCATGCTAAACTGTTACATTTGGTCATTTTTAAATGTCTCCTCAGACGTCTAATTTCAGTCATCTAATTTCAACCATAACTTAGTCATCTAATTTCAACCATAACTTAAAAAATGGTGATTTTCAATATTTCAATTGCCTCATTTCTTTATATCAGGATTTAGTTAGATTTTTTTTTCTGGCCCAGAAATGAGCTCAGGTCTGCTCAGCTCTTTTCCTTAACAGGCAGCTCAAGGAGGTACATCAGGTTTGATTTGGAGGAAGGCAAAGTTTTGTAAGTGTTTTCATTGCAATTTCAATTAAGTATTACAAAGTGCTTCTTACATTTCGTTCTGTATATTTGTGTAGCATGAAACCATTCTACCCAAACAGAAAACAAGCTAAAGTATCGATTTCACTTTGTTTTGATGTTACACTGACAACAAAAGTAGCAGAATACACCCGGTAGGTATTTGTACACGTTTAAAGCCAGACAAAATGGCTGAAAGCGATTGCAATGGTGTAAACACTGCTCAAGAAGACGACCCCCCTAAAGTTTGCTGACTCGTTTAGCTTTGCAAGTCGTGTCATTTCCCCCCCATTAACTTCTTAATCCTGCTTCATTTGTGCTAATTAGCACTGGTGAGAGTGAGCACTGCTACTGCAAGGCCTCGTCCTGCCCATCCGTCTATGGCAAGGGCTGAGTTACCTCTGCTGAGATGCGTTCATTACTTTTGTCTTTTTTAAGTCCTTCAAAAGTGCTTATTATTATTTAAAGTCAAAGCACGGAGAAATGTGTAGTCAGCTCTTCTAGGACAGGAAAGCAGTACAGAGACACTGTGAGGAGGCCAGGGTAGGAAATGGGAACCCACCCATGAGGATCAACACTCAGCGCTAGTCAACTGTCCTGGCTACATGCTAACTGTGATAATGGAGTCATGAAGGTGAAGGGTAGAGCTCATAGAGGATTAATCGAACCGAAACAAAAAACACAACTCAGTTCTAAGATGCCAGACACCATTTTTCCAGGACTTTAGTGTTTTGTAATCTTTCGTGCACTCCTTTTGTGTGTGTGTGTGTGTGTGTGCACATGTACACATATTTAGCCCTTGGTTAGGACCAAAAAAGCACCAAGGGTCCTCATAGTGTAGGATAATATCAAATGTCCTCATAAGAGCATAGCGTTTTTACAGCTTTTATTTGAAAAACAAAAAGAACTAACCATATTTTCTTTCAGTTACTGAGGTTAAGGGTGGGGTGAGATTTAGATGTAGGCATGGCATTAATTTGCTGTATTTATTGTTAAATCAGTAGAAGGTCCTCATAAAAATAGGAACCCACCGTGTGTGTGTGTCTGCATACAGCTCCTTGCTGCTTAAAACTGTTTCAAATCAAAAATAGGCTGATGATCTGTTTGTATGATTGATGATCTGTTGCAAATGATAGGTTTATATTAATGTGCTTGTTGTGATATTTTATTATTTCTGTAGTAACTGCTAATTCATATAATCAACGGTGTATAATATAGATTTTTAAAGGTGCTGTTATTAAACAACAGTAACAAAAAAACACAATTGATATGAGGAAGTTTTCTGTAGAAGATGTTTATTTAACATTTAGGGAAGGAGTCTCCAGTGTGAGTGTTTTGCAAAAGTCAGAGTTAAAGCTGTAACTGAGTCTTTTGAGCACTTTGTGTTTTATAAGGACCAAAATGAACCTCACAATGATAGGATATTGTCAAATGTCCTCACAAAAAGTAGTGTTTTATTTTTATTTATTTATTTTTTAAACAAAAAGAGCTTTTGATTACTGAGGTTAAAGTGTGGATTAGGTTTAGGTGTAGCACAGCATTAATTAGCTGTAGCAATCATCATGTCAATGGAAGGTACTCACAAATATAGAAAAATATAGTCTGCCTATGAATTATATAGTAGTAACTCAATCCTTATTGTTTAGAAATGTTTCAGAAGTTCAGCTTAAAAACAAAAAATTAAAAAAGGCCTAGTTACTCCCTAACTACAATGTTTTTGCTACTATAGACAAGAATTTGTCGCTTGTTACCCATCTCGTGAGGAGAGCAGACCTACGTGTTTTATCTCCTCATGAGGAAACAGGCGTTTACACATCACTGCTATGATGAATGTGTCTGTGATTTTTAACGGATGTCAGCTTTTTAAGTTAGCAGACGCTTGGACGTGTGTTTTATTATTCATGTTACCTCTACAGCTGAAAAATAAAAAAAAAAGGAACTCAAAAAAGCAAGCTGTCTGCACATTTACTTTCATTACCCAAATCTGAGCTTTCTTCCCACATGGAATTCCCAGAAACTAGAAACACGGTGTGTCGTTGTCATGGCAAATATTTGGGAGCCCCAGATGAATTAAAACACTTTAACTTTGCATGTCTTATTAAATCCGGTATTAAGCGATGGCACAGAAACATCTGAAATGTTTGGCATACTTTAGGAAGTAGATCAAACTGCATATAGAAGGATATTTTCTAACAAGTTAGATATGCCTGAAGCCCTTGGATAGTCTAGGAAAAAACATCAGCAGGGAAGAATATATCCCTTTTAGAGCAGAGTATTATTGCTTTGTTACTGTATTTAAATCTGTTACATTAAGTACCTCTGCTATAAGTTTTTATTTCACCTAAAACTTAAAAAAAAAAAATCTCTACTTTCTACTTCTACATTTCCAAACTACATCACTACATTTCCCTATAATTTATTTATTTGTAAATTCATAAGGTGAATTTTTACCATTTAGCCTCAAGGGGTCGTGTAGCTTCAAGCAGTTTCGTAACAAATCTAAACTTTAACAGATGTGACAACGAGAATCAGACCTAATACCCATTACTGTAATCTGTCTGCTCCTATGTATACTAATGATTTATCATGGAAGTTTGTATTGTCACAGCTAGCTATTAGCGTTCAGCTAGTATGTATTGTATTAGTTATTGTCATGCTAGTTAACAGTTGAGATATTAACAATAAAGTTAGTCTTAGCTAATATTTTCTCACTTGGTTCCTTGGTGAAAGAGGCACTAATTTCCTATCACTAACTAAAATTAGTCTGTGGTTTGAGTTTGTACTTGTCTAATTTAACCTTCAGAGGTCTATGCTTATTGTTGATGCCCATTACTTCTATTGAGCACAACTCTTGGGGATGCATGCAAACCTGTTGCTGAGTTTTGATTGGTGTAGGAACTGAAAAATAAAACGCATTATTGGTTGAAAGTTGTGGGCCTGCTGTTTAACTTCCACCTTGAACACTGAGCAGACCATTGAGCAGACCAAAACCTTTGCAAAATACCTGTTAGTGAACCTACAAGTGTGAAGCTACAACAGGAGTTGCAGTCATGATTTTTTTTTTTTTCACAGGAAAGCTAAGGGCGTCTGTGACAAGACACAACTTAATGTCTCTATGCCAAGTCATTTCTAAACAATATGTAAGACATGATTGTTCATGTTGCAAGCAGGGTTGCCAGGGTCACTTTTTTATTTTATTATTTTTTTTTTTTTAACAGCAAATTGAGTAGAAAAAAACAAGTCCGTGGTTGATGCTTTTTTTTTGTGCTAATTTAAAAACAGTGTGCGGCTGCTAAGATCTTGTTTAAAAGCGAATAATCTGAATTAAATCTAATCGATTTCCACAAACAACAGGCTGTGGCAAATAAAGGGAAAGTGTAAGTGCAGACAGTATATCTACGATGTACACAACCATTTCTGTTGTAAGATAAATTGTAAAGATTAGGAGAGGGAAAAGTGGATTAAGGAGTGGATGATAAGGCATATTGCAGATAATGTAAATCAGAAATGCGTGCACACCACAGTGACCTTGTTACCCACGCAAAGATTGAGAAAAAGAAGAAAAATGTGTCTTCCTTTTCCAATGAATGGACTTTTGGGGCTAGTTTCAGTTCTTTTTGTGTGGTTTTTGAGATGTAGTTGGGTTGAAAACTTTGCTGAGACCTTGCAGATGCTTAATGTCCAACTTGAGTAAAGAATATAAAGATCTACTTCAACTTTTACCAATTTATTTAGATGAAAAGATTCTTAAGCTAAGAATTTTTAGTACATTGACCACTTCTCTTTAAGAATACTTCATAAGACACACAAGTTTCGAAAGACTGCATTCTCCTTTTTGCTTTACTTATAAATGTCATGTATTTGTTCCGTAATTAAACAGAAAACAATCCAGTGATTCAACCGAGTTGTGTAATTTATGGAAACTTCACACAGTGCATTGCAAATGATCAGACTTATGCTCGTCATCTCTGATTTTATATTAAAGTGGCGCTTTCAGTTTAAGTCTCACAGTAGTGGCGTTATCTAACTTGCCTTCAGCCCTATTCTGTCAGAGCTCGGTCACATCCTTGAAAACTCTCTGTTCTTCCGGCGCCTGATTTTGGCTCTTGATGACTGCGGCGGCTTCGCTGTCTTATTAACTTCTCTCCCATCTAGGGAGAAGGCAGGGGACCCAGGCGCTCTCTTTCCTTTAATGTGCTGGCTTTTCTTCAGTCATTTAATTAAGAATGGGGAGATTATTCAACCCACAGTCAGCTCCCTCTCCCTTCCAGGGCCTCATTTATCTCTGATTAAACTTGTAATATTCGGTAACTGTAGTTTGCCGGCTGTTTCCGGGGATGGCAAAGAAACAGAAGAGATTGTGACAGTGAAGAAAAGGTTGTGAGAATGGCCTCGAAAAAACATGCTGAAAAGTACAGCAGAAGGTGAATTTTTTTTTCCGGAGATTGCCTGTCCTTCTTCCTAAGTGACTTGGGGGTGTTCTGTTATAGAAAAATAATCAGTGACAGAGTAATGTGATGACGGTGAATTACTGTTCCTATCCAGAAGTTGATTAATTTCCATTATACAATATTTAGTTCCAGTCCACTAATTTGATTGGTCGAGCGGCGTTCCAAGAGAGCTTATATTTAGTATAACCGCACTGGAACGCACTGTGTGTATCGCTCGGCTCTTCGGTGTAGACCACATAAAATTCCACTTCCTAGGTTGAAACAGTTACTACAGTAGAGTTAGACATCACCAATGAACATGACAAATGATACGTTTTTCATGAATATAACTTTTGAGTTAAGATATGAAAGCTTGTCTGATTTAGAAGAAGGGACACCAATTTCACTAGAAACACCTTTAATAGGAACAGTGTATGCTTTGGATCATTATCTTGCTGCATAATCCAGTTGTACTTGAGTTTCAACTTACGGACTGAATTCATGTTTCCCTCAATTCCCTCAAGTTGCCCAGGCCCTAAGGCAGCAAAGCATCCCCACACCATCATACTGCCACCACCATGCTTGGCCATAGGAATTTTGTGGAACTCGGTGTTCGGTTTACGCCAGATGTAACGGGACCCCTGTCTTCCAGACAGTTCCACTTTCGACTCATCAGTCCACAGAACATTCTCCCAAAAGGTTTGTCTGGGTTAGCAGTGGTTTTCGCCTTGCCATTCTTCCATGGATGCCATTTTTGCTCAGTGTCTTTCTGATAGTGGAGTCATGAACAGTGACCTTTTTTGATGCAAGAGAGGCCTGTAGTTCCTTCGATGTTGTCCTTGGCTCTTTTGTGACTTCCTGGATGAGTCGTCGCTGTGCTCTTGGTGGAATTTTGGAAGGTCGGCCACTTCTGGGAAGGTTCACTACTGTGCCGAGTTTTTTCCATTTGGAGATAATGGCACTCACTGTGGCTCTTTGGAGTCCCAGAGCCTTTGAAATAGCTTTGTAACCCTTCGCAGACTGATGTCTTTCAATAACCTTCTTCCTCATCATTTCTGGAGTTTCTTTCAACTTTGGCAAAGTGTGTTACTGGGTAAGACCATTTAATCTACTTCATGCTGTTGAAAAAATTCTATTCAAGTGTTTATTTGATTGAACAGGGCTGGCAGTAAACAGGCCTGGTTGCGTCAAATTAATTAGAAACTACAGGGGCAAATACCTTTTCCCACAGACTCAGGCTTGAATTTCCTGAATCTTACAAAGCACTGACACTGTAGACTCCTTCCCCCAACAATCACACACACACACACACACACACACACACATATATATATATATTTGTTTATGTGGAGTGTCACCGATATAAAGTTCTTGTGAATGAGTTGTTACTATAAAAATGGTAAGAAGATTATCAAAAAGAGTGCATTAATATAAACCTGTGATTTGCAGTGGTACTACTGTCAGAGCTGCTGTTATAGAAAATATAAAGTGTTTGATATCTTTCTGGTGTGTGTGATTGACTCAAATAGATCCACACGCACGCCACAAAAAATATATGCGGATGCATTTCCGGCATGGTCCCTATCGTGGTACTAGAACCCGAGCCAGGTTCCTGAGCAGCCGAGCCTGACACCGGTTGTAATAGTTTGTTACGAGCCAGATAAAATAGGAGTGAACGTAGCAACCTCACGCTCTCTCCATGCCCTTTCGGGTGGAAATGGTTAACATATCGCTGTTATTGGCACTCACAGCTGCTCGTCCTTTCAGCAGACAGCAGGGGATGTTTTTTTCCTCACTATCTCCCTACCTCTATCGCCGACTTTCTGCAGCCCCCGCTTTGTGTGACAGCTGCCTAATTGGGCATTCTCCCGTCGTCGCGAGGCTGCCTCCCCCGGCCCTGGCTGCTGACGAATGGCAGTGGATTACAGATGAGGACACGCTGACCCGTTTGACCTTCCCCGAGCAGGGGGAGGGGCCTGTTGGGCAAAGGGAGGAGGGGCTTGGCGTTTTAGGTCACTGGAGGATGAGGTCGCGAGAAGGTGGAAGATCTGCCAGGTGGCTGGTGACAAAGCGTCACCTGATGTCAACATGTCAAGGGCGTGTTACACAACGCGGTACACCAAAATGTGTTTTGCCCTAGTTCTCTTTCTTCTCTATCTAGAGTGTAGAGAATGAAATTTTCAATGCAGTTGATTTCTGAGCCCCTGTTTTGTTCATTTGTTTTCACTCATTTGCATGTCGTTCTCTCTCTCTCTCTCTCTTTCTCTGTCAGTCTCTGTTTCCTCACCAGCACCCTCCTGCTGAGTAGGAAACAGCATCATGGAGGTCAAATCCTTCTGTCTGGGAGTGATAATGATGCTCATTATGTACTCAGTAACCCTTTATTGCTCTGGCTGTGTCCTTATTGACAGAATAAGGACATTGTATTTCTGTCTCCTATCAAATGCACAACTGCGTGTTGTGAACTAGACAGTCTTTACATAGTGGAATAACAGATAATGTAGGGCAGTCATATTTACATATTCATAAGCAATAAAAAATCTACATTTGAATGTTTAATATTCCAGTTTCTATGTGTAGATGACTAACGCCAGTGACCCATATGTCTCTTGATGTCCAAAAATGTGTCTGAAAAATGCATGTCTTTTATACATTTTTAAAAATGATGTCCCAGTTACATGGCAAAAACATGATTATACCACAGCGCTGTTGAATTCTTGAATCTCATTTGCAAGAAGGTTTAGATTAATTTTCTATCACAAGACATATCACAGATTTATATTATAGTGCTTGCTCTAGTACATTAACGTTTCTTACACAGGGACTTGCCTCGTGCACACTGTACGTAAATGGATTAAAAGAAAAGTGCAATTGTTAAGCATTTTTCTGTAAGGACATTTAGCAATTTTGGAAGGAGTCTCCAGTGTCAGGTAAAGGAGTTCTTTGAAATTTTCTGACATGGAAAAGTCTTCAGGACAGGAGGTTATTCAGTAACATGACAAGCTGCATTTTTTTTTGTTTTACTAACTTCATGAGAAAGAAAAAAGAGAAGCCAGTGAGGGAATGACTGTTTATATTTGCTATAGTATAGTATATTTTAGTGATAACAGGAACTAACTTGTTACGTGGATGTTGCACAACATTAAAAGTAACTATATAATGAGCAAAAAGTATGAAGAGTTGTAACTGCTATGGTGTAAGAGGAATAAAACACTTCGGGGTGGTGAGAGTAACTTCATCACTTCACTTTGTCACAGTTAATAAATGAGTACAATTGAGTCTATAATCTTGAGGGATTGTTTTAGTATTTGATTATGGCATGCCACATTAATTATGCTATTAGATTTATATGCTGGATGCTTCCTGAAATACTGAATTACTGAAAACTCAGCTTGTTGATGATGGCGTGGCTTCATTTTCATGGCTAGCAAAAGAAAACCTAATGATTCCAAATGCTATTTCATGCTCTTATAGGAATTTACTGCATTGTAGAGTTACATAGAGTATAGAGTTGCATTTCATTCTCTTTCTCTACGAGAGAGGAAAAAGTACGGATTGCTAAGTGCTGCAGGGCGAACTCGGGCAATAACTGTCGTGTCCATTCCAAGCTCAGCTTGGCTTAAGCTTTCATCCCTGAGCACAGTGAAACAGCCATAGCCCACCTTTCTGGCTTCCTGTATCTCTCTCTCACACACACACACACACACACACAAACACACAGAGTCACACACTTCAGCGGTATAAATGTGAGTGTGTGGCGATGCAGTGGAGCATCCTCAGAGGCGGCGAGGAACCCGCCTGCGCCTTGCTCTTGTCACCATGCCAGGATGCAATATCATTCAGGCGAGGTGGAAAGCCGTCACTAGTAAAATATGATGAATTATCCTCACCCGGCGGAGATTGGCGGTGGAGATTTGTGTGCACTTGAAAAAGTGAAATGAGGGTTAGGATCAGTGTGTGCATGTGCAACGTGAGTGTGTGTGGGCAGGAGAGACGGGAAGCAGTGGCAGGGTTACTGCAGGTTTAATGGTGACCTTGTTGTGCGAGCACTTAGCTGCTGTTCTGTGCTGAGTTGCACTGAGCAAGCTCTCTAATCCCATACTGTAGCACGCGCGCACACACACGTACACACACTTGATTAGTGGCAGTGGTTATCTGCACAGAGGACGAGCTGTTGCCCTTTGGCTACTGCTCTGGATCGGGGCACATTGAGGTGTCAAGCCCAGAAAGGAAGACAGGAAGAAAAAAAAGAGGAGAGAGAGAAAGAGAGGAGAGAGTGTCTAACTGAGGGAGAGGGGGTGCTGTGCAGACATTAGTATTCAGACCTGCCTTCCAGCCTGCAGAGCAAATTGATTACCACACTGTACCTGTTCTTGGCAGCAACACTCAGCATCATGGTAGGTCTCTATACTTGGTGTTGGGATGATTGAACGTCTGGCTGAGGAACTGACATGAGATACAAAAGTGTGTTGTTTACATTCTAATAGAATTAGCCTACCTAGAATTACCTACCTAATTCTACCTAGTAGACTTAGCATCTACCTTGTTTGAAAATTTAAAGCTGCTGTTTATATTTTTTCAGGCCCAGAAATAAGCCCCTTCCCCAGATGTGGGTTAGTGTAAACACAGCACACTTATGACCACACAACTAATTTGTGAGACTAGGGAAAAAAATGGTTTGAATTTCTGACTGGGGCCAGAAAGACCAAACTAATAATTCGAGGCTTCTAGAAAAGTGTTTGAACATCTGGCTGAGAAACTGATATGAGTTCCAAAATGTCCTGTTTACTTTCCAATAGAATTAATATATATATATACTGTATATTTTTTTATTATGACATGCCTAGTTGGGATTCATTAAAGTTGAGGTTTGTAATCTTTAAAAGTATTTCTAGGCCTTTAATAGTTATATAATTTCAAATATTCCTTAAGATGACTGGCTCATAGTAGATCCATGTAAGAGAGCTACCTTTCTTTTTTTTTTTGTTTTTAATTATTTAAACCTGACGTTTATATTTTTCAGGCCCATAAATAAGCCCCGCCCCCACAAGTTTGAACAGGTGTAAACAACAGCAATGACACTTGAGTGCTGATTAAACAAGTAATTTATTTTGAAACTGCATATGTTGTGAATCTTGACAAGCATCAAATTGAATTTCAGAATAATCAAATAAAATTTTGAACTAATCACCTGTACACAATCAAAATAAAATTAAAAAAAAAATTGCGGCTGTACAGCTCATTACAAATTCAGTTAAATAAATTCAGACCCACTACAGAATCTGATCATGTCTCTCTATTTGGATGAAATAACAATGGTCTAATCTCTTTAAACAAGCTTTTCTGAAGCACTTGGATGTAGCAGTGTATAAATTTGAATCTGACTTTAATGAAATATTTTTTCTTTGTATGGAAGGTATATATTTGTGGCACAAAATCAAATGAAGACAGACAGAACGCTAAGGCATGCTAGATTATGTTTCATACTATATATTGCAGTTGATTACTTTTATGAGTTATGTGGGAATTTGTATACTAATTCTACTGAATCCATATCACCAGAAGACGTGGAAAAAATTTCTAAAGTTTCTAGAAACAGCACAATTAAAGCTGTTTAAGCATAAATCCTTTTTTGGCCGTTTAGTCATCATAAATGACATCAGACTGAGGAAAGATCTGGGACTTTTTTCAGTTCATTTATATATATATATATATACACAGTATATGTATATATATATATATATATATATATATATATATATATATATATATATATATACTGTATATTTTAAACCTTAATATTCAAAACTTATATGTATGCTTAAATAATTAAAATCTGTGCAGAGGCAACAGCAGTCTTTATTGTGTTTATTTAGAGTGTAGAGAGAGGAAGTTGCTGATGACATGAGCAGATTTGAACCCAGCGAGCTCGGAGCCTTTGATTAAACCCTGTGGGACGCCTATATGACTGATTGCTATCTTCTTTTACAGTAAATAGCGACACAGGGAGTTTTTTGTCAGCTCGAAAAATCTTGTTTGCAGAACATACGTATCTTTTTAAACATCAGAAAAAAGTCGGTACAGCTTGAGTGCTTGTGTTTATGAAACAGTGCATTGTCTCTATTAAGCTATTAGGCTTCCAGCTTGGCATAAGATTCCCACAGTGACCAATAATATGGACTGGAAATATCGAGGCAGTCGATATTTTGTCGGCTCGGAGTTGTCTTGTGTCTGATTACATCACGTTGAGCCAATAACAATAACAACTATCCTGGCGTTTATTAGGCAGTAATGGCTCTGGTTAATGACAGAGGGGATAAAGACACTGTATTTTATTGTTTGCACATTGTCGGAGACTATTATCAGGATTTTTCGGAGGTCGTTTACGTTAATGATTCTTGCGAATACACCCTAGTTGCTGTCTTATGGATGTTTTCACAGTGTATAGTTATATTTTATTTATAACACTGTATTTTCTCACAGCAATCCACAGAGAGTTATATTCATTTTTGATGTTATTGCATTGCATTGCTTTCTCCAGTGTTCTCTATGGCAGGTCAGTAATTGTGTTTCTCAGGCCCACTCCTAGCAGTTCAGATAGCCCAGGTCTTAATGTCTTAGCACAGTTCTGTGGAATAATCATCAGCTAATAGTCCCAGTCTGATTCCTGCAACTACCGTAATTTCCCTCCAAGGAAATTGAGCCATTTTCCACAGACAATTAGGAGTTAGCTGAAAACATTTAGCTTATCCTGTGTCTCGGCTGTTATCATACAGTATTTGGCCTTGACTAATACAAAGTACTCAATGTGAATGTAGTATCTTTTGACACACCTGCAGCTGAGACGAGACCTAATTCAAATCCTGTGACTTCCTGTCATCAGGATAGCTCGTGTGTGAACAGAAGCCAAAACATTATCAGGATAGATGTGCTGACAACTTTTGAAGCACAGGAGCGAGAGTAATGAGGCCAACAAACAAGAGGAACAGGAGAAATTTCTGGAATTTTTAGCGATTCAGACAAGACAGAACTGACTTTGACTGACAAAATAATGAATTTACAGGAATTTTGTAAGCTAGTCCCCAGCATTGAATATCATGAGCAGAGAAAAAACACTGACGAGAAACAAGGTTATGTGTCAGAAATGGAAATTCTACCAATTATACGTGCTACACAAAACAATACATTATATGTAAATGTGTGTTTGTATTCTCCATGAGATCATAAGCTGTGTGTTAACTTCAAGAGAGAGGAAAATGTTTATAGCTGTTGTGATATAAACAGTAACTGGAACTAACTAGTTTCATGGAGGTTCTTCAACATGAATGGATAAAAAGTCATTCTTTACCAGTTAAAAATTCTAATCACTGGCAAGCTGCTGTGGTATAAGAGGAATAAAACATGTCAGGTGTGGTTTGTTATTGGAAAATAATGAACTTTAGGGTGTTAAAATTACCTACGCTATTCACGAGGCCGCATCACATCACCGGTTTGTTGATTATTTTTCTATAACAGCACACCGTGTTGTGTTGTATTTCTCATACAGCAGATAAACTAAGCTTATATGCCGTTAGCAATACTCCACTGGTCTAAGGTCATGCTGTAATTCCTGACACAACTCTGAAAACAGTGCTGTTTATTTCACTCGAGCCATGTGCAGATTCCTCCGTTTTGGATGAGCAATGTAGGTCAAACTAATGCCTTTAACTCCAGCCTGATTGGTGGAGCACTAATGAGAGACTCCAGCTGGAAAATGGCAGCATGTGATGCCCGTCATGCTTCTTTAGAAGTAGGTCACAGTGACCCAGTTTGAGAGGTGCCATGATTGACTGAGTCATGAAACGTTATCTTAGGAATGTGTTGTTGCAGCTCCAGCGTGCAAGCAGAGCTTAAGCACCGCACTTGCTGTGTTGATGTCGAGACGTGCCAACCTTGAGCTCCCATTTAATGCTGAGGCCACATCTGCGCAGCAAAGAGTTGTCAGATGTTGGATGTGTATGCGCAAAAGCAAGGGCGGGTTTGTCACTTTTTATTAGGGCCTAATGCTTGTATGGACGCCAGCTGTTGCATCAACTCAAACAGCCCTGGCTCAGGGAATGACCTTGACTTCAAACAGGAGCAGGTTCTGCCTCTTTTGCCTCATCATGCATTTTAAATAGCATAAATGGAATACAATTTTTGGACCGTGGACATAATTTATTATGTGGTATTTTTTTCCCGGGGTCAATTAATCTTCAACCTTGCTCTTGACAAATGAAGGATCCAGTCCGGATATCAAGCCCTTTCCATTAATATCACGCTGCTCATTTAGCAGGGATTTTTTTTCCCCCAGGATACATGTTCAGGCGTGTCTTCACTCATCTCTTATGGTGATAATGTAATGACGTTGTAGACCTGAATAGAACAGCCAATACAGGGTCATAAATAACCAGGGTTTTAAAGATTCTCAGATAGAATAACCACTGCTCAGTCACATTCATGAACTCACTCCAGTGTCAGTTTACAGATTTTTCTATGGATTCTCTTTTTGTGTTAATACTGATCTTAAAAAGGATTAAAATGCCTGATTTCTAAATGGATTAAACATCACTGGGTAGCATTTTATTTTAATTTTTGAAATAAAATAATGCATATAAGAACCTGACTGCTGGTGTTTGCTGTATAACTAGCACATTCAGGAACCAACATTAGTCTGCTTCCTCCCTTTAGAAATATATACATAAAGCATACATAAATAATACTGCACTATACTGGTATATGTACAATTTTCTATCATCCATACACAGGGGATATACTGTGTATATATTGCCTTTATTAAGTGAAGAACTTTACATTATTTATAATTTAATTATAAATAAAAGGCCCTAGCTGTAAGGTTTCAACATTATAGTCATGTACAACTTTACATTTGTGCTCCAGTGAGCAGTGTTTATTGTGCTTATTCAAAACCATGTATGTGTTTCATTACATTGTTTTTACTGTGTGTGTTATACTTCATTGTGCAGCAGAGACATCAAAGCTGGTTAAATAGAAGTTTAATCCTACTCCTGCCAACTCCCGAAGGAGTTCTGACATGCTCCTGCAGACACTATTGACCAATCTCGCCCTTTCCTACAGAAAATCTGACCAAACCTACTGTTATTGCAGTACTGTAGCGCTTTAAAATCTTGATCCTTGTGCCCCTTTTTAAGTTTGAGCACCTGTCCATCCTGTACAAACCTTGGAAAGGTGTGATTAAAAATACATTCTCAAACCAAACATAAGCACCGAAGTGAACCTGCTCTTAGTCCTGTGTTTGTCCTATCTACTTGTGTGTGAGTGAATAATGGAGTATTGTTTCACATGTCCACATTGTGTTAACATGCATAACAAGGAAAAAGAAGCCAGTTGACAAAAACAAGGGAAGATTTTTTAAAAAACTGCCCTTTCCATAAACCCTTTCCATAATTAGCAGCCGTGTTTTGACACTCTGCGGTTCTAATCAATAAAAAAAGATTTATCTTTTGCCACAATCCAAGATGTACTTTTTTCAACTACAACTCTTTGTGAGTGCTTCACTACAAAGTACATGATGAACCTCTGATGTTTTATAGTTACATAGTGGATAGGCAAAATCTATTGAGGTGCATTAAAAATCTAAATTACTGGAAGTCTAACTTTGTGAAGACACTCTTCTGTGCTTTCAAAATGATCCAGATCAGAGGCCGCTCAGTTCGTTTTCAAGGCTGTTAGTGGCTTGTGACACTCGCCACCATTGCTTCATGGAGCAGTAGCTTGACAAGGTCATGAGATCTCCTTCCCCTTTATGGTCTCTGGAAAGCAAAGCCAGCAAAGTTGCCAATTAGAGTTAGCTGTGGTTAGCTCTGACATTTCACTGATTGCTGAGCTATATTACTTGCCTTGGGTCTCATTTAGTATTGATAACATCATGGCTTGTTATTTTTTTTAGAATTGATATTGAAATAACTGTCAAATTAGCTGGAAATTTAGAGACACTGATCCATCTACCGCCATGTTTATGAGAGGAGAGGAAACAAGAATTGTAGAATGCCGAATCTAAATGCAAGCTGACTTCGGACCTGGCAGCAGTGTGATTATTTTGGCAAGAGTTCTGTCATAACCTTTAATCTTTCTTGTTTTTGCTTAATATCCATCAACTCAAGCAAAGCTGTCTCAAACATAATAAGATTCAGAAGGCTAATATGTGCGAGTTTTCTAAAAAAGAGAGTAACATACAAAAAGAAGTAGTGGCTCAGTGGCTTTGTGCTACTGATCAGAAGGTTGTCAGTCCAAATCCCAGCAATACCAAGCTTCCTCTGTTGGGTCCTTGACTCTAAACTGCACTGTTGTGCCCTGTCTCAAGTGTAGGTCATTTTGGATAAAAGCATCAGGCAAATGAGCAAATGTAAAAAAAAAAAAAATAATAATAATTAATTAAAATGCAAAATAAAAAAAAAACACAGGTTTATTAGTGATAGCTACTCAAGCAAGAATTCTATATTACCCTTAATAGGTATTGCAGCTGACAGAAGCTAGAATGAGGGGTGCAGAAGGACAGAACTGATCAAATGCCTCTTAGAGCGTGAGCAGGGCTAATCCTTGATCATAATCTTTTGTGTGAGTTGACTCCAGGCTGACTTCATGCTTAATGTCCTTCTGCAGTTGTCCTTGTGCATCAACAAACTGTTGCTAGCCAACCTGATGAGAAAAAATCTCAGTTTTAGTTAGACCTCCTTTTTCATTTCCACAGATGAATGTTTGTACATTCTTTATTTTATTATATATGGAACAATTTCTGTATGAGCAGTATTGTAATTTTTTTTCTTTTTTATTGTACAGGACCACGTCCAACTGTGCCTGTGGTCAGGAAATCATGGTATGGCCAGTTGCCTGAGTTGGTACCCAAGAAGCAAACTTGTTACACATCCAATAAGATGGAAACTCACAAGAATCACAGCACCATGACCATGGTCATATCTCTGCCATAGTTAAAAAAAAAACCAAGAATATATTTGCGCAACTTCTTCTGGGACAGGTAAATACCCTGTAAAATTGCATTTCATCTCTCAAACCAGCGCGGATTCAAAACCTATATTGTGACGCAAAAAGCCATTGGATCTCTTGGTGGAAACTATCTGAACATTTTTCTTATCTGTTGTGGTGGCCAGCCATAGAAGGGACCATAATATTGAACATGACTCATGGGGAAGAGACTGGCCCTGAGACACACCAGGATTCTGCTGTTCTAACATATCTGGAAGGCTTACTCATGCATCGGGTAGCAGGAGCACAAAGTGCCACAGCAACACAACAAAGTGAGGCTGAAAAAGGCAACGAGGAGCAGAAAAACCAGGAGACACCAGGGCTTACATTGCCCAAGCATAGTGCTCAGCAGGAACAGGATAAAACAACTCCCCAAGGAGGGTCAACACATCATGTGAAAAAAGCTCGGTTGCTTCGCTCTGAAGTCTGGACTGAACATGAGAGCCAAGTGCGACAAATGTCCATGCCTTCTCCTGAGCTCAATGGGAGGAAACAGGAACACTGTGGTGGCCTGAATGGTTCACTGCAGTGCAAAGGAGAGAGCACATTGCTGGCAAGTCTGCTTCAAAATTTTAGCACAAGGCTCCAAAATGTGGCCCTGTCACAGCAGATCGTACAAAACTTGACACCACAGAAGGCATCCAGTTCAGGCACTAATCCCAATAAAGAGGACAAGATACTGGAGCATGGCCATGGATCTGATGGATCTGGTCTGCATTTGGCCAGAAACAGTACAGTGCAGAACAATACCAGCAGTCAGATGTACCACCACCGACAGCCCAGCCGGGAAAGGTTATCAAAGTCTCCAGGAACACTACAGCGCAGTGCTCGGTCCTCCTCATCAGAATCCCTTCACTGCACTGAGCGTCTAAAAGCTGTAGCCAGTCTAGTAAATATCAGGTCAAGTCCGGCTCCTTCGCCAAAACCCAGTGTGGCCTGCAGTCAGCTGGCCCTGCTGCTTTCGAGTGAGGCTCACCTGCAGCAGTATTCCAGAGAACATGCACTTAAAGCTCAACTAGCTGGGCGATCTGCCAGTGAAAGGCTTGCTGCCATTGCCACACAGCAAACTCAAGAAAAGAAACAGTCAAACCATGATGGACTTAGCTCCTTACAGACCAAAAATGGGATACATTCTCAAATGCCAACAAGCTCTAGCAGACAAAGTCAAAGCCTACGTACAGGACAAAGTAGGCCAGTGGGTTCAGTGCGGAGAACTCATCCCTTCAGGGAGCGCAGACCTTTTGAAAGGCATGGCAGGCCATCACAGAACTGCAGCAGCCTGCTCCTTCAACTTCTCAACAGCCACAACACACCACAGAGAGTTATTTCTCAGGATCACCTGAAGGAGGACATCAACATCTTTTCTAGTCGAGGGTCTCCTATGTTCTCAGACAGTGAACACTCAAATTCCAACAGTCTACCAAAAGATAGCAGTGATGCTGAGAGTACTCGCTCCAGTTGCTCTCCTATCGATCTCTCTTTGAAGAACAAAGTGAACATCTCAACACCACTCTCTTCTTCATCTTCACCTGCACTGGACAAGGTCACAGAGTCTCTGAAAACCAGGTGGACATCAGAGAGTCCAACTTCAAAATTCCCTACAGATCCCAAAGAGTTACACACTTGTTCAGAGATTAAGCCCCACCACAAGGTTACCCTTTTGGAATTGCTCCTCGATCAAAAACACATAGAGAAGACAAACAAAGCTCCTGATAATCCAGATTTACAGCCTAAGATCCTACCTAAGGTCAGTAGTCCATCAACAAGTAATCACACTCTTTTTTATCCAGGTCAGTGTAAGGATACAAAAGAACCTAGCCCTAAATGTAGAGTGAATACCAGAAGTCCTAAATTACTGCCAACATTTTCCAAAGGCAGAGATTGTAACATCCGTGCATCTCCTTACAATGTATATAACTCTCCTCATACACAGTCAGTACCCTTGGATCTGTGTAAGAATAAACCACTTGCAAGTGGTCCAAGTGTCAAAGAAGGAGCTTTTAGTGCTAGTAAACTGTTACATAATTTAGCTCAGTGTGGAAAACAAAATGCTGCCAGTTCCCCCACACCGAAGGCTTCTCTGCCTCCAGTCAAAAGACAGACTGAAGAGTTTAGAACTTCAAAGTCTTCAAATTTGTTAGAAAAGCTTGCTGTACCAGTTCAGAAAAATAACACCCCTCATGCGAAATCGGTAAACTCTCTTGTGGCAGAATCTGCACAGCATAATTCAGAGATTGAAAATCTCCTTGAGAGGCGTACAGTCCTACAGCTTCTTTTGGGGAATAAATCTCAAAAAGAACGAGTTGGCAATAAGCGAAAGGGAGAATCTGGAAAGCAAGAAAATCAGTCAAAATCCCACAATACATTGAACAGATCCTCAACAGATCTTGCAGTGAAAACAGAGCCTGTAGCAGATGAAATGTGTAATGATGAAAAAGTATCAAATCAGTGGCAGAACAAATTAGCAGAGTCACATAGGCAGAGCCCCCACACTCTCAATCAGGGAAGTATAAAGCAAGAGCCACTTTCCCCAGTGGCTGTCCCCAGAGATGGTCTTCTTTCTCATCTCCTGCATCAGAAGCCTAGAAACCTAAAGCCAAACTTTTTACAGCACTCAAATCAGGGATGCATTAAAGAGGAACCAGTGGAACATCACCAGGGACCAACCATCCCCAAGAAGAGGAAATTTTCGGTTGAACCACAGGACCATGTTAAAGCGACCCAGCAGAGAATGTGTAATACTTCTGGCAGCCAAAAGAATGATAGCGATTGCTCAACCTCTGGAATTCGAGAGTCTCAGGAATCCAGTGATCCATCCAGCCCTCCACAGGCAGACAGTCCGCCAGCCAAGTTTCCACCATGTGAATCACCACGTAATGCAAATGGGGGATTCAATGTCCTGAAGCAGCTACTTCTTTCAGACAACTGTTTGAAGGAACTGTCTCAGTCAAGGGGTACATGTAGTTCGATGGAACGTCCAGTCCAAAATGGGAGTGCAATCAAAGAACCACGTAACAACGGTGAGCTTAAAAGCTTTCACCAGACCTTGAACCAGGGCAAGCCACCTTCAGCAACAGCGGGAAAAAACAGAGTAGAGTCTCTTTCTGATGTTCAGCAGGATTCATCCAGGTCAAAATGTGACATTGTCTCACAGAGAGACTTGAAGGCATCAACCGGTTTTGTGAATGGTGATAAACCACAAGACTGCCACCTGGATTCTCCACGATTGACTAAAGCTAACCCTATTTTGTATTATATGCTCCAGAGGAGCAATGCACATTTGGTTAGGGACAGAGTGGAGCTTGAAGCAAAGTCAGGACCTTGCAGAGTGCAGACTAAAGAGAAAGATGAGTCTGAGGCCTTTGACCTCAAAGTACACTTGCAACAAAACCCACATCATCACAACGGGACTCATAGCTGTGACTCACCACGGATCAACGGGTCACTCAAGAAGTCATGAAGAAGACTGCTTTGAAATGAAAATTTCTTGTTTGTCATTCTTCTTGCTTCTCTGTATTGCCATTTTGTTTCTTAATATGAAAACCGTTGTCTACTCTCTATTCTGTAATATCAGTGCTTAATTTCTTGCCATTTCTTATCTGGATGATTTTCAACTTCAAAAACATAACAAAGAATACTTAGTATTCTGATTTGAATTTTTAAAACTGTTGTTAAAATATAAAAAGTTTGTGACATGCTCCTGATAATATATCTACATTTCCTAATCAAACTTCCTCCATTGTTGAATTTTGATAGTTTTGATAGTTATGCTGCCGTGGTACAGGTTATGTAACTGATTTTTCCAGCAACTTCCCTAAGCAAATATTCATTTTCTTTGGGATGTGCTGCACAAACATACGGAATTCTTTATATAGCCCATATTTTCATTGGTTCATCAGTCTAAAAAACACAATATAGTATGTGCATGATATGTGATTTGTATCATTTGGTATTGGTGGCTTTTTATTTATTCATTTTGTTAATTTTTTTTTTATTTTTTTTTTACTAATTTATGAAGTGCTTTACAAATAACTCAGCATTTCATTGCACCAAGCCAAGAATAGAGATTTCTGCAATACCCTATATGACCATGAAGAAAATGGTACCAAAAAAAAAAACAAACAAACAAAAAACAAAAAACAAACTTGGTTAGAAATTATTTGACATGTTGCTCAGCTGAAGATGAAGATGTAATCTGATTATGTGAATAGGTATCGGCATCAGCATGTGCCATAAATGTCTAGCATTATGCAATAAAAATGCATTCAAACAAGACAAATCAAGCTTGCCGGAGATGCAGAGAGTGTTCTAGTTATGTGCAGAATGTGTGTTGTTTTAATGGTCGTGTTTTACGGGAGTACTGTGCTACAATTGTCATTCCCCACATATGATAATGTATATGATAATGGTCTTACATTTTACGAATGGGAATATAACACATTATTTTTGTCCCTCAATCTTAAAGTCTTGTTATAAACTATATTTATGTACATACCGTAATGTTTATCTTTATGAAAGATGGCTATTTTATATGACTGAAAAAGAGAAACCTTTTAGTTTTGGAATTTCCTAAAGAGTCCGCACGGCTGTCACGGCTGTGTTAATATGTACATAATTAGAGATGGGGTTTTTTTGTTGTTGTTGTTTGTTTTGTTGTTTTGTTTTTTTTGGTTCTACTTTTTGCATGTGTCTCTTGGTAAAATTACAATAATCCGTTCTGCAACAATGTTGTGTTATGTCAGATATTCAACAGTCCACAGCTGCCTGTTGCATGCAGATGCATGAGAAGGTTCCTACATATTACTGCTCATGGAGGAATTCAAGTCTTAAGCATAACTATTTTGTCATGAAGCCTGATTAAAAAATGTATTGTCTGTTTATTCTAAGAAATAGACTGCTGAGTAAAATATCTGAACTTTTGAAAGAGATGTGCATATAAAAAATCTATATTTATTTTGGTTTTTATTCTATTTTATTTTTTACAAGAAGACAACCAAACCAGTAAAACAATTAAGTCATGTACAGCAAGGGTGCAATTATGGATTACTTTAATGCTTCGAGGATTTAACTTGGTTTTAAACAACAAAAAATAAATGTTTGGACTGCAGCATATTGAATATTATTGTGATATCATTTTTAAATGTATTCATTTTGGTGTTTACTTGCACAGATTTTGAATAAAGTTCCAAAATGCACAAAGTAAAACTTGTTTTTTTTTCTTTTTTTGGCTTTACATTACTATTAAATAATTATTTACAGTTAAGTGCAAAAGTTTGCACACCCTTAGAACAAAATGAAGTGGGTTTTTTGTTTGTTTTTTTAAAGACCCAAATTGTGTATGTTAATGTATAAATATCATAAATCATCTCCCAACAGGTGGGAAAATTTGACTTCTCCCTGTTGGTTCTTTACAAACTATTTTTCAGTGGAGTTGTTTTATGCTTCTCCTGTCACAGGATACACCAACATTTCAGTTCGAACTTCTTGGAATTCTTCATGTTTGTAGATGAATGATAAAATGTGCAAACTTTTTTTTTTCAATTCAGAAATGTTTGCGCACAGCTGCCATTCTCCGTAAAAATGCAAGGCAGAATTATTGAGTTGTAACTGCAGCGCTTTTTCCTGAATAACAAAAGAACAAAAGAATATATACAAAATATGGCCAAAGGGTTGTGTACACCTGACCATCACAACCATATGGTTCTTCCCCAAACTGTTGCAACAAAGTTTGAAGCACACAATTGTATAAGATATCTTTGTATGTCTTAATTGGAGCTAAAGAGTTCCAGGAACTAAACAAGTCTGGGAAATCTTCTGTGCTGCTGTAGCTTTATTCCAGAAAAAAGGCAAAAAATTATGATCAGGTTTTGACCAAAATTGAGTTTTTCTGCCAGTAACACACTTTGACATATCTACTTTAAGAATACATCAACACATTTCACCAAAATTATATGGATATGTTTTTATTTAGGTTACTTTCTAATCTTGCCTTAGTGTCTTCCTGCAAACATCATGTTGTGTAAGGAGCCAGTTTATCAAACACATCAGTAAAAACAGTCAGACGTCTAAAACCTCGCTAACCAAGTGTGATATTCTCATGATTTAATTAAGCTTTTTTTTTTTAGCTACTTGCCATAGTGAAACAAACATAAGCCTAATCTTTTTAGTTTGTAATTAGATACCAGCTGACAAAATGGCCGCCATCGCATCATCATCATCATCATCATCATCAAAACATGATGATGCTTATGCATTCTGTACAGACAGTCACTAAAGTTTTCAAATGTTTAAAAATTGGCTGCTAAAAAGACATTAATAGAAATTACAAGCAATTTATTCGACAGAACAGAAGTGAGTGAGTGAATCGGCAAATATTTCCTCGCCGATGTTAGCGTGAACAGAGAACAGTGGAGTGAAGAGACGATGACGAGGCTCATGTTTAAACACCTTGTATGACTTTTATTCAAGCGATGAGAAAGAGGCTGATGTGGATGATGCTGATGAGAACTCGGTACCCATTGTAAACGTATAATTCTAGGGTTAGGGTTACAATTTAGCAGTGATGTTGTTTTTCCATAAATAGATTATAAATGTAAAGGTAGACAGGGCACCTTTCAGTGGAATTTCCACATTTTAAATTGCTAGAACTTTACTTCTGGGTGAGATACATGCATAGGAGAACCACATTTCACACTGAAGCTATAAGTCTGTGTTATAAATAGTAGAAAATGTCAAAATGTGCACCATATGAAGGGTTTTCCCAAACCACCACATACATTTCCTCTTCAATAAAGCATTTTCAAAAAAGCCAGATTTTTTCCATTTTTTTTCTTCCCTCTTCTGGGCCTCATTGTGACCTTAATGCATGTGGGTCAGCGTGACTCAGACTTAAGGGGAAGTGATGGGGAAGAGATGGCTCTGTGCTTCACCGGGGTCAGCATCAAGACAGATCAGTGGCCTGTAAAGAGGAATCCGGTAAGAAAGAGACACGATAGATAGCAAACAGCCCCAGGCCTGAAGGTACACTGCTTATTCTCAGGAAATAGAGTGAAGAAGGAAATTCGGTTCTCTTATTTTTTTCCTCTTTGTTATATTCACATAAATTTAGCTACACAGCCTGAACCAACTGTAGCGTCACTGAAGCATGGCACATGATCACACAGACGTCTTGTATACTGTCATGAATGTTGAGAAATTCAGGTGCAGCATCTGTCGGATCACAGCAACACACCAAGCACCAAGCGAGGCGATACATGAAAGACTTCCTAAATATAATCTTTCTTTTATACACATTTATATTATATATTTTCCTCTTAAACTGGGTCACATGCATGTATGGCTTCCTTTTTGTGTGTGTATCAAAGCAGGGTAGAGGGTGGAGGAGGCAAGAACAAGCACGCTGACAGGATTAACTTCCTGCCAAAGCATTTTCAGACTTTACGAAAGCCCTAAACCACAATTTGTGAAACACAAGTGTGGTCGTTTCCACTTAAGATCTCATCAATTCATTGCTATGCCATTAATTTATTTTAATGAAACGTGTCATTGTTTCAACCTGATATCTCATTATTTCAAGATACTGAATATCACAAGATGATTATTAATATTACAAGTTCGTTTCTCAACATTTCAACGCATGCTATTGTAAGCTGTCTTGTTATTTCAAGACATTACATCATTATTTTGTCTTATTATCTCATTAATTCAAGATGTGTCATTATTTCAACACGATTTCAAAATAAAGATCTAATAACTCTAATACTTATGCTAATACTAATACTGATCTAATACTTAATAACTCAAGATATTATGTTGTTACTTTAAGTTACTATCTGATAATACTGACTTAATAGCTATTTCAAGATATTATTTTGACTAAACATCTCATTATTTCCTCTTAATGTCTTATAATATAATATGTTGAAATAATAAGATAATTTATGCATCTTGAAATAACAGGTTATTAAGTCACAATAATGAGATAATGACTCAAAATAATGATGATATAATATTTTTAAATAATAGGTTATTATATCAAGATGATGATAGTAACTCAGAATATTGACATAATATCTTGAAAGAAATAGTTTATAAGTCAAAATAAGGTGGTTTTAAGTTAAAATACTGACAATATCTTTAAATAATAGAAATAACTCAAGATAATGCCATAACATCTTGAAAGGACAAGTTGTTATGTCAAACATTCTCACAACATTCTGTTTAATGAGTAATTACAGGGTACAGCTTTTTTGTACACATGTCAACATTCGTTTATCTCTTAATTTAGACACTGGTCCATTCACGATGCATGGCAGTAATTCTAATGTGAAGTCAAGTGCTAAAGCAAGATGCTATGCTGTCCGTAATGTAAACGGAGGACACACTTCATGTTCACACTGAGCTTCTTTTACACATCCTCCCTGTGATAATTGGACGAGAGCTTGTATGCATTTTTGTGAGATCGAACAAAGTTGCACAGTTAGCACGAATCTGCTGATGCGGAACAATACATATGAAGTATGTCCTGCTTGGCTGATGACAGCTAATGACCCTTGTGCTTAAGAGGGAAATTTTAAATCATACATATGATTTATGATGCTCTAGGCTGCTTTGCTTGAGTTTGTTCTCTGGCTGTGTTTCAGGCGGAGTATGGCCTTGTCCCCAAGGCATGGACCTAAAAGTCACAATAACCTTAAGAGGAGGATTCTCTGGATGCAAAACACATGGCGTTCTTGTTTTCTACTTCTAAATCACCTTTACAGCATAGACTAGTTCTATTGTATTGTATAGTTAACACACTTTTTTTTTAATTTATAGCAACAAGACATTTTGTTTGACATGTCTTTGCCTATTCTTCTTAATGCTATAACTCTTACATATATGTCATACACCACCTTCTTCAGATTAGGTGTAGAGAACCTCATGGTGAACCTTATTCACCAAAGATTGCTTGTTACAGGTCCACCTTGCCTCAAGCATTTAAAAATACAAACATTTACCATCTACTGTAACTAACAATAAAACTAACTACAGCAGTCTAACTATAGAGCTTGTACCTATATAGGAAGGTAGAGGTACATCCAATCCAATTCAATTTTACTTATACATTGTTTTTAAAAATAAACATCACAAAGCACAAAGCATTACAGAAATCTGGATGTAGATGTAGATCCCTAATGAAGGAGCCAGCGGTGACAGTGGCATGAAAAACCATCCCTGAGATGACATGAGAAAGAAACCAGAGTCAAAAGGGACTCCATCCTCTTCTGGTATTATAAATCATTACAGTATACATATATACTACATAAGGAAAAAGGTTCTCTAGTCTGATGAGGCCAAAATTGAACATTTTGGCTTTGGCATAAAGCTCTACGTTTAACAGAAACACAACACTTCTCATCACCCTTGGAACACAGTGAAGCATGGTGGTGGTAGCGTCACATTCAGCGTTACCTTTGGCCTCTTTGATTTCTGCTGTGACATGCAGATGACAGAGTTGGAGTTTGGCATCAACAGCATGAATCCATGGACACATCCTGCCTTGTGTCAACAGTTTAGGCTGGTGGTGGTGGTATAATGGTGTGTGGAATCATTACTACCAATCAAGCATTTTTTGCATGCCACAGTCTATCGCAGTATTATTGCTGACTACAGACATCCCTTTGCAGCCACAATTTACCCATCTTATAATGGCTACTTCCAGCATGATAACGCACAATGTCACAAAGTTGTCCCATGAACATGACACTGAGGTCAGTGTACTTCAATGTCCACCCCCCCCAGTCACCATGATTAGGGTTAGATATGATCTTAACCAATAAAACGGAACACATATTGCAAAGAATTGAGACTCTTCTTAGAGCAAAGGGGATCCTAATCAGTATCAATATAGTGTTCCTAATAAAGTGACAGTAAATACAGTAACATATTTATATTTTCTTCTCGAAAATAATTAGAAAAGGCCTGTTTTTCCTGTTCTTCTATTTTTAATAATAAAAAGAGATCATACATAATCCAGATCATGCATATTCCACGTTTGATCAAAAACCCAAACGCCATGAAAGGCACCTTGTGACCCAGTTATGCCTTTTGCAAATGACATGCATATATCACGTTAGATGTGCTTCAGCGAGGATACGGACATATAACGAGAGAAAAAGAAGGGTAAAGAAGAGAAGGAGAGAAGGGAAGAAATGTTGGACAGATAAAGGATTTCTTTTTGGGGGGTTTTTTTCATTTTTTCTCCTCGCCATGATCTTTTCATCTGTTTGTGGATGTGCATGTACTGTGAGTCAGGCCAGCAGGAGCTGAAACGCTTCCAACATGCATTGTTCTTGCATTGAAAGGGAAATAACTGACCTTGAATGTGTCGCTGCTGCTTGCTTTTAACGAGGCAGTTTTACAGAGTTCAAAGGAGAACAGAGGTTAAATAAGACCTCAGAGCGTGGTGTGGTGTGTGTGCGTGTGTGTGAGAGAGAGAGCTGAACAGTGTGGTTTTGTTTGCTGAGCAGAAGGCTTTCTGTGTCACACGCACACACACATACGCACACACACACACACACACCCCTCCTTCAGATTCCACTTTATTTGATCTTCCAATGATTATGCTTTCCTTAAACTTCTGGTAACCTTTGGTCAGACTGTGAACCCTCGCCAGCTTACAGTACGTGTTTGTCAGGCTTGAACTGACAATAACCTCTGGCTTTCTTTGATTGCAGAAACAAAAAGAGAACAGAAATTAAGCAACTAGAACTGAGCACGAGACCGAGGTCAAGCTCTTGGATCTTGACAACCGTTCACTTTGTCCGAAGAGACAGACACCAAAAAGCCACTGAAAATGTCAGCTTTGAAGTCCAGACCTGCAGTGGATTATTAAAAAGAAAAAAAATACAAAGAGCCACTGAGTCAGATGACAAAGCCTCGGTTCTCAGCTGTCTAACTGTGTTAAGTCTGTTGTTGTGCTCTGATTTGATTCAATTATATGACTTCAATATATTGGTCAAATATGGTAGGACTGGACCTTAACTACATGTAGATGCCTAATTAACCTAACTAGCAAGAAATATCCTCAACACATTCGACAAGAAGGAGAAATCTAAAAAACCAAACAACAAAACTAGTTGGTTAGCTACCAAGCTAGATATTGTCATAAAAATGCCTAACTAGCATAGCTAACAATATAATTCCCAGATGTCAATAAATTGCTTTAGAAACCCATTCCACAACAGTAAACCCTTGAGCTACTTAATTATCTACCTAGCTATCTTGCTCATGTAATAATATTTTAATGCGACATTAAAAGCTAGCTCAGCTAATTAGGCTAATTAGAAAACAAAATGCAGCTAGCTTAGCCAGTAAGATCTTTCCCCAAATGTCATACAATTGCTTTAGTAATGAACTAGAACCCATTCCTCAGGAAGAGGAAATCTAAAATTAATCTGGCAGAAAAAAAAGTATAAACCAGTTAATTAGCTGCCTTGCTAGCTATTTTCATAAAGTGCCTAAATAGGATAGCCAACAGGGTGTTTCCTCAGATGTCATTAAAATACTCTAGAAATGACTTCTAGAAAAAGAAGCATTTTAAAATGCTAAATGTAATCTTACCCTGGCAGAAAAATAACACAAACCAGTTAGTTAGCTACATATCTCGCTAATGTAATATCATAATTAATGTGATGTAGCTCATTCATTTCTAAATAAGCTAATTAAGCACCACACGAATTAAATGCTTAACTAGCTTGGCTAGCACAGCATATTAACATGCCCATGAAATACCTTAAAACCCATTCCTCAAGAAAAAGAAAGCTATCATTAATCTGACGGTTATATATAAAAAACCATAAATCACTAATAGCCTAATTAATGTAGCATGTCACTAAATTAGCTAGCAAGGTGTTTTCCCAAATGTCATTAAAAATGCCATATTCATGCTGTAAAACACACTGTACAAGAAGTAGTAAGCTACTTAGTCTAGTACTTTGGCAGAAAAAAAAAGACTAAAACCTACATGAACCAGTAAGTTAGCTACCTAGCTAGCTGATTTACATTAGCCTAATTAATGTATCTTAGCACATTAAGTTAGGCTAATTAAGTATTTTAGTTGAAAACAAAAATGCCTACATAGCTTAGCTAGCCCTAAAAAAATGCCTAAAGCACATTCCTCAAGAAGAAGAAGGCTAAAATTGGTCTTGCCCTGACAGAAAAACACACATTATTCAGTTAGTCAGCATATTTAATGTAATGTAGCATATTAATTACTAGCAAAGCTATTTTGGCATTTTAGTAAAGGGTGATTCCTGAAACAGCATTAAAAAGACACAAGAAATGTCCTAAAACACATTTTACAAGCGGAAAGCTAGTTATGCTACACTGGCGGAAAAAGCGGAAAACCTACTTAAACCAGTTACTTAGCTACAGCTACCTAACTAGTCTGCTAATGTAATAGCCTTATTATATACCTTTACTATTATGTGACATAGCATAATTAAATATTTAGATAATCCCATATGATTGTAAAAATCATTTTTATTTGATTGTGGTCATCTTTCGCTGGTTATTTGATCTAATTTGTTGCATCGAATCTTGTCTAGCCACTCAGGACGATCTAAACAGGATAGTATTTTATACAAACTGAGATTACTTTTGTTTTTATTTTTTACTGAAGGAAAGCATCGTATTGCATTCCCTTTTGCATCTAGTCTTCTAGGCCAGAATGCAATACACAGTTATACACATACAGCTGTTTTTTTTTTTTTTAATCAAATAAAAATCTAATTAGGTGTGTAAAAAAAAAAAAACAGAATCACCTTCATTAGGTTTAAAAGGTCTTTCTAAACTTCCACAGCTACACTTTTTACCTACAGGGAGGTGAAATGACTCATACTCAGCCCATCCTTAAAGATGAGAGCAGTTCATTGTTTTGACAGTGACCCAGGACACTGAGGACATGAGGGAGGTCATAGCTAACTGGAAGTAGAAATGTCAAGCAGAACTCTGGGAAAAGTTTTCCAGCAAAACACACACATGCACGCACGCAGGCATTCATCAGCGTGAATCAGGCCTGTTGCTCATTCTACAGTGTGAGAACCCTGCCAAGACATTCTCCCACTAACCTTATTGTGTTTCTCTGTCTCATTCAGACTCCAGGAGTGTGTGCAGTTTGTGAGTGTGACTCACAAATGTCTCAGTTAATGGTTACACACTGATAAATTTGGAAGTTCCCAATATACTCACTAAACTACCTGGACTGCCACAACAAGAAATATAATACTACTACCATACTACTACTATTAGAGAATACTGAACACAGTCTCTATTCTTTATTCGGACTTTGAAAGCTAACTCAACATCTTAGTAGTGTTATAAATATTCTTATTACATTACACATCTTAAATTATTGCAGTACAATTATAAAAATGCTCTAATGCAGCTGCTTAGACTTCTACATTGTTTACACTGTTTGCACTGCCATATAGGAATACACACTATGTTAGTATACTTATAAACCAACTCTCATCACTTTTAATGACTGTATTGCTGATTTGTAAAACGACCGTATTGTAGATTTGTAAATGTTTATTTGTAAATATACTAATAGCAACCAGTAAGAAAATTCAATTTCGTTGTACTTGTACAATAACTATAAACATATTCTATTCTATTCTAAACGTTCGGTTGTGTCAGCATAAACTAGACACTATTTAAGTTTACGCCACAGCTGGATTCTGGATTCTGATTGGCCAGAAGGTGTTGATTAACTTACTATAACAGCAGCTCTGAATGTAGTTCCAGCCGCAAGGCAAATCACAGCTTTATATTAATGCTCTTGTTATAATAAGCTATCGCTTCTATGGTAACAGCATACATGGGACATTGCATGGTCACACTGCACATAATCTAAGTCTAATAATAAATGGATTAAAAACCGTGTTACTGACTAAGGAAAAAAATTGTTTATACAGTGAAGTTTTCTGTAAGGAGATGTTTACAGTATGTAACATTTATGGAAGGAGTATCCAGTGTCAGTGCTTTATAACAGACAGAGGTAAAGCTGTGACTTTTCAGTTTTCCAGTGGTTTCTTGTTAACATGTCTAGGTCCTTTATGTCGTACTAACCTCAAGAGCAAGTGAGGGAACGACTTTAAGTTGTTTCGCGGATGTTGGAGCGATGTCTTAGACACCGTTTTCCACTGCCATCATCAAAACACCAATTTATTTTTTAGAAAAAATAGCGTATTTATCTCTCCAGTACAGTTCCAGAGACTTGAATCTATTGCAAGTTACATTCAACCTGTTCCAAGACACTTTATGTTGGATTTTCCTTTAATTTGTCACCCATGTGTGCTTTATTGATGACATGGCGCCACCATGTGTTAGACACAGGTATTGCAGTGAAAGTGAAATGTTTCACAGAACAAAGTGATCCTTGATCCCAAACAACTTCCAGCTCCTTACATAACAGGGAATAATACAGCACACACCCCGTGCAGTGGACTACATACTTACCCACTAAAGCAGGTGAGGAGTAGCTACAGTAACGCATACTTGAATACTAAGTAGTATGGTGAGAGTATTCCACGGCGAGCAGTGCACGAGTGGAACTGCAAATCTGTCTCTTCTTGCTGCAGGTTTGTTTGTACAAGTGCGCACTTCGTCAGTTCAAACCGGAAATTAGTCCCTTAAACTTTCCGAGGACGAGACTCCAAACTGCCATGACGCCGTGTAGTGTTAATGTAGTGTTAATGCAGTATTAATGTTACAGGTTCTTCTACAGCTACACTTAGTGCTGAGTCAGCGCCTGGCATCAACATGGCGGCTCTGCTACATGAGAGTGTGAAGGTGAGTGAGTCTGAGTCTGAGCCTGAGCCTGAGTCTGAGTCTGAGCCTCTCACAAGTGCTTTACTGTTTTTATTTTCTTTAGCTGCTCACTTTCTTTCTTTCCTTCTTTCTCTCTAGCCTGCTTGTTTTTCTTTCTTTCTTTTTTTGCACTCTGAGAAGTGAGAGTGCTTATATTGTCTTTCTTTCTTTCTTTCTTTCTTTCTTTCTTTCTTTCTTTCTTTTGTGACTTTCTTTCTGGCTTACTTGTTTTTCTTTCTTTCTTTCTTTTCTTTTCTTTGCACTCTGGGACGTGAGAGTGCCTGTATTGTTTTTCTTTCTTTCTTTGCACTGAGAAGTGAGACCTCTTATATTGTCTTTCTTTCTGGCCTGCTTGTTTTTCTTTCTTTCTTTCTTTCTTTCTTTCTTTCTTTCTTTCTTTCTTTCATGACTTTCTTTCTGGCTTACTTGTTTTTCTTTCTTTCTTTCTTTTGCACTCTGGGACGTGAGAGTGCCTGTATTGTTTTTCTTTCTTTCTTTCTTTCTTTCTTGCATTCTTTTGCATTCTGACTTTCTGGCTTACTTGTTTTGTCTTTCTTTCTTTCTTTCTTTCTTTCTTTCTTTCTTTTGTGAAGTGAGAGTGTTTGTATTATCTTTTTTCACTCTTTCTTTGTTTCTGCACCTTCTTTTTTAGGTTTTCTAATTATTTTATGTAGATTGCAGTCATATTCCTGATGAATAAAGCAGGGAGTAAACCCCTCAGTTTGAGTGGACGTGGACTTCTTGCTGCTTTGTCATTGAGCTGTTTTGTGTTTCTGTAGAGTTATTACAGCTCTCTGGAGTCTTCAGATGCTTTACAGACGAGTGCTGCTTGTTCCGCTTTATCCCGGCCGCTGTCTCAGAGCGTACAGCAAGCCTTCGCACACGTCCATCCAGAGGTCTGCAAAAGGTGTGGAACATATCTGTACGGTCATAAGGAATGAAACGCTTGGGGGCGTGCTGTTATGGGAAAACAATCATGTGTTGAAGCGGTGTCACAGTCACCACCCTGAAGTTGATTATTTAACTATAACAGCACATCCTGATGTTTTTTTTTATTTCTCTTATACCTCTGGAATTAACCGGCTATTAAATTATTTATTAATCGAACAGCAACTTGTCATACTTTCTGTTTTTTTAGTTACATTTAGTTTTAATCTGGACAAGTTAGTTCCTGTTCAGCATGTGTTCTGAAGGCTCGTGATTTGCCACTGCTGCAGGTTCTTTGGCTGTGGTCTGGTGGCTCCAGTGAAGCTGAAAGGGTGTTCGGTTCTGGATTTGGGAAGCGGATCGGGTCGGGACTGCTACGTCCTCAGCAAACTGGTGGGAGAAGATGGACGTATCACTGGCATTGACATGACTGAGGATCTGGTACTGTACAGATTGCACTGCCAAGCTATCTTGAGATGAGTTTTATAATAAATAAGCATATATGCAGTGAAATAAACGATCCATCATACAGCATTGCAAAACAACTGTCATCAAGCTCAGCGCTGTCATTATGTGATTCAATTGTGTAACTGTTCTTTACAGCAGCAGTGAGCACACACTTGTCTGTATTTATCATAGTTATGGATCAATGTTTTTTGCTCACCACAATGGACTTTCATCTTTGAAGGACATTTTTGGATCAATATGGCAAAAAAAGGCAGGGATGAATGGGGTTTTGTCATAAAGTGGCCTTCATATCAATCACACATTATCTTTAATGGGATGTGAATTGTCCAATACACTGAGCCAATTGGAGAATAGTAGGCCTATATATGACAGCTGAGAGCAAAAGTTTATACTCCCCATTATTTTAGGCATCTTTCTGGTCCCGTCTTCTTGCCGTAACACCTCCATGATAACCCCATTATCATTTTTTGGCCCCAGGAGTGGTGGGTATTTGAGTGAACAGGTAAATGCACAATTTTTGCTCTTTTTTCCAGATACAAGCATCAAGGAAATACATTGGATACCACCAGGAGCGTTTTGGCTATGCCAAGCCGAACACTGAGTTTGTTCATGGATACATGGAGAAGCTCAGTGATGCGGGGATACAGGACAACTCTCTGGACATCGTCGTGTATGTAACCTGTGTAACCTGATTCACGTTCAGCTCTAGGGTTTGATAAATGAGCATTGACATCAGATGGTGATGTTCTGTTCAGACCTTCATGAGTGTGTGGAACAGAAACAGGTCTAGCAGAAAACTATGCTGTAGTAATGTAGTGTAGATTTACTTCAATTCAGATTTACTTCAGCTGTCAGAATAACTGCGTTGATCAAAGTGTTTTTTAAGTTTGTAGCTGAATTGATCAGATCTGTTTGCTGATTTATAACTGAATTGATCAAACCTGTTTTTTTATTTATAACTGAATTGATCAGACCTATTTTTGTATGTATAACTGAACTGATCAGACATGTTTCCTGATTTATATTTAAACACACCTCCTCTGTGCAGATCAAACTGTGTGATTTGTCTTTGTCCAGACAAGAGGGCTGTTCTAAGTGAAGCTTACAAAGTACTCAAGGTAGAGCATTTCCTCGTGCTTCGGCTCCTCTTCCTTCTTCTTTTTTAAATTTTTTTTTATTTTGTTTTATTTCTGGTATTTAATTTATTTCTCTTTATTCTGTAGGTCGGGGGTGAACTTTACTTCAGTGATATGTATGCGAGCGAGGTAGTCCCTGAGTCTTTCAAACTGGATCCAGTGCTTTGGGGTAGGATTTAACCCTGTCCTCTCAGTTTCCATAGTTTCCATAGGAAAGTTCCTGAAATTGAATAAGGTTTTAGTATTTTCTTTTCTGTTTTTTTTTTTTCTCTAATATTATGAATAATGCATTCTTCTGCCAAAAGCATGCAAGCAATTAAATGAATAGAGATAATTTCAATTTTTAAAATTATTATTGTTATTATAACAGCAGCAGATTTGCGGAATAGAACGTGGACGTATGTTAATAATCATACGCTTACAGAAATAATTTAAGTGTTACTTAAATTCAAAATGCATAAAAATATGCTTGGTGTTTAACATATCCAGGTGTTGGATATTCTGCATTTATGCAGATATGACAAGCCCTCGTCACATACTTGTCAGCTGGTTAATATACAGTGTGTACGGTTTATTTTTCCCTCAGAACTTTTCGTATAAGTTCTCATATGAGCTTACAGAAGATCACTTTGCTTCTGGAAATATTCCGCCTCCATAACCTTTCCATCGCATTACATTTTTCTTTCTCGTGAAGAAGCTTTTGGAAGATGATGTCATGGGTGTACACTGAAAGCTCTTCTGTGGCAGGTGAAGGAATGGGCGGCGCCCTCTACTGGCATGATTTCATCTCCATCATGAAGGAGCTGGGCTTCAGCACGCCTCGTCTGGTCGCAGCTAGTCGTATAAATGTGCACAATCCAGAGCTCCGAGCGAAAGCAGGTCGATCTGCGTGACTGGTCACGTTTTTCTCATAAACTACTAAGAAACTTGTAATGACTTCATGACAAACAAAAGAAAGTCAAACAGGTGTAGTTTGGACATGTTTGTCCATGTAATTCTGAGTATTCAGAGACATCTGTGTACCTTTCCCTTTGTAAGAATTGAATCCAGCCCTATGTTTGTGACTTGTTCATCTACGTCTTATTTTATATCCATGTTAAATTTAAAGCATTTTAAATGTTACACTACAGATTTTTTTATTTTAAATGCTGTGATTAATAATAAATGTTAATGTATGGAATATACTCATCATTATGCTTGTTTTGATATTGTTTCTTCTTTCTATTGAACAAACATAACTTCAGAATTTGCCAACAGCTTCCAGAATCGATACATTTATATATATTTCCATTTAAGCCCTTTCTTTAATAATGAAACATTTTTTTTTACTTTTTTTTTTTTCCTCGAACCCGAAAACATCTTTGTAACACCTTTACATCTTTATTTTTTTTAGGTGATATTAAATATGCCTCAGGGACCTACCGTGCCTTTAAATTGCCCCAACACTCCATTCAAACCAAAGCACTGGTCACGTACAAGGGGACGGTTCCAGACTGTGCAGAGAATTTTGAGCTCGATGCCTCAAACTCCTTTAAGGTATTTTATGCTTATCCACGTGTACATGTCACTTTCAGTATATGAATCAGTTTTAGCACTTGTATTAATATTTCAGTGGCTACGTTTACATACACATCAATATTCCAATATTGATCCAGAATTTGGCAATATTCTAATTAATACTGAGTCATGTAAACGCTGCAATCCGATTTCCTGATTGAGATAATATTCCGATTCCCCAAATTCCGATTCCCACGCCTGGAATATACCTGTTTTAATCGGAAATTTGTTCATGTAAGCACCTTATTCAGAAAATCCACTGAAAGGAGATAGATGCGCATGCTCAGTCCTCAAGTAATTGTGTGTGCTAACAGATGCTTAGCTGTAGGCTAGGTATTTAAGAATGGCAACTCAGGCATACTTACAACAACCATGTATACAGGAATATCCCCGATGTCTGTACGCATATAAACAGAATTTAACTGGAATTCGATGTGCATGTGAACGTAGCCAGTATCAATCATAACACCAAGGTTCTTAGCCTTAGTGCATGTATTTGTGTATTCCTTATGTTTAGTTGTTCCTTATTTTGCTTTTTTGGGTCCAAAGACTAAGAGAGTATTGAAGATACGGCTAAATTTATGAATAATTTCATAAGAACAGCATGTATAGGGAAACAGGAAGGGACCTAGAACAGATCCTTGTGGCACGTCCTTGTGAAAATTCCACATTTACAATTACAGTGTGAAGACATTGCAGAAAAAATTGCCTATCATTTAAGTCTTGTGTGTCTATGTGTACAGGAATAATATATGTAAGGAATAAATCACTTTGGGGCATGCTTTTATAGGAAAATAATCACAATGTGGTGGCAAAGCAGAGTTACTTTTACCACAACATATTTGACCATTTATTTTGTTACAGTAATGTATTAGAACGCTACTACTTTCAGAACTACTGTTATAGAAAATTAACCAACACCCACAGACCAATCAGAATTGAGAAAGATGAAGGCTTTTAGCTGTATTGCAGGTCTGAGATGTTGTATTATAGAGCTGTATGATGAATAAGCCAGACCCACACTACCCTCACTCTCAGCGTTCCGCTTCACTGATGTGCTGCTGTTTCTGTTTTCATGCAGGTAAATGTGCCTGTAGAGGTGGATGCAGAGATGGCAGCTATCCTCCAGTACACACGCTTCTCGCCAGACTTCATCGTCCAGATGACAGACAAGCCTGATCCTAGCCTCAGCTCTGCTCAGCAGGTAAAACACACAGCTGATCTGTCAGCTGCATATTTTATTACCTCAGGTGGACAAGGTCAGCATGTCCTTAAAATTTATATTATATGCTCTTACAAAAAGACAAAGACCAACAGGATGTTGTGGAGAATTCTATGGGATTATGCAGGGCTGTCACTATAAAATTATTTTGATAATCAATTAGTTGACCACTTCCTTCGTTCAGTAATTGAGTAGTCGATATCATATGCTGTCTTAAAACCTACTTGTACAGACAATTGTTAACATTTGTTTTTTTCCTAGATTAATGTGCAAGTGCACGTGCTATATAAATATACTTAGTTTTACCTTAAAATTCTGACATTTAATGAAAAATAAATTCTCAACAATTGCTGTATTTTTATAATATATTTAATTTAAAAATAGCAAAGTTTATAATGAAACTTAAAAACATCCGTTAAAGAAAACAAAATGTCGGTTTTAATGTCGCAACGTAAATAGTGACTCCAGTTAAAATATCATTACGAGGAAAGACATACTCAAGTAAAAATAAAAGTAAGAAAGTATCTAGTTAAAAAACTACTAAAGTAGCTGTTAAGGCCAATCTATACTTCTGCGTTAATGCATACTTGTGTGGCTTGGATGGACGCTACACACTCACAGACAACAGCAGTAAAGAAATTGTAAATCTACCTAAAAGGCTCAGAACACACTAGTATTTTGTGTTCTTACAGTGTAAGATGGGCACCACAGTGTTCCAACTCAAAGAAATGGCGGCTTTTGAAAAAATCCAACCTTCGGAGTGGATTTAAATGGATTTTTCCTTCTCAAAGATCAGAACCTTCCCGTTGCCATTCCCACTTGATCATTACTAACGCATCATTAGCGACTGTTATAGTGCAAATCAGCTATTATACTGGAGAGCAGTGTTATTATTTGAATGAACTGTGATTGAATAGTAGTGATAAACAGCCTGCACAGCATCACTGTCCGTGCTTTTTAGTACTGCCACCTGAGCCCGTTCACGCTGGCAGACAGACTGGGATCCTGTGTGAAGCAGTGCTCTAAGACGGGTGTCGCGGCCGGAAGCTGTGAGTAATGAGGGAAAGCGCATCATGTTTGCTCACAGTGGGATTAAACGCTCTACGACAGACAGAAACTGTTATTGGATTCAGAAGTGGAAACTGAGACCTTTTGTATGTTTTTTTGTGCTATCTGACTGCAAATGATTTTTGTATATTAAAATTATGTCGCAGTAGTATAATGCAGGACCAATGCATATTCAGAATGGATAACTCATCAGACTTAGATCATTCCAAGTAAGTCAGTAATAATAAGTAAATGAAATAATAACGACACACACACTCATATAGTCAGTGACCAAAAGTCACGTCAAACATTTACACAGGGAAAGGTATTCGCATTCATACTTCATCCGTGCAGCTGCTTTAGTTGATCACCTGCGTGTAGTTCACACGAGATTATTCGGTTGTCAGTAGAGTCTAGACCACTGCTTAAAACACAAGCGTTTGCCTTTTTATAGAATAGAATAGAAAATGAGACAGAAATAGCATCTTTTTTTGTTTAATGCAGTATGATGTAACAAAAAAAATTAAAAAATGGGTACGATGATACACTCCTGGGCGAAGAAAAAAGGCAAAATATTAAGCTTTTAATGGTCTTAACAGCAAATCATTGGTCAGGAAATTAGCAAGAATTAAATAGATAAAATAGATTAAAAATAGATTAAAATCGATAAACTAACTTAGTATGTGAGCTTTTCCCTTTGATTTCTTTAAATGTTTAAGCCTTGTGGTCCTTCATGGCCTGCATCAGGTGTGAGAGATAAACAAATAATGACTAATCGTTTAAGAAAAAAAACATCACACAAGTTATTTTTGGAAGATTTTGTACACCCGGACGTGTTAATTTGAATTTTACATCAAACATTTTAATCATTATCACGATTTTACCTTTAATCTGTTGTTACAGTACTTTATTGTAAATATGATTTATAGTTGTTTACTGTAAATTTTTATGGAACTATACTGTAAAATTTACAGCCATTTTTTTTTTTTTTTTACAGTGTACAGCTTCACACTCAGTCTTTGCATAAACTATTATTTCATGTATAATGCTTATATATTGAATGGCATTCATGCAGTTCCATCATCCTAAATCTAAAACACTGAATGAAATAACAGAGATGGATTGTATTATTATAATTGTCTCTAGATGGCACTAAAGTTCTGTGATTGAAAATCTAACATTTTTTTTTTTTCCATCTGTTAGAGTATTATGATGAACTTTATAACCTTGTAACCTGAAGTGTGCAGTCAGTTTTAAAGAACCTTCGTTAAAAAGGTCATTTAAATCACTCCACTCAATCACTAGAGTGTAGAACTCGTTGATAAACATACTCTTATAGAAATGTGATGGATTTGCTAGAGTCAGCCACAAAGCTATGAGACATGAGAGATAATGGGGAAATGTTAATAAAAATATAATAAACGTTAAATAATGTATGGATAGCACATTCGAGAGTGCTGCGGTGTGTGTGCAGCACTGACGTGTTAGACATCATGCATTGAAGCATGGCTTAGGCACATTTGCGATGGAAAATTACAAATTCTACTTATCTGCCAACTGGATCATATAAGTTCAGCATGTTATTTATTTTTCCCCCAGAGCTTTATGGCTGGGTTTAAATAGGGTCTTATATGAGCCTTACAAAAGATTGCCTTGCTTGCAGAAATGAGGAAAAAAAAAAAAACATCCCTGCCCTGTCCTGTGGGTCCGGAGAGGGAGTGGTATGTGTGTATGTGTGTGTGTGTATGTGTGTGTGGGCAGGTTTTTATATCTTGGTGGGAACCAAATGTCCCGACAAGCATAGGAATATCAGGCAACTTTGTCCGTGTAGGGACATTTTGCTGGTCCCCATGAAGATGTTTTACAAAAACCAAAAATAATAATAAAAGCAAAAATAATTGTGTCAGTGGAAGGTCCTCTCAAGGATAGGAAGACAACCGTGTGTGTGTGAGTCCATGTGTGTGTGATATCCCCAGCTCAGTGGAGGAAGCAGGTGTGGCGTGAATGTAAACAGAGCTCTGAGGAATGACTCGCATTGTCCTCATTTCACCTCTCTCTTTCTCTCTCCGTCTCTCTCTCTCTCTCTCTCTCAAAGTGCCTCGTTCTGGAGCTCGCCCAAATCGCATCCCATTACTTTCAGCCACTTAATGCACTGTCAATACCCAGAGCTGGAAAGCATGTAACGTCAGGAGACACCGGGAATAGAACAGTAACATTCAGTTGAAAAAGCCCATGCGCGAGTATCAACAGTACACGAGTTTTCCGTGCTCGTTTGTGCATTGGGTTACAGCGAAGTGAAACTGCACGCTTTCAGTGGATTTTAAACAGAGATTTTCAGCCCACTGCTGGATTTTCTCAGGCAGATCGTGTCTATTTTTAGAGTAAGACAACAGGTACCGATACATCTTGGAGTGGCGTCCAAAAGTCTGAGGCCGCACTGAAAATCTGGGATTTTTTTCTTTTTTTCATTCAAACCTGGAAATATACCCGATCACAAGTTTGAGTCCCAACATCTCCACAGCCATCCGTGGCAGAATTCAGAGCGAAAGTGGGACGGGCATACTCTCACTCCGCTGTCAATCATTAGCCAGTCGTGTGCGTCTGAGTGCTCATGTATGCGGAAGAGAGCAGAAAGTGCTTCCCTGTGTTACGCTGCCCCGTCATACAGCGTGTATGAAAAAATGCACTTGGCTGGCTTCATATGTCTCGTAGGACGCATGTGATAGCCTTCACCCTCCCCGGTTGGTAGCTGTCGTGTGATAGGGGAGAGCGGGCTGGTGGGTGGGAGGGAATTGGCCAAGACTATACTGACTGATTCCTTTGTACAAAAGGTCATTCAGATTTTCCTCCAGTCTTATCCCTTCCACTGAAGTACATGTTCAGATGATTTGATCTCACGTGGATCGTCAGGTTTTACACAAACGTGTGGCTCGCGTACACACTGTCCTTAAATCATAAGCAAGAATACCAAATACTGATCCATTCTGAAATCCATGTAAATATTTCTGATTCTTCTTTAACTCTGATAATATAATCAGTAACGTCAAATGTTGTATTAAATTAGAAAAAGAATGCAAAATAGAAGCATTTTCACTAGACATTTGAAGCCCACTGTATATGCCATAGACACCATGGACATAGTTTTGTCATTTTCACAATCTGAATTTAAACACTCATCATTTTCATCTCTGGTTGCCAAAGTTTATTTATCATGTGCCTGTTTGTGGTGAGGCTCAAAATGGTAAGACACAAAATGTGTGTGGAAACCCTAGAAAACACTGCACGTTGTCATATTTGGATATTTTCTACTGTATACAGTACTGTGCAAAAGTCTTGGGGACCCTGTTTTTTTCTTAGCACAAACTTTGCTATAGATTTTTCTACATTATCGAGTGAGTACAAAAACATTTTTCAGATTTCCAAACATTAGTTTTCCAGCACAAAGTGAAACATTGCATAAAAATGTTTATATGTCAGTAAAGAAAGCATATTACGTAAGAGACACTTTTCAGACAAAAATGCGACAAAGTGTCCAGAAGAACTGTGGCTGGTTCTCAGTAACACTTACAGCTCATCTCCTTATAAACCTGCACACATTGTACCTGAGGCTTTTTTTTTTTTTTTAAAGCAAAGGATCATCGCACCAAATATTGACTTTGTTTTATTTATTACTGTTTACTACTCTTTATAGTATTTTTTTTTTAAATGTAGAAACATTTAATTTCATTATGTTTGAAGGCGTCTTTTCTCTTCAGCATTTCTTTGCATGTACCTAAGACTTTTGCACAGCACTGTATATTTCTGAAAATTTCCGGTGAACTGAAATATGGAAGCTCTAGCACTCTGCTTACCTCCTTTCCACTGAAAGAAGCCCATCCTACCTCAACATTTATGTAAGTTTATAAAGAGTTCTCACTTTGATTATCAGCGTCATCCCCATCTGACAGCCTCTGTCTCATCACCTGAAGTAAAAATTACTCACAGCGTTTAAACACGAGCCTCAGTGTCGTCTCTTCACTCCACTGATCTCTGCTCCGTGATCGAGACTAGATCAAAAATCCATTTGTTTTGGTAAAATATATTCACGTTACACATACACACAGCGGAAGAGTATCGCAACACTATCAACTTTTAATTCAACAATGAATATATATATAGAATCAAATATCCGCAATAAGAATATAATATACAGAACACAGCATGAGTAAATGGAAACAAGACAAAGTGTTGCAAACTGCATTGTTATAATTACAACCTACGATTTACTTTGTTTTCTTTTAATAAGTGATCAAATATTATGTTGCGGATTGAGAGATAATTAGATGGTGAAAATCGTGTGGGAAAGAAATCATTAGTGAAAGGAATGGAAAGTGGTTATCCGAAGTAACTTGGATACTAATCTCTGTCTAATTTCAGGCAGGAACATGAACATTTATGTGATAAAACTGTACAGATGCATATTATGGTGCTGTAGCTTGTACATGTCATTAATCAATAATGTGTTATAACATGGTGTAATAAAAAGTGGATAACCTGACTAAGGATCAGCAAAGGATTCAAATAAAAACGCACATGAATCGCTTTTAACTTGATTGTAAAGAAGTTCACTGACAGTTGACTTTGCAGTTTAATCAGACAAAAAAAGTTGCATGAGGTACGTGCGGAATTAAATTTGTCGTAGCAGAGCCCAGTTTTTATGCAGGCAGCTGTGGATCTCCAGGAGTGCAAAGAGCTTGGACAAAAAGGGAGTGTGGATTCAGCGAAGAGGAAAAATGAATCGGTGCTCTTGACCTGCTCCGGGCTCCTCCCCCAACCGAGGCGAACCTGTTCCACAAACACGAGGGATCTCTTCCGCGGGCTGCTTGACTGACCATGCGAGATCAAAAGCCCTCGCCGTTACCCAAACCTCCCCTCTCCTCCCCTTCTCGTCCGAGCCAGGAGCTGATGGAAGCGATTCATGACCAGGTCACGACCCCTGCATGCCAAACACAGGCTGAGGAGAGACGAGAAGCTTGACTTACTCGACTCTTTCAAAAGCCCGGCCGCAGCTTCAGCACACATCCTCTACGCTTCCTGTTTCCTCTGATTTATGATGTTTATTTGGGGACAAGTACTTAGTTATCTGGTTTACGTCAATTTCACAAGATAACACAAACTTTACACAAAGTCTCACACTTTATGTAGCGTTCCTGTTCATTTTACTTATTATTTATTTAACAGGGATGAATAATGTATTAAGTTTTGTAGCTATTACCGCTGAAGGAAGGCTTAAATATTGATGTGTTTGCTTTGATCGGCTTTAAGCAAACATTTTTTGTCTCTTTCCTTTCCACGTCCTACTGCGATGCCTCATATTGATTCCTCTCATACTACCAAGCATGCAGAGGCTTAGTCCTTGTTCAGCGTTGCTCTCGGCTTTAATTAAAAGGTTATTAATACCGAATCAGGCAAGGAGATTAGCCCTGTGGTTATTGAGAGAACGCTTTGTGGAATCACAATGCCCTTTCTTTCATTTTTTTTTAAAGTCCTGTCGTATTCATCGACTTCACAGACAACAAAAGGCTCTAAAATATCAGCTAACAGATCCATGAAGGAAGAGATCTAAATTGTGCTGCATTGTTAACCTAAAAGCTTATTCAAAGTTATGTTAAAGAGCTCAGACGCTTTGATCTCTCGAGCAAAAAAAGACAGAGGAGAAAGACTAGGGGAAAACACAATGGAATTTGGCTTTAGAGGAATTGGGTGATTTGATTTCACCTACTTAAATACATCTTCCCTTTTAAGGTGATTTGATTATTAAGTAGCTAAAAGATCTTCATATTTGGCCTGACAGTGTTGAAATATACATCATTTGCCTGTATTGGGAATGCAAAAAGGAAAGATATGGCAGTTCCTGTTGCATTTTTTTTTGTGCTCTAAAGGCAAAGCACATTGGAAAAACATGAATGCTCTTGAATACAATCTTTACTCTTCACTGATAATGGGCTTAAAATTGGGAGTAATCCTTTATCCTTTGTTCAAGCGTCTAGACATCCTGTGACAACTGCCAGAACTGCCTTTAGTGATGTGCTGACATCATCACATTTCCGTACTCCATCCTGGACCTCTAGTTAAAGCTGATATAACAGTACGATATAAAACATGATCTAAAATGTGCGCTAAATATTTGAGCACACTTCAATAGCAGTGAAAGTATAAGTAAGGAATAAAACACTTAAAAACACATAAAACACTTAAAAACACTTAAAAACACATAAAACAGGGGTGTGCTATTGTAGAAAAATAATCAAAAATGTTTGATTATTTTCCTATAACTGCATGTCCCTTACCACAGCAATATGCCAACAACTACAGTGTATTTATTACAGAAAGACACAGCATACTTTTTATCCATTTATAGTTAAATTTACTGTTGTGGAGCTTCGATGAAATAAGTTAGTTCCTGTTCTCGCTTATGTTACAGCAGCTATAAACAGTCTTTCCCTCACCAGCCTATTTTTTTTTTTCTCTTGCCTTTTCAAGTTTATAAGACAAAAAACGTAGCTTGTCATGTTACCGAGAAACCAAAAAGCATAAACTCCTCTGTCCTGAAAGACCTTCTTTTGTCTGAAAACTTAAAGATTTGAACTTAACCGAAATTGTAACACTGGAGACTCCTTCCAAAAACGCTATATAAACATCTCCTCACAGAAAACTGCACTCTGTCAGCAATTATATCTTTTTTTGTAATCTGTTTACATGGAGCGTTTGCCAAACAAGTCTCTGTGTGGGTTGTTACTATAGAAACGATAACGTATAAGAATGAGCTGCTGTTTTAGAAAATTAATCAACCAATCAGAATCGAGAATTCAGCAGCGCTTTGGTATAATTCTGTATAGCGCTGTGTGTTTGATATATTACAGTTTCAGTCTGGCCATTGATGACTTAGAGTTGAGGAAAATGTATTTGAGAAGTTATAGAATGTTTAAGTAAAAGAAAAAGGAACTGTTGGTGTGAAAACATACAGAATCAACAAAAATTGTTTGAAATGAACAAGAAGAAAGAAGCCAAAGAAGCCAGTATTCTAAAAAAAAAAAAAAAAAAAATGCATGAACTTGTTACAGGTCAGGTTTTTTTTTTTTTGTCTTTTCAAAAACAGCTGAAAAAAGTTGTAACATTTATTTATTTATATATTTATTTTTAGTAGAGGAGAATTACCTGCAACAAGGTATGATTGATTGTTTTTTCTTATTTTTTACTTTGATCCAAGGTTTAATTTTTTCACTGGACATATGGCAGAGTAAAAACAGATATCGTTTTAATATATGATTTTTTTTCTTTTCAGTATTAATATCTTAACATGCCCTATTTGACTTTTTAAACGTACAAAGCAGTCAAGCAAACGTAACACGCTAAATGTCTTTTTGGTATGATTTAAATTTGTTTATCCACTCCATTTTCTAGTAAGGGTGTACAAACTTTTGCAGTTGACTATATTTAAAAAATAATTATGTGTAGGATCAATGTTAGAGTGGGTTACATTTTAGTATTTATTTATTTATTTATTTATTTAATTTTTTTGAAAAAGCAATATTTTGGTCAAAATGCCTAAGCTAACGAAGCGGAGGGAGCAAAGGCATTATTCTGACCTTTAGACGAGTGGACGACTGAAAGTGGAGATGATAGCTTGTCGTCTGTGTCAGGATTTTTTGCTGCTGATGTGTGGATTTAGCACTGTGCTAGCGGGCAACACGCACTGTCATTTACATAACGTCTTATATAATGCTCCTTTCTGTAACACTGAAGCTGAGCTGCTGTTCAGAAGCTGATAAAGGCACACAAAGGTTCCTGGTTAAACTGAAGCTGCTGAAATGTCTGGAATTTACTGGATACATTTATTTGTGAATCTGTTAACGAACTTTTTCATCAAGACGGCAATAGTAACTATGTTTTCTGACACGGGGAAGTCGTCAGGATGGCGGACGCCTCTCTATGCGGTTTATCAATTACATGACAAGCTGGTTTCTATAGTAACAATTTACAAAAAAAATTAGAACCACAGATGTGGTGACGTTTATTTCTATATCTTTAAATACTATTTATTTCTTAGTGTTTTTGGAAGGAGTCTCCAGTGTTACGATTTGATTAGGAATAGAGTGTTTATAGGACATGTTTCCAAATTTGTTGCTTAAAACTGGTTTAGTTCACCAGTGTCTCAGTACAGTGTTGTATTGGATTACAATGTCCTTATGAACACGTATCATAATGCATTATAACATACTGTAACCTGACAAGTCATACTCTATACTCATTCTTTATCAAGTGTTATGCATGTAACATTAGCTAGTTATGAGCAATTACACACGCTTATGTTATTATTATAATGTGTTATGCATGTAACTCTATCTGTAGTTATAAAGTGTCATGTATGCTATATAACATTTTATAAATGCATATTTTATGAATACAGGATTCATAGGAAATGGTTCCAAAATCTGTTGCTTACTATTGTCCTTAATGTGTGTTATAACACATTATAATGTAAACTGACATTATGAAGTCATACGTATACTCGTGCTTTATAAGGTGTTATGCATGTAACTATATCTGTTCAGCAGGAATTACATAGGCTTGTTCCAGGCATTAGTAGGTGCTGTGTATGCTATATAACACATTATAAATGTGTGTTATGTATACAGAATTCAAAGGAAGTTTTCTGTGAGGAGACTTTTATTTGGCATTTTTGGAAGGAGTCTCCAGTGTGAAGTTTTACATTTTCAATTTCAAGTTTAAATTTTAGTTAGGTTCTAGTCAGTATGTCTTTTCCGACACAGGGAAAGTCTTCAGGACAGAGGAGTTTACGATTTTTGGTTTCTCGATAATATGGCAAGCTGCATTTTTTTTGTCTTAGTAACTTGAAGAGGGAAAGCAGAGTGACTGGTGAGGGAACGACTGATAAAAAGTATGACGTCTCTTTAGTGTGGTAGAAGAGGATTAAAACGCTCTGGGATGTGCTGTTACTGGAAAATAATCAACTTCGGGGTGGGAACAATAACTGCGCTTCACGTCAGGCTACATCACACCATAAAAACATGTCAGCTAGGGTTTTATTGCTTCTTATTATTATTTAGTTAACAATAAATATGTTGATTATTCCAATTATGTATAGTTTACTAATACTGAAGGTTAATTGCTCCTCATAAAAACATCACTATAAATCATTACCCATTGTCCTTCAGGTCATTTTGTCAGCCTGCACACTGAAAAATATTATAATATATTATATTATGTTTTAAAATGAAGACCACCTCAATATAGGTGGAGTGAGAATGGGTCCACCAGTCATTAATCATCATTGGGATGCTGGCTGTAGTCCAAATGGAGATCTGATGAAGCCTTCCAGGCTGCGACTCTTGTCCAACCCCCACCCCCTCCTCAGGGTCTGATTAGCCTGCTGAATAATTCTGGAAAAGGGCACAGTGACGACAAGCTCAGTGCTGCTTGAAGTGCAGAGCTGCGGCGGGGTAATGTGAAGGGTTCGTGTGGTCCTGTGATCAGATTACACACTACACCAGCTGCTGCGCAACAAGGCTCCGCCACACGCTGATTCAAAACGGCCGCAAGTTTGCTCTCAATCCTTGACTTCTTATAGGGCTGAGTGACTTTGTCTTGGTATAGCGTGGAGGTTAGAAAGAGAAATTGGCAACACTTTAACGCTTGCTATGAAAGTCATAGTTATAATAAACCATGAGCATATTCATATAATGTTATAAATGATTCATAACACACATTGTTAGAATTATTTACGAAAATATATTACATGTAGTTATTTGTATATATAGCTGTGATGTAGCTGTGGTAACACTTTTTATGAAATCCGTATAATATGTCTGGTAACATTTTCTATGAAGGTCATGTCTATAATAAATTATGAGCACCAATCATATCATGTTATAATGCATTCGTAAGGCATTATACACATCTTTATTATTATTTATGAAAATATATTATACTTTATAGCTATTTGTATCTATAGCTTATAAAGTAGCTTTGGGAACATTTTCTATGAAGGTCATATCTATAATAAACTACGAGCATGTTCATATCATATTATAATGCAATTAATGTGTTACACATATTACACTTTGTAGCTATTCGTATATATAGCTACAGTCAGGTCCATAAATATTGGGACATCGACACAATTCTAACATTTTTGGTTCTATACACCACCACAATGGATTT
>CM075016.1:20545753-20585630 GCA_037576675.1 Pangasius sanitwongsei | reverse complement strand
AATCCATTGTGGTGGTGTATAGAGCCAAAAATGTTAGAATTGTGTTGATGTCCCAATATTTATGGACCTGACTGTATCTATGAATACAAATTGTATGAATATGCACTGTTACATTCATAAGACTCTGTAACCCTTCTTAAGTATATGACCCCATAATGTCAGATTGTTTTTTAATGGTCTTGTGAACAGATATTATAATGCATTAGAATATAACCTGACATTATTAAGTCATTGTGTATACTTACTTACTTATATACATACTTATTCATGCTTTATAAACATGCATGTAACTATAACTAGTTACAAGCAATGGCAAGGGCTTTAGGTATTATCGAGGATTATGTACGCTATATAACACAGAAATTCATATGACAATGTTCTTATGAACATATATTACATTACAGTGTAATCTGACATGAAGACATCCTATAAGCATATTGTTTACAAGTTATGCATGGAACTATAACATATGTATGCTATATAACATGTTATATATACGTGTCTTAAGAATACAAGAATTCATAGGATGTATTTCCAGATTTGTTGCTTAAAAAGAAACAGGTTTTAGTTCATTAGTGTCTCGATGCAGTGTTATGTGGATTACAATGATCTTATGAGGAGGGATCATAATGCATTATAATTGAACCTGGCATTATGATGTCATACTGTATTCTCAGGCTTTGTAAATGTACCTATTGCTATTTGTGAGCAATTACTAAGCAATTACACAGGCTTTGCGAAGCAAAGTGTTCATATGACGTTTCCAAATTTGTTGCTTATAAACTGTTTTAGTTCACTAGTGTCTCAATGCAGTGTTATAGTGGATTACAATGCTCTTATGAACAGATAGCATTATAACATAACCTGACAAGTCATATTCTATACTCATTCTTTATCAAGTGTTACACAAGTAACAATAACTATGTGTGAGCAATTACACAAGCTTATGCCAGGCATTATAAGGTTTCATGTATGTTATGGAATATTTTATAAATGAATATCTTAGGAATAAAGGATTCATAAATCATCAGTTTCAATTCTAAAATTTTAATGTTATAGTGCATTGCACTAGTGTCTATAATGTGCATTATAATGCATTATAATGTAACCTGACATTATAAAGTCATACTGTATACTCGTGCTTTATAAGCTGTTATCCAAACTGTAACTATATCTGTTTACGAGCAATGACACAGGCTTGGTATAGGCATTATAAGGTGTTATGTATGCAATATAACATGTTCTAAATGTATGTTGTAAATACAGAATTCAAAGCAAGTTTTTCCAAGATTTGTTCTTTAAAATAAGTTTTATTTCATCAGTGTTTCAAAATCTTATATGGAAAAAAAAAAAAGTACCATAACCTGGTTGCATAAGTGTGCACACCCCTAAACTAATACTGTGTTGAAGCACCTTTTGATTTTATTACACCACTCAGTCTTTTTGGCACTTCTTGTCTTGCCAATATTTCCCCACTCTTTCTTCCAAAAACATTCTAGAGCCGTCACATTGTGAGGGCATCTCCTATGCACGGCCGGCTTCAGTTTTTGTTGGATTCAGGTCTGGGCTCTGGCTAGGTCACTCAAACACATTGATCTTCTTTTGGTTAAGACATTCCTTTATTGATTTGGATGTATGCTTTGGGTCATGGTCCTGTTGAAAGGTGAAATTCCTTTTCATCTTCACCTTATTAGCAGACACCTGAATGGTTTGCACTAAAATCGGCTGGTAATCAGCTATTCATGATTCCCTCCACCTTGATAAAAGCCCCCAAAAAAGCAGCCCTAAAGCATGATGCTGCCACCACCATGCTTCACATGAATTATGGAATGGTTGTTGTCACATGCAGAGCGTAATCAGTACTTGTCAGATATTCCTGCAGCTCTTTTAATGTTGCCTTTGGTGTCTTGGCAGCGTATGTGGTAAGTTTTTTGTCTTGTCCTTTTGTAAATTTTGGAGGGACGTCCTGTTCTTGGTAATGTCACTGCGGTGCTCCATTTTCTCCACTTGTTAATGATGGCCTTCATGGTGTTCCACGGTACATCTAATGTTTTGGGAAAAAAATGTTTTACCTATCTCCTGATCAATTCCTTTCAACAGTAAGACCCTGTACAGGCTTCGTGAGCTCTTTGCGGACCATGGCTTCAGAAGTCAGATGAACCTAAGAAGATGAAAAGGAAATCCTACAAATGAAAGAAAAGAAAATCATGAAAATAAATTTTTATATGTTGTAATTTCATGTTGAGGGTGGAAAAAGTTCTGACATGATTTATCTTGGTTTCATTTTTTTTACATCGCAAAAACTTTTTAACAGGGGACTTTTTATATCCAATGTACTTATGCTATATTACACAATATAAATTGATATGAATTCATATGAAGTGATTCCAAAATGTGTTTATTAAAAACCAGTGTTTGCACTTATTGGTACCTATAGCTATTGATCAGCATTTACACAAGCTTATGCATTATAAGCTATTATGTATGCTACATAACATGTTATAATGCATTACAAATATAGGATTCACCCACACACACACACACACACACACTTCTGTGCATAGGATATATAGGGTCTATAAGATTATACATATGTAATGTATAATATATTGTATGTATGTAACTTCCTTTTAATATTGTGTAATAATAATTTTTTACACTTTTTCGTAAATCTAACCCTAAACATAATCTCAGTAACTACAAATAAATGGTTTTGATTTTGAAAAAAAAAAAATAAATCATCTAACTTTTATTTTTTAAAGAAGTGCTTTGCATTGTCATGACTATCTTGCTATCATTTTTTTTTTGTGGTTTTCCTGCGTAGTCGAGACATTTTGGTCTTGACAATTCTCAGAATCAAACTTCGTTTTTCATCTTCATTTTTCTTCGTAATCCCTCTAAATTTGATGTTTATGGATTAGCAGGTCTGAGTGGGAAATGTGGATGCTAAAAATTAGAAAATGGTCTGAATTTAAACAAAGGAGGGTGATTTGGTTAATTACTGTTCATTTAAAAAAGGAGAGAACACTCAGCCCCTTCCTCCAACCCTGTCCCTTTATATCTTTTCATACAAGTTCAAATTGCCGAAATATGTGCAGGTGTAGAGATTGTGTAAGAATGTCTCACAGCTGGCTGACTCACTTTGCTCAGCTTCACCCTTGAGCATACACACGTCTTGTGACAGCACGTTAACAGGCAGAGGAAGTGTGTCTTGATCACATGAGCTTGAACTTTTTCCCAGTACGAGCTGTGATTACGGATAAGCGGCTCATGTGGAAATGTGATGAAGCCAGTTGTGAAAGTCTGAAAGTTCGCAGCTTGCCTTAAGGAGCTGTAACGTATTTGTTATTGTGCTCCAGTTGGCCGCAGTCGTCATGCTGACGTCACAGAGCATCCAAAAGCATCATGACTGGCTCAGGGCCGTGTGATGCAAGGGGAACTTCCCAAAGGTGATGTAAGATGTTTATATCGGATACCAAAGAGCCGTCGTTTGATTCCGATGCACAGCTCGGATCTTCTGGGAATTTATGCGAGGGGATGTTTTTTGTAAGTAGATTTTTATTGGGTATTTATACTAACATCCGTCTGGTATAGAAACAAACAAACAAACAAATAAAATAAAAATGTACAAAATTCTTATAAACAAATTAATAGTACATAAATGAGTATATAAAATAATAATAATAATAATAAGTGAATAAATTAAGAAATAAAATAGATAGATAGATAGATAGATAGAAATATTTGAATAAATTAAGAAATAAAACAGACACAATTATCTATTAATTTAAACAGAATTAAAGTAAGAATAAACTCTTTTTTAAATGCACATTAGTAAAGATGCACATTACACAAATTTGTACGAAAATAATGAAATTTAAATTTGAATAATCCCAAAATAATCTTGGAATTAAACACAAGCTCTTTATGCAGAGCGACATAATCCAGTTTCAGTTCAGTTGCAGTCTTGAACACGTGAATTATTTCTTTTCCAAATTTTTTTCTTTAACAAGAAAGAAAATAAGAAAGAAAGAAAATAGCTGTTGGGAAAAAGTTGTACATTATTCACTGACTAAATTCCTCAAGAAAGTTGTTACTTCATCAGTTTCAGTGTGCATAAAGTTTTCTTGCTCTGAGGCTATGGTGTTAAGGTTAGTTTCTGAACAACTGAACGACACACACACACACACACGCACACACACACGCACTTGCCCTAGCTGACTGTAAGACCTCAGCTCGACTCGGCTCTCGCCTGACTGGGCCTCTGGGATCCTGGCCTTTGCATTCCAGCGCTGGTCTGAGGGGCTGCGTCTCATATTCAAGAGGGAGGAAGTTTCTGCAGGGCAGGGATTATGCGCACTTTCTTTGCATTGCAACCCCCCTCCAATCCCTCCCTCCCTCTCTTTCTTTCCCTCTCTCTCTCTCTCTCTCTCTCTCTCTCCCTCCCTTCCTTCCTCGCTCCCTCATTCCATCTCTTCGCTCTGCTGCTTCCATAAACCGAGCCTGTGCCCGAAAATCCAGACCTGAACCACCTCCTCAGGTGGACGCAGCTTTTCAGCTTTTGTTCCAGCTGGATCTCCCCTCCTCCCGCCTCCCCCGCTTCAGTCCCTGGCTTTCGGGTTGCTTTTCTCTTTTTTTTTTCCTTTTTTTTTTTTTTTTTTTTTTGGCTCACGTCATGTGGTAGGGGCTTAGGGATTCTCATTGGAGAGGAGGACAGGGAAGCAGTCGAGCTGCACAGTGCTGAAGCCGGTGCTCCGGCGTGTGCTCACGCTCGTGGATGGAGAGACCATGAGTTTCCTCCGTCGAATTGAACTTTCTCAAGATTCTACAGTGAGTCAAGGCATAAAAGATGAAAGATTTAAAGGATGCTTATTCTCTTTCAGTAGTTCTGCAGTATTTTGGACGAGGTAAGTGCAAAAGTCTTTTCTGTTAACTTTTTTCTTAATCGTCACAAAAGTGTTTTAACGCTGCAGCAGGTGTGTATCTATCTGCGATAGCATTCCATCGAACGTTCCATGAAAGTTCCCCGCTCGTTGGTTTTGTAACCTACTATTTGATTAATGAGCGCCTGGCTGAGCTGTCTTTCTGCGCTCTGCAAACGCACTCGCTCATGCTTTATCTGCTAGAGACAGCTTTGTGTTAGAGTTCCACACAAGTTGAAATTTGTGACCTGGGAACAGTTTCGGAGTCTTTACGTTATGTACACAGGAACCGTCTGATGTTTAAGACCATGTAAAAAGAATAGCTGAGCCAAATGATCAAGTGTTACACTTATTTGAAGTTAAGAATCTTTTCGAGGCGTTATATTTTAATCCATCACCTTTGGTTTGATTTTTGACTTTTCCATTTTCAGCTGGAAATGTGAATGTTTTAAATGTTGGAATTGTTCGAACAATAATTCTTATATGGTCTAATACGTTATTAATTTTACACAGATGCTAATCATTCATATTCTGGTGTGCTTCCTATAAAAAAATCTGCAAATAATATTATATATGTTAATAAATTATTAAATTGTACGTCATACACTGCTGAATATTAGCCACACGTGAATAGCATCAAGCTTGAAACTAAAATCTTCTAACCACACGTGCCTTATATATATATATATATATATATCTGTGTTACAGGCAAAATGACCTAAGGCAGATGTTAATCAGTAATATACTCGTGTTCCTTATGAAAATAACCTACAAAGTTTCATACATTTATATATTAAATCATACATCATGCTGATTGTAACCGCACATGAATGGCTTCGAGCTTGAAACCAAAATCTGCCGCCCCCCCCTTTTTTTTTTCTTTTTTTTTTTTTAAATAACCACACATGTCTTGTAGGTTTCAACACCAAAGGTCTCTTGAGGGAAAAGCAGGAAAGCCATTCATTTTACCAATTACACTCTACTGGAAATTTTGGCTCTTGTATTTCTTGTAATTCCAAGATATTTCCAGTTGAGTTTTGCGGAAAAGTTCCGGCACAATGACATAAAAAAAACTTCATGCACTTCAGTATTCACGTATAGCCATGCAAACAGTGGGTGGTGGGCCGTGCTGTAAAAATATCACTTATTCCAGCATTTCCAAGAGTTTTCCCATTCCTCTGCCAATTTTAATTTAAAATGTCTCCTGAGCTACAGTTTTGCAAGGAATTCAACAGAAAAAAAAAAATGAAATCTTAGCACGGAACCCCATGGAAGTTAAGTGACCTTCTGGGATTTGGGCTTATGAGTATAAACATAGCATTCTTCTGATAATTCTTCTAATAATTAAAAAAAAAAAATTAAATACACAAATCTGATTAAATAGCACAGATTTCAGTTGATGAATCAGATGCACGCCCATCCATCGACTAACTTCATATATTGTTGTTTAGCTCAGAATCTTAAGCGTTTGTATGAACGTGTGATTAGAAAAAAAAAAGACTAACAGTTTATTTTAAGGAGCACATACAAGGGGTTAATGAACATCTTGCTATTTGTTAAATAAAACTCAAATTACACACTTTGTATTAGACTATGTATTAGTCTTTATTCATAACAACCTGTACTGCTACATAACTAGACAGCTGTTATTTAAAAATGACTCATAGTTGCGTTATTAGTTGTAATAATTCTCAACAAGCACTTTATTAAAAGCCTTTTGAGCATGAATTAATAACCTAAATGTCCATGTTCGACCTTAAGTAGCTTCAAGTGTCTTCGGTAGTTTATTGAGAACATGTTACGTTTCAGTCAGTAATTACTGATAACTAAAAATTCAGCTATAGCATATGGCACACGTTACATTCTTGAGTGACTTATTTACGTTTTATTAGCTCTGAAACAGATAAACTGGTCATTAGAACCTCAAAGTTTAACATGGACACTCAGGTTATTAATTCATGCTCAATAACAAGGTTTTAATAAAGTCTTGCATTAATAAATAATGGAATAATTACTCATTTTCACCTGACAGATGTCGAGTTATGGCACGATACAGGGTGTGATGATTAAAGGCTAATACGTAATGAATAAACCTTTTACAACTCTCTAGTTTGAGCTTCATTAAGCAAATAACACAACCTTATTTAATCGCTTATGTATGTTCCTATGGAAAAAGATGAAACCTTAGAAAGAAACCTTAAAGGTTCTTCTGCTTGTTCTTTCTGGGAAAACTCTTAAACACTCTACGTTTACTTTTTTTAGAGAAGCTAAGAATCTGCCTGAAGAGCATTTGAGGAAGCCTTTTTTTCTGAGTGTGTATCAACTCATTAGCACTTGATCCACAGGGAAATGAGAACCTGTCGTCCATGATGGATTTAAATACGCTGGAATGGACCGGGCTCTAATTTTGGCTGTGAAGGTCTGTAAGGGTTAGCTACAGATCTAAAGTCAGATTGGCAATATTAAGATAAACGAATGAAATATTACATACAAATGCAGTTGTTGTTTTTTTTAGTAAGAAAATACGAAAAATACTAAATTATTATATGTTTTGATGGTTTGACATGCTTGAGGTTTCTATTGCTAGTAGACTTGATAACATTTGGAAAAGAAAGAAAGAAAGGCATTTCATCATTTTGCAACACTTTTTGTTAGTGTGTTATGAGTGCCCACGAGGCGTAATAACACATTTAAGCATAAAATAATGCAAATGACACAATATCGTGTGCAGCCTATAAATTATTCTGTTATAGATAACAGTATTAGATTTATAAACCTTTTTCTAGATATTTTTACTTATTTCAAATTAGAAATCGAAGTTATTCTATTGGCAGATGATTTATGAACTTATTTTAAGCATTTATTTCTAGAAAGAAGCACAGCTGTCTGACAATACAATAAAACAGAACCATTTTAAGATTGAAATGATTAAATATGTCTAGAAATAGCCTTCATTGGCTTATATGTGTTATATAATAATCTCTTAGTGAGAAATATTAGATGACTTTTCCTTCATTTTAGCTATTTTCACTTGCTAAGATATTATTCTTTGCAGTGTAGAAATGTAGCTACTGCATTTTCTTTTCTTAAATCTTAAACTTTAAACATTGTTCTGCGTTCCTGAATGTTCATACTGGGAAAAAAACTGGGGAAGACTTAGACATTTCTGGTGAAGACCACATCTATAATTAACTAGGAAAACATCATAACATGGTATAAAACATTCATAAGCCATTATAGACTTGATATTGGCACTGTTTTTATTACTTATCTGAAAATGCAGTACATTTTATAGCAAACTTCATTATGCATCATGTATTCTTAACATCATTCATTATAAGTAGTGTTTATAACGCATTATAACGCATTGTTTCGCCAACGCCAAACAAACTCAGCAAACCTTTAGTATTGATGATATAATGCGATAAGTGAGGAATAAAACACTTCCTGTTATAGGAAAATAACTAAGAATAGAGTGTTGTGATGTGGCCCGATGGGTAGTTATTGTTACCACACCAAAGCTGAGTATACTCTTATATTACATTAATTATTCATTTTTAATGTATTAATTAATGGCACGTCATAACTTTTATCCATTTATAGTCGCATTTAATGCTAACATCCTTGAGACGAATTCATTTCTGTTATGACTTTTCCTCTTGCTTAAAATCAAATAATAAATAACGCAGCTTGTCACGTTTCTGAGAAACCAGAACGAGTGAACGCGTAAAAAAAAAAAAGTACCGATTGACACTGGAGACTCCTTCCGTAAATGTTAAATAAGCATCTCCTCACAGCTTTTTCTCCGTTCAATACGAATATTTTTTAAATCAGTTTATTATTAGTCCTAGATAATGTGGAGCATTCGTCATACGAGTCCCTGCGAGCGAGTCGTTACTATAGAAACGATAACCAAGCGCATTAATATAGTGATTTGAATTACAGATGCACTATTGTCAGAGCTGCTGTTATAGAAAATTAATCAACACCTCCAGACGAATGAGACTCAGAATTCAGCAGTGCTAGGGGTAAAAATTGTGCCTTATAAATACATTAGAAGATGTTCTGAATGTATTTTTAGGTCATTATACAAATGGCATTTATAGAATTTGTTAGTGAATGAACCTATAGTGAGAATACATATTCAGACAAAATACTATTTTTGAAAAATGCATTTACGAGTGCCACAATATCGATGGGTTATGACAAGCTAAAAATATGTAAAGCATAAATGGCAAATTCTTTTTAACTGAATAACAGCCTCATGAGGCCAGGTTAGTGCTAATTGCTGTCATCTGTCCACTCCAATGAACGTGCTTTGCTGAAGAAAACCGCCGGAGTTTCAAAGTTTGTCTAACCTCGCAAAACAGATGTTTGGAGGAAATGACTTGACAGGAGCACCCAGTGTGTCAGAGTGTCTGCGGTGCCTCATTGATTTCCACAGGAAACGTGCTTCTTGTTCTTTCTCGGATGTTCATTCAGGCTGAGGGACTTTGGGTTGAAAGTTTAATTGTCAGTAGACACACAGAGTTACTCGTTTTTTTCCCAATATTTACTCAGTGTTATGTAGACGCAATGAAAAGACTGAGGATTTGTGTATTACAACTTTACAAGCTGGAGTTTTTACATTAGAATGAAAAGCTAAAGTGTTGTGAGCACTGGCTTTGAAAATAAAAGGATTCAATAACAGTTAATTAGAAGAAATTCCATCCTGAAAGACTGGTATGTGAATCTTTATAATTATCATGTGATCTTCAGTAGGGTCCGAGATTTATCGTAATGAAATTCTTCTTTTATTGAAAGAATGTTGCTCTGTTTTCACTTTGGCTAATTGTTTTCTACATTACCCAGGACTACCTGCTGGGAGTACCCTGGACTACCTCTATACCTAAAGAGAGTGATGCAGCGGCGCTTTAGTCTTTTAGTCTGTCCAGTTCTCTGACCTCCTCATTTGTACACTGTGCTCAGACAGATCAGCTTTCAAATCCCATCAGCTTTCTAATCCCAGCGTCAACGTCATCACGCCTGCCATCTTGTAGATAACTAACTAGCTGAGCCGAGTCTGAACAGTGCCATACAGCCGCATTGCATTCTGGGACTTTGAGTCCAACGTCTCCACTATTTCTAGGTTGAAATTCTGATTAACCCTGTCATGCATGAACGATTTATGCGCATATGTAGTTTCTGCAGTTTTAATTTTTTTAATATCTAACGATTAAATGGATTGTTATCATGACGCAGAACATCGCTGGAAAGTGAGCGAGAGAAGTCTTGCTTTTAGGAGCTAATAGCAAAACCTGATTATGCCTTATATCTTAGACTGCTGAAAGGTTTTTCTTATGAAACTCCATTGTAGCTATGAAAGCTAGCTATAATAGTGTCCTCCTGTGACATCAGCACTATAGCTGATGCTAACTTCTCACAGGAATAATGGAAATACAGCACCAAACAGGAAATTAGCACCAGAGTCATATTTACTGGATGTCACAGTGGAGTTTTCCTTTAAGACTGACGCATGTTTAACTTCATTCCACACTGACTATGAGCATCACCATTCTTACTGAGTTCCTTGAACTTGAACAAACTACTTTCAGAGATTATCGCTAGCTTCTAGTAAGCACAATCTACCATGATTAACTTGATCCTTTTGTCATTTTTAAAAAAAAAATCTACAGTAAGAATCCTTTCAATGTCCACTGTTAAAAGCGCTATACAAATAAAATTGAATTGAATTTGGTATATATAATGAAACTGTCCTATTGCATCACCTCTCCTTGACTCCAACTTATACAAAGGAAAGTCTAGATGTACTCTTCAGAGATAATGTGAGCGCAAGCTGCCGATGACAAAGGGAACGTTTCAAAATATCTTCAAGGTTTTTTTTTTTTTAAAGAATGGAGATGGGGGGAAAAAATCGTAACCGTGTCTGCTCATATTCACATCCTAGTTCACATCCAAGTTTACAGAATAACATAAAATAAAAGTTTTCTTTTAGTGATTCATCAGCTCTTAAAGGCTGTGAGATTCAGAAGCTGGGAATAGGAGAAATACAGGAAAGTTTCTATGGAAAATAATGTTATAAAATGAACATTTTTGAGAAATTGAGCAATTTTGAGAAAATCTGAGAAGCTTTTTTTTTTTTAAAAAAAAACATCAATCAATATTAATTTCTTTTCACTAGTTTTATTTTTCTTTTGTTTCAATTCTCTGTAAATAATAGATATAGAGAAACATTTGATTCTTTTTTAAATTATTGTTTGTAAAATATTTTTTTATTATTGTTATTTATTATAATAAGTATTATTATTTTACAAAATTGTTAAATTGTTGTCAGATTCCAGTCCTACACTGCAAAAAAAAAAAAAAAAGATATCTTAGCAAGTAAAAATATTCTCAATATGAAATTATTATAAAACGAATATAAGACTAAGCAGCTTGCTTTTAAATGCTTTTACTCATTTAAAGCTTTACATTTTCTTCTTCTACTGGCAGATATTTTTGCTTCTTTCTAGAAAATCTAAAAGCTACCTGCCAATCGAACATGACTATTTCAAGCTTGAAATTACTAAAAACATAAACTTTTCTAGAAATAGATTTACGAATCATATATATTGGTTTGCTGAAATCTTTGAATAGGAAATATATCCAACTATCCAAAGAACCCTTAAAGAACTGTTTGGATTTCTTTGTGCTTGATGTATGGGAAAATGAAAGCATGCATTTTGAAAGTACTTTTTTTAAAATACATCTCACTCTGCTATATTTGAGTTTTGAGGTCAATTTACTTTCCGGTAAAGTTTCTTTCATACGCAAACCTTTAGCACACACACAAAAAAAATCTCTTTTCCATAACGTTTCCTCCACCTACTTTGTGTTTATACAGTTATTCTTTGTAAATCAGCTGCCACGCACCCAACCCCATTCAGTTTTAATTTGTGTAGCGCTTTTAACAATAGCCATTAGCATAAAACTCTGGCTGTAGATTTGGATCTGTAATAAAAAGGAAAAACTTTGAGGTGGCATAAGGAAGAAATCTTCTCATGCATATCATGTATCATGAAAAAGTCTTTAAACGCTACAGTATGACGTTATTTTTACTTTTTTGACACATTTTTGGTCATGCCTTGTCTATACAAGTGTATGTGAGAAAACTGGAATGAAGAAAACATGCAGAAGTGTTTAAACATAAACCAAAATCCAGATGCCTTAAAATCTGGTTTTCACAAAATGCATCAATGTAATTACGGGAAAGTGTGTATATTTGTATGAACGAGAAAATTGGTGTTTGTTGTTTCTCAGTAAATCAGGGCCTCGGTGCATCTCCAGCATGTGTAGATGAGTGTTATCTACAGTTCTGTTCCATTGTAAACATGGATTTTGGATGTAACGTGATCGTGTAGTTAAATTGTCGCTGTTTGGAGTCAGTGCCTGAGGGTTTGAAGGCTCAGTTTGGCCTGTAAGAAGAGCTGAGCATAATAATGGCCATGCTCGCTCTTTAAGCCAGTCCTCTCCATCAATACTTGGCTGAAAAAGCGAGGGAGAAAACACACAGCTAGGGTTTCAGTGGAATCCATCTCCTCCAGGCCAAAGTTGAAGCCCTACTGTAAGCCTCGAATAGATCCACTAAATGACCGAGAGCTGATGTCATGCTCTTCTTGTGTGTTTGTGGAGCTGGACGCTGTGGCACCACCGCAGAGCCGGGATTCAGAGCTGACGTATTTCCACTTCAGCCATTTATATGACATTGGCTTTACTTGCCTTAATCAGACAGCTCGCATTTACAAATTCATCCCAATTTTTCATACCAAGTTATATAAAAGGTTATGATGGCTAAGGTTGGGGTTAGGGGGCGTGGTTCGCGTTTGTGCCTTTCCTTACAACTGAAAAACTAAATCTGAACAAAAATAAATACTGGACAAAATCCATCCACAGAGTTCTTGTTTATTTGTGCAAATATCTCATGAGATCATGTTGGGAAAGCATTGGGGAAAAAAAAAAGCTTCAGACTTACAACCTAGTTATCAGTGATGAATTAAAATTAAAAGTAGATGTAGGAGGTCAAAGTCATACTTAAACGAAAATGAAAAAGCATTTAAAAGTGATAAATATTTTATTTTATTGAAATTATATGTTAGTGATTTTTTACATAGTCTTGCAAATTTGTAACACTTTTAATGATTTGTAAACTCAAAGGTTAAGGTCAGGGTTAGGGGTGAAGTTAATGTTTGTGCCTTCTCTAACTACTGAAATGTGTGTTTGTGCATTTGAATTTGTGCAAATATCTCATGAGATCATGTCTGGAGAGCGTTGGAAAAAAATGAACTGTCATACTTCCGGTGTCATCTTCTTCTTAACAGTGATGAATTCAAATTAAAAATAGATGCATTTAGTCAAAATTATTTTATTTACACTGATATTATAAGGGCTTTGCACAACTCCAGTTATATAAAAGGTCTTGCAGGCTGAGGTTAGGGTTGGGGTTGGGTTTAGGGTTAGGGCTGAGGGTAGAGTTAGGGTTAGGGTTGGGGTTGGGGTTAGGGTTAGGGCTGAGGTTAGGGTTGAGGTTAGGGTTAGGGTTGGGGTTGGGGTTAGGGTTAGGTTTAGGGTTGGGGTTGGGGTTAGGTTTGGGGTTAGGGTTGGGGTTAGGGTTGGGGTTAGGTTTAGGGTTAGGGTTAGAGTTAGGTTTAGGGTTGGGGTTAGGTTTAGGGTTGGGGTTAGGGTTGGGGTTAGGGTTAGGTTTAGAGTTAGGGTTAGGTTTAGGGTTGGGGTTAGGTTTGGGGTTAGGGTTGGGGTTAGGGTTAGGTTTAGAGTTAGGGTTAGGGTTAGGGTTGGGGTTAGGGTTGGGGTTAGGTTTAGGGTTGGGGTTAGGGTTGGGCTTAGGGTTAGGGTTGGGGTTAGGTTTAGGGTTGGGGTTGGGGTTGGGGTTAGGGTTAGGTTTAGGGTTGGGGTTAGGGTTAGGGTTAGGTTTAGGGTTGGGGTTAGGTTTAGGGTTGGGGTTAGGGTTAGGGTTGGGGTTAGGGTTAGGGCTGAGGTTAATGTTTGTGCTTTTCCTTATTACTGAACTTGAGCAAAATCCATCCACATTTGTAGGCTTTTCTCCAAATGTCAGCAAGTACAGAAATCTATACTTAATACTTATATCTTACTTAATTACAAGTGGATTCAAGTATACTTGAAGGTAAAAGAAAAAATATTTGAGTCATGATGTTTGAGATTAGTAACGACGATTGAGAACGTCTAAAAGAAAAAGTAAGGAGTGAAAAATCTGAATTTGTTCATCCATTACACTCAGATAAAGATCCATTAAAAAAATCTATTAAATGTAATGAAATACAACGACTTCTGTTGTTTAATTAAAGCGAATAGTGAGTTGGTCGGTAATTAAAGTATCAACACAATACCGCAGCACTATTGCATTCTCAGGTCTGATTGGTCAGAAGGTGTTGATTAGTTTTCTGCAGCAGCGGCTCTGACAGTAGTGCAGCTACAAATCATAGGTTTATATTAACGCGCTCATTTCTATAGTAATATAAACGATTAAAAAAAACATGTAATCATTGATATGTTGAGGTTTTTATGAGGAGAATTTTATTGAACATTTTGGAGTCTCCAGTGTCAGAACTATGTAACAGTCAGAAGTAAAGCTGTGACTTTAAGTTTTCAGACATCTTCAGGACAGAGGAGTTTATGCGATCTGGTTTCTCTGTAACATGACAAACTGAGAGAAAAAGTGAGGCTGGTGAGGGAACGACTGAAGTGATAACAGGAGCTCGCTGACTTCTGAAACATTAAATGTAACTCTAAATGGACAAAATGTGTCATTCTGTAATTAAAAAAATTGTAGTCACTGGCAATTTGCTGTAGTATAAGAGGAATAAAACTTCAGGATGTACTGTTATTGGAAAATAATCAACTTCAGGGTGATAGCAGAACCTCCGCTTTATCATTTCACCCTGTTGTTGATTATTTTCTTACAACAGAATGTCCCTAAGTGTTTTATTCCTTACTTTACACTTTTTTTTTTTTTAGAATAATGGTAACTTAATCAACCTTATCTGGAAGACTTCATTTGTCTTCATGATCAGTCTCCACTTCCTGGTCCTCCACCATCGACAGAAAGAACAGCAAGTCCCCGGTGTTCATCTTTTTTCTTCTTATCAAGCCTGATGGCTGCTTCCGGCAGGGGCTGATGGGAGATGAGGGGGTAAACGTTGGGGAAGTGAGGCCAAGGGAAAGTGTCAGGGTCACAGTACATGTGTGCATCATTAACAAGCCGCTGTAATTAGTGCATAACACCCAGATAGAGTTGTGTTTCCTGTCGATGATTTACTTTCCAGTGCAGTGTCGAGCAGGTTTACTTTGCTTTACTCCTCCAGCCTGACGTTTCCTGAATGAGTCTTGTGACTGAGAGCTGATTATTCAGCTCTGTAATTAAGCTGACCTGCAGATCAAACATTATTTTTTTCCTCACTCAAAGAGCTGATTAATAGTTTTTTTGCAAGTTGGTATTTTTAACAAACTTGAACTATACACTTAAAAAAAGGTTCTTCAAAGGGTTCTTTGTACAGTTTCCTTCCTAAAACGGTTATTGTTTGGAACCTTTTCTGATAAGAAGACACTTTGTTTTAGGGTTCAACTAAAGGCTTTAAGGGTTCTCGTGCAGGGACAGCTGAAAAACCCACAAGGGTTCTAGATTTTTACCTTTTTTAACAACATAGGTTGAAGACTTGTCATTTTTTTTCTGAAGGCTGTCCTATTTTATATTAAATGATTCATTATTAATGAATGGGGGTTCTTTGGACAGTTAATGGTTTTAGGTTTCTAAAGAAATTCTACTTGCCTAACCTTTTCTGAAATATAAATCTTCTGGTGTACAATTTAAGAGAGAAGCCTTAATGATTCCATGTAGAAAATTTAAACAGAGGATTTCCTTTTCAGAAAAGTTCTCAAGTTGAAGCTATTTAATAAAGCTAGAACTAGTAAACCATCCAAAAAAAAAAAACTCTCTGGAACGTATTCCAGACCTCTAACACCATAACTGTTCTCTGCTTTGTCCCTTTGAAGGAACCCTGAAAGGTTCTATGTTCATATGTGCATGCCTGTTCATAGTAGACTCAGCTTTGTCCCTGTGGGGGAATCTTTAAAGGGCCATTCAGGCTTTATTGGATTATTAATGGTTCTATGCCTCTTTAAAGGGTTCTACTCTTACAGGGAAAGGCTCAAAGGTTCTCCCAAAGAGACAAAGCAAAGAGCGCTTGAGTGTGCTACAACTACACCCAAAGGGTTCTTGGTTCTAGCTTCCGAAAGACTTAAGACCTTTCTGAAAAAGACATTGTCTGTGGTAGGGTTCTATACAGAACCTTTAAGGATTCCTCAAAAGGGGCAAATTAAAGAACGCTTTAGCATGTTAGCTGGAACCTTTTTTTTTTTTTTTCCAAAAAATGTGTAGCTCTTAACCTACCAACATATTTTTAAGATGTTTATTTTATTTTATTCTATTTATTAAATCTTTTAAACCAGATACTATACCTGTCCATGTACTGTGTCCCTCTGAGGAGACTCTTAAAGGTTCAGTGTAGAAACAGAGAACCTTTAACTACCCAACTAACCCTTGAGAAACAGTTTTTAATGAATGTAATCACTGAAGAAGCTAGACCTTTGTAGTGTTTTGTCTCTGCTGTCATATCTGGAAGCATTCCAGAAAATTTTCCAGGAAAATGTACTTTTGTTATCCTGTCGTCTGTTATCAGTGGACTTGGCAAATATTTAGCTATAGCATTATTCTTCTAGGGAATGTCTCACTTCCTTGTGTGTCTTAGACATTTGGAATTCAGGTGGGTTTTATTAGAGATGCAGTTAGGTTATGGAAAGTCGGAGCGAGGCCATTTTTCAGCTGTAGTTCTTGTCCTTGATTTCCCTCATCGATGGAATTTTTTTTCCTTCTCACAGGGCAGCTGTTTTATTAACAATTCAGATGAGGATCAGCAGCAAAGCAGGAGCAGCTTATGGCATAAACGTGTGTGTTTGTAGCGTAAGATCCTGCCTGCGAGGACCTGATGCGATGGACCTTAAGGCTGAAATGAAAAGCACACACATTCCTGCAGAGTACAAAGTAGACCGATCATTAGAGAAACAGAGAATAATACACTAAGCCTGGTGTCTTTCTTCCAACATGGGACGTTTCTCCCGAGCAGCGTGTTCTCGGGTTACCGCGTTCCTCCCCTCCTTTCTCTGTCTTAAATCTCCTCTTTGAATCATATATCATTTAGAACATTTATGGACATGTTACTGTTAAAGACGTATTCTTTGCTTGAGTGTTGACTTGGGGACTGCAGCTGTATAAATCCGCAAAAAAAACCACACAGGCCACACAAGCTGTGTGTGTTCAGGAGAAAGTCCTCATCCTTGATTCGTTGGCTTGGTTTGTTCTACACTTTTACAACAAGATGCATCTTGCCATAGAGATCATTTAAAAGGCATTTAAATGTTCTCAAACTATTAAGCGCACAAAAGTGCTTTGTTAGCTCAGGAAAGCTTCTCGATGTAATCCAAGCCGTAGTCGGTTTTACTTGTTTGTTTAGGGCTAAAGCACTGGGACGGGGTTTTTTTTTTTTTTTTTAGCCTAATGCATAGTCAGTCATGTGACACAGCAGTTTTTTTTTTCTTTTTTTAGCTTATTTGTACCAGCCATGAAATATTCTGCCGCTGTTTATACCATATTAATGACTGAAAATGACAAATATGCAGATATGGCTGTTAAAGTCAGGTAATGAATATAAAAAAAAATTAAAAGAAGTTTATAAAGACCATTATAACACAGTGCTGTTGAATTCTCGAATCTGATCGGCTGGAAGGTGTTGATTAATTTAACTCATTAATGCAACAAGTCCCAATATATTCACAGAGACTTGTATGACACACATGCCCCGTCTAAGACTAATAATAAATAGAATGGAAATTTTGCTATTACGTAACAAAGAAAAACTCAAGAATCAAATTGGTGATATGGTGAAGTTTTCTTTAAGGAGATGTTTATTTTACATTTGTGGAAGGAGTCTCCAGTGTCAGCGCTTTGTAAGTCTTCAGGACGGAGAAGTTTGCAGTTTCAAGCTCTGTCTTGTTAACTTTAAGAGAAAGAAAAAAAAAGAGAGACTTGTGGGAGAATAACAGCATTAAATGTAACTATAAATGGATAAAAAGTATGATGTGTTGTTCTTAAATGTTGTAACAATGCAGTTGCTTTGGGACATGCAACACTTTTATTCTTTAGATATAATATAGGGTTAAAAGTAATTATACAGCCACATGCACAACGACAAAACTGCATACTCCTCTGTCCTGAAGATTTTGCCAACTTTATTCATTCAAATTCTTTTTATCCATTTATAGTTACATTTAATGCTGTTGAATATCTGTGAAACAAGTTAGTTCCTGTTATCACTTACATTTTAGCAGCTACCAATTGCCAGCCTCTCTTTTCTGTTGAAAGTGAATAAGACAAAATGCAGCTTGTCATGATATTGAGAAACAAAGCGTAAACTCCGGAAGACTTTAACATTACTGACTGTTACAAAGTGCTGACACTGGAGACTCCTTCCATAAATGTTAAATAAACTTCTCCTTACCGAAAACTTCATCCCATCAACAATTACACACATTTTTTAAAATGCGTTTATGTGGAGTGTCCACTATACAAGTCCCTCTATAAGCTGTTACTCTAACAAAGATATCATGATTAATATACGTGGTGTATGTGTTATAATATTGTATATTTAATTAAAACATTAAAGCACTGAAGGTTTTGCGCCTATTCAGGACTGACACAAAGGCTGGAACACTGTAGCTTTCGTTAGGTCTGTGTTTTTGTAGCTGCTATGCCATTTGTCATACTTTTTTTTTTTGTGCTCTGACATAAGAGTTATTAACCACTCAGCATGGATGAGAGCAAAAGTTTGCATACCCTTAGATCAAAACAAAGAAGACAAAGACATGTACCCGCAAGCTATTTCATTTATTAGATTCCACAGACACTCCATCATTATGACAATAAACAAATATGTTCAAAATCAAAATGATATCAATATAAAAATAAACGTCTCCTCCTCCCTTTGTGAGTGTAATGTAAACATTCTTTAAACGGCTTGTATGCTCATCCTTTGCCTAACAGCCTTCAACGGATTTTGTGACATCTGGGCCTCTTTGATTATTTCAGTTACACCCACAATTATTTAAAAAAAAAATTTTTTTCTTTTGCACTCAGCTATATATTAATTAGTTGCATCTTGTGCGCTGGATATTGCATGAGTTAAAATCAGTTCTTATGGATATCAATCAGTCTGAGTAGTAGAAATCTGATGATGCACGGTTGGTCTTAAAGCTGTCCAGCCATTCATAAAAATGCACCTTTGTTTTAAAATCTAATCACGTTCAGTCTGAACAGGTCGCGAAGCTTTGTTTTCGTTCTTTAGGCAGATCTCTGCATCTGCTTTCTGCCTAATCTACTGATGGCTCTATAAATAATGCATAGCATAGACTCAACCCTGGACCCGCAGGAAAATTACAACTGCTCTTGGCTTTACGGCTCATTCTGAGTCACGCACTCGGCCAGATCCTGAAGGACGTATTTAACGCCTGTCAGCAAGTCAAAAACACTGCATTATGGTTAAACCATTATGTGCTGTTATGTCTATGACATCAGAGTAAAGTCCTGTCCCATGTGCTCAAAGTCGTTACTGTTGGCATCAGCCTTATAGCTGCCTTATTAGCGCTCTCTCTCGTCTGTAACAATGTAAAGCCATTTTCGTTGTTTAGAGTATGGCTCAGTGCTGGAACAGTATGAACTGAAAATAATTCGGACAGTTTTACATTCAGAATTCTGACAGAACGGTATTAAAAAAATAAACGTAAAGTTTTATACAAAGTTTGTACAAAATTCGCAATGAAAAGTTAACAAAGGTTGAAGAAGAGATTAGGGGCGGAGTTAGTGTTCACGTTTTTTTCTTACAAGTTCATTCCAAAATTTCTGAAAAAATCCAACCACTTGTTCATTGAATTAGTGATTTTTTGCATAAAAAGGAGCTTCTTTTTTACTTTAATGTGTGAAGAGTAAGTGAATCAATTTATTTTGCAAAGCAATTTGTTGTGGTATTCATACAAATCTGTATGAATTTTGTGTACATGTACAATTTTGTGCTATATTGTGTACATGAATGAAGTTAAAATGCATATAGACCTCACTGACTGGATTGCTAGCCAGGCACATCTTTTATTTTGTTGAGTACTTGGAAGGAAATGAAAATGTAAGGAGTAAAAGTAAAATTTTATTAGAAGGTATCTGAGACACAATATGACTTAGCAACTATCTCAGGAAATAAATAAATAAATAAATAAATAAATAAATAAAACAAACAAGTGGCGATCTGCAGGGTCCAAGCACCCTTCACAAATAGCACCCCTAGTGGCCAGGTCTTGTTACAAGTTACAAAATACTGTTCATGTTTCAAGATGGTAGCTCAATGCCAAACCTGTGAAATACCTGCTGAAAGTTGATTGGCACCAAATTTCAGCTTGATCTTCCATATGGTTCCTGAGAAACAGCTTATTTGAACTTAACCTCTATAAATGACCACACCTCAAACTTGGACGACCTCCTCGGAATCTTATCCTGAACATGAGCTACAACTTTCGTGCGAATCCATGCAAACAAACATTAGTTATAGCTGTTAGAGTAAATTAATCTCTGCCCTGCAAGGCGATTAACATATGCTGTAAACATATTGTTTAAAACATATTGTTTAAAATTTTCAACATTCTTTGATTCTTTGATTGATAATTATCGAGATTCAGCCTCTACTAAATATTTGGACACCTACTGTTTGGTCTGAACTATCAGTTTCTTCTGAGAAAAAAACAAATTATAAAATAAACAAAAACAAACAAATAAAACTAATAACACTTAGTGCTTGGCCCCCTAAATAGGTACTACACTTGTTTAGGTCACTGGACTGGTATTCCTCAGAGGTATGTCTTATTTACCTTTAGTTTATATATTTTCCTTGGTAAAGTGAAAATGATTTAAAAAAAATTGATAATTTAATCTTCTGATTCAATTTTACTTTTCAGGTGAAAGACACAAACTAAAGGGATATAAGATATAACCCTGAGGGATACCACAACTGTGACAAGCAATGGTATCATTCAGTATCTTTATTTTCCTGTGCGTGATATAAATTATATCCTATGTTAACTGTTTTATGATGTTATATAACTGCAAGTGGTGATATGCGGGGTCCAAGCACCCTTTGCGTATAATGCCCTCAGTGGCCAGTTCTCGCCAAGAAAACTAAAGACACTATAGATGAACATAATGATTGGCACCAAATTTCAGCTTGATTGGAATTGCAGTTCATAAAAAAAAAAAAACTATTTAAACCTAACCCTGCCCGCTATAAATGACCACACCTGAAACTTTGCCTGAAAACTTTGTCTTATCCAGAACATGCATTGTAACTTTCATATGAGTCCATGGTTGATGTTCAGTTGGTTGATTCTTGCAAGAATGTGGCGGCCATATTGTGCACAAATCTCAAAAGGTTTTTGATAATTATTGAAGTTCAGCCTCTACTGAATATTTTGACACCTACTGTTTGCTGTTTGCAGTTTTAGCAGACAATAATAATAATAATAATAATAATAATTCTATAATTTAATCATTTAGATTCAATTTCAATTTTCAGGTGAAAGATACAAACCAAAGAGACATAAGACTTAATCCTGAGGGCTACCAGAACAGTGACAAACAATGGTACCATTCAGTACCTTCGTTTTCCTCTGCATAATGTAAATTAAATCCCTCATCTTTGTTTTCCTGTGCGTAATGTAAATTATATTCTATGTTAACGACATTATGAGGTAATTGCAAGTGGTGACCTGCGGGGTCCAAGCACCCTTTGCAAATATATAAATTAATGGGATATGAGATGTAACCCTGAGGGACACCACAACTGTGACAACTGCTGTTACAGTTCAATATGTTAGTTATGTTGGTTTTTTTTTTCTATTTGTGATATAAATTAGACCCAATGTTGAATGTATTTTGATGTTAGAGCAAAGGAGCTTATCTCTCACTGGCAAATACTGAAGCTTATACTACAAATATGAAGGATTTTATACTGCTTTTGAAATTTAAATCAATATTCTCTGTATAATATATGTATATATTAAGTATATAATCGTCGCATGCATATGGACTATACTTCAGTGCATGTGAGCGAAGCGGAGTTTGTATTTCTGTACCACGCAGTAGAAAATGAGACAGATGGCGGCTGGCTGCTGTTTCTAGGCTACACACAAACGCTGCACTCTCATGTCTGGCTGCTCTCATCACAGCGTGTGTGTGTGTGTGTGTGTTGATGCTTCGTTTGCCTCCGAGGCTGTCTGAACCAATCGGACGTCTTCCTCAAAATGTCCTCTACCTAAATCAAGCTAGGACTGTTTATTTACAATATGTTTTATGATTCATGACAGGATATTCGCGTTAAGAGGCTTAGGTGTCATGTGAAAGTTTGACTTGAACATTAGTGTGTTATTTATTTATGGATTTACAACAAGAGCTAGTGGAGAAGTGTTAGCAATAAACAGGTTTCTACATGCAGGTTACAGTGGAGATGTGAAAATGCGCATGCTGATATGGAATTGATTTTGTTGTATTTTGTGTAAAAGATATGCTTTAGTCTATTCAAAAATGACAAACAGCATAATTTCATAAGCTTAAACTGCTTCCAAATTGTGTTAAAGATTTGGCCATTAAAATAGATTGACCTTTTGTGTATTGTATTAAAAGCTGCGTTTTAAAATCAGGTGGATTGATTTGGTGTTTTCAGAAAGTCGGTGTAAGTCTCAGTTTACATGGCAGCTCTGGATTTTATTTTTTATTTAGTTATTTTTTGCTCTAAACTGTCCTGGATTTTGCATGGCATCAGGGTAAAGAGAGAAAGAGGGGAGAAAAGCTAGTGATTTTAGATTGCTCACATATTATTTGAGTTAATGCATCGTAATGCTCGCAAAATTCAGTGTTAAAAAAAAATATCATGTACCAGTTCATTAAAATCACGTCTAGTGAACATTGTTTTCAATCTTGTAAAGAGTACGGAGATGAAAATACAAATGTTTAATGTTTAAATTCAGTTAATGCATTGTGAATAGAACTAGGAATATTTTGCGTATATTAAAAATACGAAAAGCATGAACTAGAGCAAGATTTGCCTCATGTGAAATCATGATAAGAAATGCCAAAAAAAAAAAGTATATTTCTAGGTAAACAAAAATAGAGAAACAGAAAAAGAAGTGCTGCATATTAAATTAATAGAGGTAACAGAAGTGAGTAAAGATATCGTTATCATTTAATTTATATAAAATTGGACTAATATGAGGAAAATCAGCATGCTGTGTACAGAACTCAAAAAGAAAAGTGCTAAATGTGTCAAATATTAAAGGGATTGAAGGTGAGAGAAAGAGAGGATGAGAGAGAGCGAGAAAGAGAGAGAGAGTGAGAGAGAGAGTTGGCCTCCAACATGAGCTTGATTAAAAAAAATGCTTGCTAAGCTATCCATTTCACACATACACAGAGAGAAGGTTCGATATTCACCCGATCGATGATAGAATGGGCACTCTGGCCAAATCAGACGGGGCTCCTTTTCAAACCGGCGTCTCTGTCGTCCCCCTGCTTCATTCTCCTCTAAGCGAAGGGACTTTCTACATCAAGCCTGGACCACGCAGACACGTCTAGACCGGTAGACCGGCGGCGACCGGCGGCTTTGGCCTTTGTGGAGGCGAAAGGCGAGTTGGGTCAGGAGGGAGAAAGTGAGGCGTGCCCTTTTTTTCAGTGAGGGAACGACCCACGGGTGCGGAGAGGTAAGGAGGGCAGAGGCAGTGCGCTTCTGCTTCCATGGTTACTCACCAAATATGAGGCTGCTGCTATTGAGGAGGTTTCGTTCTCATGCTCTCAGCTGGCCCATGAGCTCGGAGGAAAAACGTGCACGAGGTTCATATCAGCTAAAAAAGGAACAATGGTAGCGGGTGGAGCGTGTCACATGACCTTTTTTATTAACTCGAATCAATTTTTTTATCTAATCACTCCGTTTATTCACAGATTCTTTGAGAAGGTCATGACTTAGTGAGGAAAATGGCATATACTCTATCAAAAAACATTTTGGTGTCCTAAAGAACCTTGTGGTTCACACGGCGTATGTTACCGTGCTGTACTGAGGCAATGATTATTGCTCTTTCTGTGGCTATAAAAATGGTTAAGAATCAAAGAATCTTCAGGAGACCAAACGTATTTCATTTACGGCATTGCACTCAGTCATTCCTGGCACTTTTACTAATGAAGAATGTTTCATTTTAGCTTATGTATCTTTTCAAATTTTGAACCAGATCTCATGAAATATGTATCCAAATCCAAACTAGCAAAAGGGAAAGGATGGAACTACAGCACCTATAAAACTTAACCCATGTAATCCCTGAATTTTAGCACTATCATATACCTCATTTATTTATTTTAAATCAGTCTGCTGTCCAAAGATTGTGTCGGAAGAGTCTAATGGACAAGAGTTGGTGAAGAAAAGTACTATATATAATTATTTTTTTTTCATTTTTCTAGCCTATTAACTTTATTGGACAAGGAATTTGTATGAATTTAAACAAACAACAACAATCAAGCTGTAACTGAAGAACATGTATGAACAATAAGAGACAAAAAAAAGAGATACAATGGTGAAAAGTCAAATGTTCTATGATCTATATTTCTGTAACCTTCTGTAACTTTTTATATGAACTGAGTTATGTCAAGTGTTAAAAATTCACAAGGGTAAGCCCATGTTGGTTTACTGCACATCTTTATACTTAATGAGTCCATTTTTCATCGATAGATTCTTTGGGAAGAGTAGTGACCTGCTGAGTTGGCAAAAATAAAATGCCATAAATATATCCTGTTATCTGTACTTACATTAACTCTTGGAAATATTATCCTAATCCAAACAGATGTAGGCGATGTGGCTGAATGCTAACTGTGCTCTAAGGCCAAGTTTCACCTGTGTAAATTTTGATTAGGAAAATCATGAATTGTGTGAATTGTTACAGATTTACAGATGAGTCCAAATAATTAATCTGAAAGTGAAGAAAAATACTATTTTGTTATCTTTTTTCCTTGTTTGCCTGAAGTGTGTCAGATTATTTGCATTTGGTTTATTTCATATGAATGGAGCTGGAAGAAAAGAAAAGAAAAAAATACTAACCTCACCTCTAACCTCAGACTTAACCTTAAGCTGCTCAGGTCTGTAACGCAAGATTGTGTCTTATATATTGCGGAATAATTTATGACTTGTTTGACTTATTTTAAAATGCATCAGGCTTATTTTAAAATGCGTCTCGTTGCATAAACCTGTGGCTTTTCTGTGGAAACTAAATTACAAAAACATTCTTAAGTGTGGTTCCACTGTTAGTTTGTCAGTTTAGGGTTGAATCAGTGTTGTGGAAGCAGTGTTGTTGCTGTTATTTTGTCTGGATGATGTATTTGCATTCTCATTTATTCGCTGTTCAATTTTAAGTTGGTTAGTTGTTCAGTATTATAAGCAGCAGGATTTCCTTCTTTCTTTCTTTCTTTCTTTCTTTCTTGAGTTTTTGATGATTTAGTCTCGTGACGCTGCAATAGTCACATGGCCTTATCTGTCCACATATCTATTTAACATAAGGGCATTTTTACTGTTAAATTTATGTATCAAAATTTGGGGGGAAAAATAAAATAAACACAGATGTTGATTTGCTTAGGTATTAATATATGTTTTATACATGGCAGGTAAAATAATGTCAATTAAGATTCCTGACATTTTAATTTGCTTTATTTTAGTTTGAGCTAAAGGATTAAAAAGAATAATAATGTTAGTTATGAAAAATCGATATCTCAGTTAGGAATAATGCTTTTAATAGCTTTTATAGGCAGAATATTTGTTGACAAATTTCTTATTTCTGAAATTATGAAGGCATTTTTGTTTGCTAGGACTTTTGGTCCAATTTCTTCAACAAACTGCTCATAATATTATGTTAGTTTCTTCATGCCAGAGCAAAGACGAGCAACATGTGAGACTAGTGAGGAACAGCGACACAAAAATCCTTCAGCAAAGACGTTAAATCTTTTTTAGGCTCTATGAGTTTGAACAAATGAACTATAATTTAATCTTGTGTGGTGCTGGTGGATTTCCTGTAGTTTGGTGCAGGAATGTTGTCTGGGTCCCACTCGCATGTCCACACACACACACACACACACACACACAGAGTGACGGAGAGTGAGACAGATGGCTCGTCCGCAGCCTCTTTACCGGAGGAGCGTGGGAATCTCAGGACTCACTGCAGCTCACCTGCTCTCTCTCTCTCTCTCTCCCACACACACACACACACACACACACACACACACACACAGTGTTTCTCTATCGCCAAGGCAAAACAGCAGATTAAAATCATTAACAGTGAGTAAAAAACAGTCATTAAATTCTTAACATCAAGCTCCATTTTTTTTTTTTAAATTTAACGTTGGACATCAAACTTTTTGTGGTATTGAATATACAAGAAAGTGATTAATATTAAAATATAAGCTTTGAATTCAATTAAATAGATTTTGTTTATATCAATAAAATTTATAAGGTTAATTTATAATTAATTCGGTTTTTTTTTGTATAGCACTTTTATTTTTATCGTACTAATCACAGATAATCTTAACAGAAGGCCTGATTTAGATTTCTAATGAATCCATAATGATTTCAGTGTAAATTAGTCAGCTTTATTTTTTATATGCACATTTCACTTATATTCTGTTATCAAAAATGTTGGGAGAAAAAATGCTAACGTCAAATATTCTTGCAAATGTTAAACATTTCATAAAATTTAAGGTTACAAGGAAAGTTACCATAGGTAAGGTACATAATAATAATAATAATGTAGCATTTCTGTTTTACAGTACCTTGCTAGTTGTTAGAAGCACAGTAAGTACAGTATATTTCCATATTGGATTTTAAAATACATAGTAATATCTTGTGAGAACTACCAGGTTTACACAACACAGTTCAATGATTACACAGAATTTAACAGGTAATAATGTAAAACTTGTGATACCCAGTGCCTACTTTAAAAATTACATTTTGTAAATGCATAATAACTAATGTAAAAATTTTATGATAATATATTGATAAGAAAGAACACATTAATAAGTCCTACCACCCTGTTTTACTAAATAAATCTGCATCTGACTGAAAAAAAAAAAAACAACCAACAGGTAACAAATGGATAATATTGCTTCTAAAACTAGGATTACTCTCAACATGATGCTACTACCACCGTGCTTCACTGTGAACAGTCAATAAAACACAGCCAAACGGTTAATGTTGCCAAAATTACACTCCTTTACGTTTTAAAATATATTTGATGTACTGTAATTGTTAACATGATGATGTTTTCTCTGATGACACATTTATTTAACATTTATGGAATGAGTCTCCAGTAATCTGTACCTTTCCCAACAGGGGAAAGTCTTCAGGATGGAAGGTTTTGCCTTTTCTCAGTACCAATCAGCATTTATCTTCAAGAGAGAGAAATGACAGAGGCTAGTAAGGCACATGCTTTTCATTAATCAATTAAAAAATGTACTTTTTCCCCAAATTGCTGTGGTATAAGAGGAATGAAATGCTTTGGGACATGTGGTTTGTGACAGTAATCCTACTTAATCACACCACCCTGTCGTTAAATATTTTCTTATAACATCAATGATGTTTATAGTGGCACACATCACTACTTGCATAGTCACTCATGGATGTCTCTGTAACATATTAAACAATATTATCTAACAAGTAAAACAGTTGGTCGTAAATTATTATACATTTTATCCAAAATGTAGTTGATAATCTACTAACTGGTAGTGTGTATTAGAGATACAGCTAATGTTAATGTCACCCAAAAAAACAAAAACAACCACAACAACAAAAAAACCTTTGGAAACTAAACATTGTCTTGGCTGACCGGTTTTATACGGGATAAAGGGAAATTTATAGATTTAACTTTCTGGCCTTTGCGATGGTGAGGATGTTCAACCTTAAAACTCCAGCTGTTGTACCATATTAAAATGCTGTGGGAGAAGTTATAAAGATATGAAATAAATTTCTTTTTCCAAGTGCTACCACCAATTATTATTATAATTTCGTAACAACAACATTTCTGCTGTTCTACTGATGGTGCTTACTTCTAATAAAACCTGTTTGGGCAACCAATGAATCAGTAAAATACAAAATATCTTTCTGTCCATATTGAAATAAAAAGTGAAGGATCAGTTCTGTGGATCATGTGATTCATAAAAGTCCAGAAAGTGAGAAGCAGCTGAAGGGAAGTTGGGAAGCGCCCTCAGTGACTTAACCCCTTTCTGCCTATTGTTCAGAACAAAGCCTTGTCACAATAAGCTGTGGGATGGATGGCACTCGAGAGAACAGCCACTTTGGTGGGATTTATTGGGTTAAAGTAACACAAAAGGAGCTGAGGCCATGTAGCACAGCAGGGGAAGAACACGGAAAACACCAGGCGTGAAGGTTTACACTTTCCCTGTTCCTTTTCTGTCACGGTGAACTTTATATAACCTGTATGGAGTGTGTTTGAGCTAGTAAATGACACGTAGCTGTATAAATTATTGTTTTATAAAGTGTGTGTGTGTGTGAAAATATTATGAGGGAAAATATTGTGACTTTGTTTCAGGAATATGAGACTTTAGCTTATCTTTTATAATCTGCGATTTCTAACAATTAAGCCAGTTTTGCTGGAGCTGTTTTGATTAGGGAATATAATCAGAAGTAATGTGCGACATTGTATGGTAATAAAAACAATTCAGTGTGATCCTTTATAGCTCAGCTTATATGTTCTGGTTGGGGAGACAACAAAATGAAAATTATATTAAAATGTACAAGAGTAAAATATTTGAAACCATTAACAGCTTAGTAGTGCTTTATTTACTGTTCACAATGGAGCTTGGTGGTGGTAGCATCTCATTGAGAGTGACCCATGGCCTCGTAGTTGCTTGGTTACTGACTATTGGTGGATGAACTACTTTAGGCAGAGTTGTAGTTGTGCCATATTCTTTCATGGTGCTTCGTATTCAAAATTATATATATATATATATATATTAGAAATAAAGACAAAATGGTAGTTTTCCTGAACTTTGTCCCAGACTTGTTTTGTTTGGGGTGTGTGTTGTTGTTATTGTTGTTGTTGAGTTTAACTTTTTGGTATTTATCTTCTTTGTACCTGAGAGACAGTAACTAAGTACCATATTCTTTTTTTTGCACTGTTTGCACTGTAAAATAGAGTTAGGCACTGAACACATTTATGTGGTATTATCTGTTTAGATAGTGGATTGAGAGCTCAATTACCAAAAAACTACAACCATTTGCAAATTTTCATACACTACATTAATTATTTTGCGTGGTAGTGCTTTATTTAGTGTTCATAGTGAAGCATGATGATGGTAGCATCATGTTGTCTTGGCCTCTTGGTTGCTTCTTGGTTACCCAGCCACTGACTTTGGTGGATGTCCTCCTCCAGGCAGAATTGCGGTTCTGCCATATTTGTACGTTTTTTAAATAATGGATTTAATGGTGCTCTGCTTGATGTTCAAAGTTTGTAAAATAGGTCTATATCCTGAACAGATTGAAAAACAGTCCTTTATGATGTATTATCTCTGAAGACAGTGGATTGTGAATGCATAATTAAGAATTACAATCATTTGCACTTATAGTACACTTTACAGTAGCTAATTTGCAACATTAACAGCATGGCAGTGGTATGTTTAGTGCTCACAGTGAAGCATGGTTGTGGTAGCATTATGTTCAGAATTAGTCATTTGCAAATTTCCATACACGCTATACACATATTTGGCAACATTACCAGTTTAGGTGTGCTTTATTTAATATTCTCAAATTGTATTCTTTCCTTTTTTTAAAAAAAAAAAAAAAAAACCCAGCTAACTAATAAGCTGCTGATTTATAATTGTCCCATATAAAGTAAGACTTATAAAGAGCTAATATTATATACATAAAATTTGCACAATTACACTGATTTGAGCATTTCTATACACACAATAGGCATTATTTGGCAACATTAACCAGTTTATTAATGAATATGGTGAACCATGGTGGTGGTAGCATCATGTTGAACAAAGCCCTTGGCCCTTGCTTTTCTGACTAATCCACTCTTGATTTTGGTGGACAGTCTCCTCTAGGCAGAGTCACAGTTGTGCCATATCTGTTCCACTTAAAGAAAAAAAAAGCAAAAAGGGTTTAATGATCCTGTGCAGTGTATACAAAATTTGGGATATGTTTTGACCTTAGAAACTACCAAGTACTTTTGCACTGAACATATAAAGACATTTATAAGGCATTGCCTCTTGAAATAGTGGAGTGAGAGCACAATTATTCAAGTTTTGGAATAAGTATTGCAAATTTCCATACATGCTATAGTAGTTATTTGGCGACATTACCAGCTTAGTCGTGCTTTGTTTAATATCCTTATATTCTGGTTTTGAATTGTAGGTGTTGCTGCTTCTCCTTAATAACCAGCTAATTAATAAGCTGGTCTTCTTAATAAGCTGCTAATTAGTAATTATACATCTCAGCTCAAGGTGTCCAAAGTAGATCTGAGAGTCAAACTCAATTACGCAAAAAAGTGCCTGACAGGTTACTGGTATTAAAGTGGACCAAAAATGGAGTATTCTTATAGATTTGGATTTCATACTGAAGATTTTCCTCAGAAACAGTAAACAAGTTCGGTCCTGTTATCAAGTATGTTATAGCAGTGATAAACATTTGTTCTCTCAGTTTCTTTGTTTTTCTTTTAACTTGAAGTTAATAAAACAAAAAAACACAAGTTCTGAAGACATTACAGCTTTACCTCTGACTGCTGCAAAGCGCTGACACCGGAGACTCCTTCCATAAGTGTTGAATAAACATCTCCTTACAGAAAACGTCACCATATCAATGATTACACCTTTTTTAAATTTGTATAAGTTTGAACAAATTTGTATAAATGCGGAGTATCCACCGTACTGTAAATAAGCTGTTACTATAGAAAAGATAACATATTAGAACGAGCACATTAATAAAATTAGTGAGTTAGCTTTTCATTGGAATCAAAAACTCAACAATGCTGTATTTATTTTATCGTCACGGAAATGAAATTCACTAAAAGCTTAAGCATTTTCATACTTGTTTTGCACTGTATTAGTAACTACAGTCTCCAGTAACTACAGTCTGCTGCAGTTGTTAAACAGTGTGTTTGGCACGATTCAGGCGAATGTAAGTGAATTCAGTAGCCATAAATATTTGTAATGCACTCTGTTTTCACCGTATCATATCATATTTTGCTCTCCCTGGTGTCTGTATCTATTTCTGAACAGTCCAGTTCTCCTGAGCCGAGGTTGGTATCAGACCGCAGAAATGTGCGCAGCTGAAAAGTATCAGTTTCACGCTGCTATTTGTTTTGATTCCACCCCCGAGGAATCCTTCCCCTCACTTGACCCGCGCTTTTCTTCTGATGCATTTCAGCAAGCTTTCCATTAGCCCTTCTCCTTCAGGGATGGAGCAGCTCATTTAGCCCAGTGTGCGTTGCGGTGGATGTGCTGTTCCTCCGCTGTGTCTCCATTTTCCGTGCTGTCCTACCCATCTTCATTAGGTTTTTTTTTTTTTTTTTTTTTTTTTTTTTTTAAAGTGCCCATGGTCAAAACAAAACACAACTAAGTGCAGACCTGGAAGGCTGGAGATATTCTCATGCATCAGAGATAACCCATGGCACATGTTGATCTATTTTATGATTATGGATGCTTCTAGATGCTCCGAGCCATCGTTTTTACTTTATTTACGATTCTCTCGGTGTTGTTGGGCGAATGAACAATATGCTACATGCTAGAATGCAAGAATGAGCAAAAATATGATGCTTTTTTAAGAGCAGAGTTTGTTCTGAGATATTCACAGTACAGTAATTGAAACATCTTGGCTGCCATTTTAGCAGAGAAAATGAAGCTATAACTAGCAGTGATGTTCTGCTCAATTATTCATCGCGATCGGAGCTATTTGGATTATTCAGAACTAATAGGACTGAACATTAGTAAAGTGTTCGGTAGTTTAATACTTTCATCACTATGTGATAAGTAAGGAACAATTGGGAGTGTGCTGTTACAGGAGAATAATCAACCATTGGGTGGTGGGATTACTGTCACCACGCTAAAGTTGATTATTTTCCTATAACAGGACGTCCCAAAGTGTTTATTTCCTCTTATACCACAGCGATTTGGTAACCAGTGATTTGAACACTTTGTACTTCTTATCCATTTATAGTTACATTTCATGTTGTGTAACATCTTTGAAACAACCGTTTCCTTACCAGCCTGTCTTTTTATCTCCCTCAAAGCACAAAGCATAAACTCCTCATACTGAAGATGTCAGAAAACTTAAAGTTACAGCTTTACCTCCAACTGTTACAAAACACTGACACTGGGGGCTCCTTCCAAAAATGTTACATAAATGTCTCCTTAGAGAAAACTTCACCATATCAGTGATTACACATGCTTATATAAGGCATCCAGCATACAAGTCTCTGTACAAGTTGTTATTATAGAAACGATAACATTAGAACAAGCGCATTATTATAAACTTGCGTGTGACTTGCAGCCGCACTACTGTCGGAGCTGCTGTTATAGAAAATTAACCAACACCTTCTGACTAATCAGAATAGAGCATTCAAGAGCACGGTGGTATAATCAACTTTTAATGTTTTATCTCCTTCGTTAAAATGTTAAGGAAACAATTTGACCAAAATGAATATTATGCCATTTTCGAGTTATTGTATGTATACAGTATGGTTAGATTCTGATTTTATATTCTTTAGTTTTTGCATTAAAGCTCTCAGGCTAATGTTGCTCGAAAGTAATGAAAGCGCTAATCAAGCATTTGTTGAACTAAGTTTTAATTTGTGTGGCACCGCTTAATTTTAAAGCCGACTTAAGATATCATTAATTAAAACACTGAGCTGGGATTCATTCTGATTAGCCACCATAATGGATTTGCTAAAATATCAAGCCACAATGTTTTACATTACATTAAGCTTCCTTTAAGTGGCATTATTTAACACGCCATGAATGTCAGTGTTAATACACCATCAGTAACATTAACAAGGCACCTAATGCATGTATTAATTGATTTTTAAAAAAAATAATAAGCCAAACAATCGCCTGCATTAATGAATAATTAATGATTAGTTCATAATTAATCCCACAGCGACGAATATGAACAACATCTTAATGAACAAGTTTGCCGTTGTTCTAATATTTCCAGCTGGAGACCAGAGTTCAGTAAATGATCAATATTTACATTATGAACATGCTCTTATTCATTTTTTTGCTCATTTACGTGGATTTATTTCAGTCATGGATTGAAGAAACATTATTCAATGCAAGTGAATTTCATTACCATTTAAACAAACATTAATTAATACACTGGGTTACTTTGTTAATATTACGTATGGTTTATTAATGCTGAAGTTCATGTGTTAATGTTAAATAACGCAGTAAATAATGTTATTTAAGGGAATCTTCGTGTATAATGATTAGTCTAGCTTGAAAGTTGATTCAAAAATAAAGAAAAAAAAAAGACTGAAACGATTAATTGATGGTTTAAATGCAACTCTGATTTGAATTATTAGATAAACTTTGATTAAATCCAGGTTAAAGCTGAATCTTTTTTTTTTAAATTTTCTAACACCTTAAGAACTTGCACATTAAAAATTGTAGTTATTTCTAAACCATTCTTTTAACACTAGGATATTCACCTTTAACCCTTTTCATCCTGCTCTACCTTTAGCTGTAAAAGCTGTAAAAAAAAAAAAGACTACTGGAGAGTTTGGGTTTTTGCTTTTTAATGAATCTGATATTGTTCATGGCATCACATTACCGACACTAAATGGACTGATCTCTCCTGACTTTGCTCTCCGTTCACATCAGGTCAGATCCTGTTTATGTGCAGAAAAGCGTTTCACTCGCTCGCTTACCTCATGCCCTCACGTTTCTGTATTAACAGGATAAAATCTCCATTGCTTGAAAGCAATTAACGTTGTGCACTGTGTGTTGATCAGCATTCGGCTCACAACAGGGAATATAATTAAACCAAAATACTGGCTGAATTCATGCTACGTGCTTTTCGAAAGGCCGAGCTAAAGCTTTTGTGGGTATAAAAAAAAAAAAGCTCAGAGCTTGGATCCTGGCAAAAAATTTCTTTCAGATAATTTTTTATTTCTGTTTTCAAGGATTCAGCATTTTGGAAGTGTTTAAAGGATCTGGACCAGTTCTCAAAAGTGGTGTTATTTATCTTTGTGAGCCTTGCCATTTTATTAGTATTGGCGAGTAAATTAATGCTATCACCCAGAGACAATAACTTAAAGCCGAAACACTAATATCCACAATGTATTGTTGAATCAGTTACACATAATTTATTGTTAAAAAAAAAATACTCCAGTGGTTAAAAGCGCAGTGTGCAATTAGACTGAACAGTTATACCTCCAAAGCCAAGGAATGCAGCACTTATGGGTGGGACGCCACTTATAAATTATCCCCAAACTCCCAGTTGTGTTGATTTACATTTAATCACTCTTAAGCCAAATCCCGCTCTTTCAGATTTCCTAGAACTCTCAAACCCAGTGTTGGACGCACTACTCGATGTGTGTGTGTGTGTGTGAAAGCATTTGAGCAGTGTGTATGTGAGGCCTGATACAGGTTGCTATGTGTTTGCTATGCCCGTTCGAGCTCTCCCCCTAAAAGGACCCCCACTTTTTCCCCTCATTGCTTCAAGCCACAGCTTCAAATCCAGCAGCTGCCGCCAACAAGCCGTGCTAAAATAGTGACCGTGTTTAGTCTGGCATGGTGCAGCGGCATTGATTGGCAGCTGGGTCAAACAATGTCACTTTCTTGGCTCTTCTCCCAGGCAAATCTCTGCTTGTTAGGTTTGTGGTATCAGGTCACTTTCCAGAGAGGAGGGAGTTTGAACAAAGACCCTTCCCATGTTCACCTCAGGTTTCTGACTGATGCAAACATCCATCAGTCTGATGAAAACTAAAAGGAGAAATTCAGCCAAAAATGCAAGGTTGATTCCATATCTGCTAAACTTCACGCATTTTGTGTTGATTACTACGAGTTATCACAGCCAAAAGAGCAGTCTTCTTTTTCCCCCAGTAAAAACAGCAGATGACCCAATAGACATACGGATGATTGACAGTTGCGCAGGTGTTTTCAGCTCTCCAATATTAACTGGAAGCCCCGCCCCATTCTGCTCCATTCCCACATCTCCCATTACATTGTCTTTTGGCCAGAGCTCTTGTCTCAACTTGATTTTCCAGCTTGAAAGATGCAGCTTTTTACTGTTTACTGCATTTTAACCCCCTTACCTGTCCCTTCGCGTTATTCGTCTTCAGAGTCGACCGGTCTGTGATTTGATTGGGATGCTTTTGTAACCCTTAATTATCATTAATTATTTTTATAATTATTTAATAATTATATATAATAATTATAGAATTATTTTTTTATTATTTTCATTCAAAAATGTGTTAACCTATATCAGGCAACAATTTGCTGCATTTTGTTCTTTTTTAACATAGAATTATCATATACACAAATGTTGGCTAACTAGCATCCATGCTAATTAGATGAGGAGTTTAAGGACTTTCTAATGATTTACATAAAAATCCAGCATATATATTTCAGTATAGAATTTGGGTAACAGGGTAGTACTTTCAAAATGAGCTCAATATCACTGACAAAGAAACTAAAAAAGAAAGAACTTTTCTTCTTCCCATGATCTTCAGGAAATTCAGATGATGCCGTGGAATATATTTTAAATAATTCAAAGGGGTGACTGTACTCAGGTAACAGAGTTGAGTGAATGAACTAAAATGTACATTTTTCATAACCTATAATGGCTTTTAGAAAAAAAGAAGTTTTAAGCATGAAAAGACAATCAGATTTTTTTAAATTATTTTTTTTTAACAGCACTTAAAGTAAGGTAAAGTGTATTTATAGTGGGCAGGGTCAATGCAGTTTTCTAAGCACTGAAGATTTTGTGGGTTTTATTCATGGTTTAAGTGAGTTATCTGAAACACGCACTTATTCAGGACATTTTATTTGTGTTTTAAATGCCTTTACGTTTGCTTTACACAGGTTTGTAAATGTAAGTGGAAATCTCTCTGTATTGCTGAGTCTGGCTGTTTGTTTGACTTTCTGCTTATGATCTGCGCGTGATTCTGCCTGCTGATTTGGTTTGATAGAATAAACTCGCACTTACCTCCACCTGTCTCTGCCAGTATATGTGTAATGTGAAGGGAAACGGACACAGGAACTCGAGCAGGGTACGGGCAGTTCTAGTTATGAACAGTTATGAATTTGAGACTTACCGTGCTGTGATGTACTCCAGCGATAGACTTCTATTACTCGTAAGCGACACTGTATCTCCACTGCAAAAGCAAATATCAGACAGCAAACATGTCTTAACTGTTTGAATGGATTTGGGTTGGGAACATTCTATTATTTTTTGGGTCAGATTAGAAAAGAAATGCAAATGGGTGAGTGATTGAGGGAAAAAACATCTTTCAAGTTTACACAAACCTGTGAATAAATACATGTTACTTATTACATGTAGGACGTGTGGTTTTATTTTTCACATGTGAACACATATCATATCATTCATGTGATGTCATGGATTTACCTCAGATCATAACATGTAGAAATGCACCTGTTTTTCACATGTTATCAATATTACTCATGTAAAAAAAAAAAATACATAAATAGACTACTATTTACGAATGTTTATTACTGTTTACTGCTCTTTATAGTATTTTGTTTAAATGAAGAAACATTTAATTGCATTATTTTTGAAGGCGTCTTTGCTCTACTGCATTTCTTTGCATGTCCGTGTTCTTTGCATAAGACTTTTGCACAGTATTGTATGTATATGATCACATGAAATGTTTGCAATTTGGCTTTTTGTGCAATTCAAGATTTTTGGCTATGTAGGAAAAGACAAACTTCTTTCCTGATTTGTTTACATTGAAAAGTTCACAATAGTGCAGTGGGTTCATTACAATCTTCTTTGCAATAGAAAACCACAGGCAGGTGCTTTCCTCTCTTACTATAATAATAATAATAATAATAATAATAATAATAATAATAATAGCCTATGATTTATTGCTTAATGGTTCTGCTTTGCTCTGTGTTTGATTTTATTATAAGACAGCACTGCTGCTAAATATGGAGCTTTTTCAGGTCTTAACATCGTCGTCATCTCTCCTGTCTCGGATGCAGATAGATAGAGATATATAAGATAGGTAGAGACAGATGTGCACTTTTTCCAGTCCCTTTCAGACACACTGGGTCAATAAATTGCATTTAGAGTGAAAGGAAATAAAAAACGAGTCCTGAAACAGTTCACATGAACCCATTAACCCAGTTGTCAATCCATGCTTTGGCCTACGTACGCCTTTTTCTCAATTTGTCATGAAAGGGATCCAAACCTTTTCCCCTTCCTCGTGGCTATGAGCCAGACAGCTTTGGAAAAAAACTGATGCATCTTCCAGATTTTTCATTTTTGCATGTGCGTGTGACTTTAATAGGATTCAGATCTTGCCGAGTCTTTTAACTGGGTGAAATGCGATGGAGTGCACGAGTCATGAGTCCTGTCATATGTTTGAGTAATTGTTATGAACCGAGTGACTCTGCAGCGTTTGTAACACTGCCCTGTGGCCGAATAGCACACGAGTTCTGCTGGTAATTTTCTCATTTAAGATAAACGGCCAAATTGACTTCACTCCATGATGGTTTTTGGATAAATGATTCCTTAAGTTCTGTCATATTTAGTTTAGAAAAAAAAAAAAAGAATTAGGAAATATGTCCACTTTTGAAAGTGCTATCATTGAATATATCATTCAAAGATAAAATGTTATCAGTGTAAGGTTTCATTTTAGATTTAAATTATTTGCTATTAGCAAATGTCCTAAAGTGGATTATATGGATTTTTGTGGAATTGAGTGCAACAGCACCACAAAGTGAGAAGTGACGCTGGGGCTGATTTCTTTCTAGCCCAGCGTGTAGATTCATGCAGCCTATCAGTCACAGTTAGGTGATTACACAGACTGACACGCCCCCTAGATTTGATCTCCATTTAGGTTGATAGATTTCACACACACACACACACACACACACACACACACCCATAACACGGATGAACGAATGTGAATTTTTGGAAGCTGTTCTCTGAGAAAAAAAAAATAAATAAATAAATAAAAATCACAGAGAATACATTTAAACCACATTCCACGTACTTTTGAATCCACTTCTGATAGCATTACGTGTAAAATGTACACTAGCATTTGAAAAATGAAGGTCAAGTGAAAGCTAAACTAAAATTAGAGTTTCACTGACACCTAGTTTACTTCTTACAAAGATACTCACAAATACTAGCATATAATAGCTACACTAATGAACTTCTCTCCAAGCATACTTATAAGTGCTAGCATAAAAAACCCGAACTAGCACATTTCTCTCCGAATATCCTTACAAAAGCTAGCGTATAAAAGCTACACTAGTGTACTTCTCCCAAAAGTACTTAGACTAGCATATCAAACTCACTTCTGGAAGTCGCTGCCAAATGCCATAAATGTTAATATATATTAATAATACATTATTAAAATACATTAGTGTACTTCTTAAGTATACTTAAAGATGACAGTATACCCAAAGTAAATTATATCTCTCTCCAAATATACTGCATTAGTATGCTTGTCGTAAACATGGTATTAAATCTGAGAACAGTTTGAGCATTTGTTGAGATCTTTAGAGATGTTTGAGAGTACTGATGTGTGTTTTTTTCTTCTTTTAATCTGAGGTATCTGTGAGACGGGAGACTTAAGCAGAAATCTCTCTTTTCTTTCCATTTAATCTCATTGTTGTTTAGAAGAAACTACAGCCATAATAAGGAGATTGAAACTCACGTGTTAACTTTTACTTTTTTTCAGGTTCAAGAGATGATTACTTAAGAGACATTGGTGAGACCTGATCTTAAGGTAAGTGTTGATCCTTTTTCAAACTATCGATCATGCTTGTACGATATTGATTTTTCCCTGCGTGTGAGATATTTTTAAACAATTGAATTTAATAAATTTAGTCATCTAGAACAGATTTCCACCATTTCAGGTTTAAGCTTTATTTATTGCTAGAGTATTGCCGGCTTGTTTGTTGATGTTGTGTTGAATTTCAGCCAATTTTTTTTTGCCATCTCTAATAAATATAGTAAACTGATATTAAGTATATGCTTGTCTAATGCTAGCTAAATCGAGCATAGATTTTATTTCATATTAGTGAACCCAAAATATTCTCCATTTTCATTGAAATCGAGCATGCCATGTTGAGAGCGCATAAGATAGTGGGAAGGGGGCGGGGCTTCAAGGCGATGTCAGTTACAGAAAATGACTAGCGTATTTTTGAGTAATACTCATACTAGCATACTCCGACATTAAATTGCGCAAAATACGTAAAAAAGTCATCAGGTCTGGTTAAACAATATAATCTGTGAAAAGGTTAATGGATATCACACACACACACACACACACACATCATTTTACCACACAAGCCTACTCTGTTTATTTTAATGTAAAGCGCTGGCACATGATAAAATCCTCCCCAAAAGACAACTATGTTTCATGAAACACTGAGCACAGCACTGACCTGCTCACAGGATTTACTTATCCCTTCAGGCCCGGAAGTATTTGGACAATGACAGAGTTTTTGTGATTTTGCCTTTATACACCACAACAATGGATTTGAAATAAAACAATCAAGA
>CM075016.1:20516702-20545161 GCA_037576675.1 Pangasius sanitwongsei | reverse complement strand
GGAACCTCTTAAAATAAAGCTGAAAGTCTACACTTCGATCACATCTTGATTGTTTTATTTCAAATCCATTGTGGTGTTGTATAAAGACAAAATCACAAAAACTCCATCATTGTAGAAAAATACGTCTGGACCTGACTGTACTTATCTCTTATATCTCAGCCAGTTCTCACTGGGCTTCACTTTTGACCTCTTTGAAACAATTTTATTCATTTTCAATTAATTTTTGAATCTGAAGTCAGTGAGGAGCCACTTGTCATTAACCCGTAGATCCGATCTTGTGGTACAATTTAATGGCACAAGCTCGTCTCTATGGGTCTCTGTCTCTGTGGTAGACCAGCTTCTGACTCGTGTCTTTGTATATACATCTTAAAACTGGCTTTAAATCAGTTCAGCATATATACATTTATGGTGAGCCACAGTCATGTAAGCCAAGATCCTGAAACAAGATATATTTACTTTTCAGTCTGATCTTTTCCAATTTTTTTTCAACTGCACTCATTAATTCCACAGTAGGTGTGATACAGAAACACTCTACAGAGAGTGATCATGAGTGAAGTGTGTGTGTCCGGGTTGAGGTAGTAGGTTGTATGGTTTCGAATGATACCTTGGGAGTTAACTGTACAACCTTCTAGCTTTCCTTGGAGCTCACTAAAGTCGTCGAAGAAGACAGTGGAAAACAAAAGTTTGGTTTGAGTGTAAATATGTGCAGCATTTTTAATTTGTGGTTATGCGTGTTTGTGCAAAAGTAATAGTTTCAGTTTATTATGAATTTCCTCTGATATATAGATGTAGTGCTTACAGTGGAAATCTTTTTACTTAAGCTTTCATGTCGAGTTTGTGTGCACAATGCTGATTATACCACAGTGCTGTTGAATGCTTGATTCTGATTGGCCCGAAGGAGTCTCCACTTTCTGTGCTTTGTAACAGTAAATTTTCAGACAGAGGAATGTTTTCAGGACAGAGGAGCTTACACTCTGTGGTTTCTTGGTAACGTGCCAAGCTACGTTCTTTTTGTGGAAAAAAAAAGACAGGCTGATGGAACGGCTGTTTATAGCTGTTTATAATGTAAGTGATAACAGGTACTAACTTTTTTTCATGGATGTTCCACAACATTAAATGTAACTATAAACAGATAAAAAGTATGTCATTGATTGAGTAATAAAAAAATGTAATTGATGGCAAATTGCTGTGGTATAAAAGGAATAGAACTTTTTGAGACACGAAAATTAATTGGATTAATTAGAACTTTGAGGTGGGAAAAATGACTGATTATTTTCCTGTAACAGCACACACCCTTACTTACTTTCTTACTTATTGGCGAGCCTCTATGAAAACCATCACTCAGTGGTTACAGGAAGTCATGATATACAAACACAACAAGTAGGTGGGTACATTTCTGCCATGTCTTTTTAGCACTCATACCTGATTACACACACCTGCTGGCTTTACGTGCCTTTAGTGTTCCTTAGAAACATAGATGTATTTATGGTTGATCATTTCAAATATTCTTTTCTGTTTCAGCTGCCTAAATTCAATACAACCCATGCAAACACAGTTACTAGTGAAAAAATCAGAGTGATGTCAGGTCTTAAATAACCTGCATGTCCTCCCATAGCCTTTATAACTGCCTTCTGTGTCCTCTGAGTTGTAAAATTCTGCACATTTTTTCTTGTAATTCTGGCAGACTGTCATGCATTGCCTTCTTCAGGTCAGGTCTGGAGACTCACAGGGTCATGAGAAAGATCTTTTCATCGATTTGTCTGTTGATTCTGCATTATATTTTGGATCTTGTTGTTGGATACAGGGAAATTTAATTCTTAAAATCCTAAAATTCTACTTTGTGGATACAAACTTTTGCACTCTGATGTAATAAAATATAGATTGACATGACATGACATGACGAATATTTTTATATATTAATTTTTTCCCTGTAATCCCTGCAGATCAGTTTAGACTAACATAGTGAATGATTAGTAATAACAGTATATAATATTTTATATATATTTTATATAGAAGTTTCTTTACTTCGACTGCACTGTGTCTGACTGTTATAGCAGTAAGTATACTTTACCATCACTGGAATTTAGAGCACAGATCAATGCTTTTTTATAGGGATATATCAATACCATTTCTTTTCCAGACCTGGTACATGTTTATTGGTACTCGTCAATACCAAAAATGACTAACCTACTTAGTATTAAGCAATCAGTGGTGTTTTGTTGCTAGCAATGAATTGCTTATGCTATGTTTTATGTTTAAGATGATATGGTGTTTAAGCAATATCTTTAAAATGACGTAGCTTTAAAATTAAACTGTTAATTAATCTGTTAAAATTAATTTAGGTTTACTAGCATTGTAAAAAAGTTAGGCTACTTACATTGTAGGAAGATGCTGTAGTTCTTCCTCTTCATCGTTAATCTTTAAGTATGTCCAGATCAGCATGAGTATGAGTAAACAAATGCAGTATCGCACCTTTACCCAGTACCAGTATCTGTATCAATGTATCTATACTTTATTATTATTATTATTATTATTATTATTATTATTATTATTAATTAATAATAATAATAATAATAATAATAATAATAATCTCCCCTAAAAAACTTCAATGCAAAATAAAAATTTTGATCATTTCAACACATTCTGTAACCATTATGATTAGAACTATGATTAGAAGACTCTTTACATTAAACATGAATCAGAATTTAAAAAAAAAAAAACCTCTCTTTAAGTATTCGCCTAATTCCTAAAGCTGTTCAGCAGATTGCATTTCTCAAAAGTTCAACAGTTGAACTTTTTTCTTTGTCCTTTATCACTGAAAGTTGCATGGTTGGGAAGAGGGGCATATAGGCGCTCTTATATAAAAGATATTCAAGCTCGTTTGTTCAGATGAGTCGTTTTACTTTCACTTTATAAGTGAAATGTTTGGGCGGCTCTGAGGTGTCATCGATTTGTCTGAAGCGAGACCTTTTGCTGCTGTGTCAGAAAGCTTCACAGATCAATGCAGACTTGCCCTTTAACCTCTCAAATAAATCAATTGGATTGAGCTGGGGGGATCTTGGCTCAGTTGATGGAATGGCAGGGAGTTTAATATGACCAGGCTGAACACTATTAGAGCTTGAAGACTGCTGTGACTGAAAGGGTTTATTTTATTTTATTTTTTCATAGAATGGCAAGGAGTTGTTATTTTCATGACTTCATCTCTGCATTGTTACTCGACACATGCTCTGGTTAAATCTTGGGCAGTGCTTAGACGGTCTTTCTGAAATCTCTGCAGCAGCCATTTGGATGTCGCCTGCATATCATCAGTGTGTCCTGCAGTAACTGGGATTGCATGGGGAAGTTTGTTTTCCACTGGCAGTCTAAAATAAAACACTTTAGAAGGTGCTGTTATAGGACAGTAATCAATGACAGTTGGTGTAATGTGGCCCAACACCTTGAAGTTTATTATTTTCCAATTACAGCATGTCCTGAAGTGTTTCATTCCTCTTATACCACAGCAATTTGCCAAGAATTCTTTTTTGTTAAAGAATACATTTTTAAAATCAGTCCATGAAAACAATTTAGTTTTTTTAATATCAGTTTTAAATAGTCATTTCCTCACCAGCCTTTCTTTCGCTCTGTCTCTTGAGTTAATAAGACAAAAGAAATGCAGCTTGCCAGGTTACCCAGAGCTTTTTTTTTGTTTGTTTGTTTGTTTGTTTCCCCATGTGCCTTGGTTATGGTTTTGGTCCTGCCTCCATCCCTGTCATATCATTGGTTTTGCTCTCCAAGTGTGCGCACCTGCCCTTAATTAGTTTGTCTATTTAGACACTGCTGTTTCTGTGTTTGCTTGCGAAGTCTTACCATGCATTTCTGTATCAGTAAGTACTACAGAAACAATGAAGTCTTAGAACAAGCACATTTATTATAAACCTGTGATTAGCTGCTGAACTACCACCATAGAAAATTAAACGTCTAAGAAAAAAGCTGTGTTTTGTGGTAATATATAGGTATATCTGTATCCAGCCATATAAGAACAATTACACTGAAACTGAATTTCTTAGGTATTCCTAGTTAAATGTTTGCAATTAGTATAGTAGCAATTAAAAAAAAATCATTGTTCAAATATTAACATGATGTCTTGCCAGTACTTTGAGGTTTTTCCCATTTATTTTCCTGCTTACACACAGGACACTGCAGTGAAATGTAGCTTTACTCCTTTCCATTCTGTTGCTCCAAATCATTTTATGATTATAAGGTTGTAGCACACACTTGCACAGTTAGTACCTTGAACTCTAGACTGCAAAAGGAAGGGTTACCAAATGTATTGATTTATTTTAAATATTGTGTGATGAGAGCCATATCAAATTGGTAAATGAGATTCTGTTATCAGTAGAGAGCTGTTTAAGAAAACTGACTGATGCAGTTAATGACTTCGGTATTTTCCAAAGCTGTGCAAGGCCAAATATTTATGGAAAAGCTACAGAGATATACAACTCAGGAATGAAAAGGCTGTAGAACTGAAATATACATGATGCAATGAACTGTTAATGTATAAAGATGAGGCCGGAGATTTTGCAGACATCGAGGCAGAGGCAATAATAGAGCTGATTGATTACAGCAACTAGTTTAAAGCTCATATTGATTTCATTTGCTTTAATATTCCCTTTGGCCCTGTGGAGACTTCAGTGTGTGCAGGCTGGAGGAAAATGAACTTGGACTTGAGTTATGTCACATGGGGTTGTGAAAATTACACACTGACATTTAGAGGACTGTATACACTGTATACCTCAGGGACACATGGCACAGAGAATTAATTGAATCATACTATATAATGACAAGCTAAATAAATTCTGTCGATACTTTAAGTGAGAGTGTTTTGCACTAATAACGTTGAACATATTGTGGGTTTTTTTGGGGGTTTTTTTCGCTGAAAAGTAAGACAAAAAATGTTCTTGGTTGTCATGATGAAAATTGACATTTATTTACAGAATTTACAATTTACAAAATACTTTTGTTACAACAAACAAAAATGCTTCCTGATTATTTTCCAATAACAACACATCCTGAAGTGGTTTATTGCACTTATACCACAGCAATTTACAAATTTTTATGTATTCCAGAATGACACGTAATACATTTTTTTTCCCACTTATAGTTACATTTAATGTTGTGGAACATAAAACAAGTTAGTCCCCATTATCACTTATGTTATAACAGCTATAAACAGTTCTCAGAATATATGAGGACATGTAGATAGATAGCTTCCCTAACAAATAAAAACAGGAAAATGGATAGATTGTAAGCTTTGCAAACAAATTTATACAATTTTGCAATTATCTTTATTTATTTAGAAATACTGTTATCCAATTCTATTAAAAAAACATGCAAACAGGTCTAGGTGGTCACAAAAGACAATTTCAAACCATTTTTTCCCCCCTAACACAAAACAAAAGGCAATCAGTAAAGAAAGGACAAATTCAATCTTAAACCTCATAAACAATAATGCAAAACCTACCAAAATTATACAAAAGCTACTCAGTGCAAAGTAAGTGGAGAGAAAGTTAAAGTGTTATCCCGGATACTGTTTGAAGAGAAATGTCACAGGGCTGTCACAGGTTTAAACTCGTTCCACTATTGAAGATGTGAGATCTTACATTATGAGCAGAAGAACATGCCAGCAGCTCAAAGCTCTAAGACCTGAGCTAGCATGGAGGTGTAGTTTTGAACTGTGCATAGAAAATGTAGTGCAGAGCTTTTTTGAATTTGATTCTTGCTGCAACAGGAAGCCAGTGGAGTGACCTCGGTTCCTCAGCAGGGGGTAGACATGAGAGAACTTTGAGAGGTGAAAACCCAGGCAAGCAAAAATGTTCTGAATGCTCTGTAGAGAAGAAATCTGAAAAAATGAAAATAAAAAGAGCTGAAGTAGTCAAGTGTAGAAATGCCTAGGGATTGTTTAAACAAAGTTAGTCAAAAAAAAAGAACGTGTAGTCAGGAAGAAGTTGTGATCTTCTGATGTTATGAAGAAGAAACCTGCTGGTGGTTGATGTGATATGATTGGAGAAATTAAAAACCGTTTTTAAAGATAAGTTTTTTTATTTTAGACAAAATAGTTAGACAGTTATACAGTTAGAAAATCTCAAAGATTTATTAAGCAATTTAGGCAAGTAAAAAGGAAACTGGGAAATAACTGGGAGAGACAGTCCACCAGGTTAAGCTAGATTTTTCAGCATGGCAATGCAATGCTGCACATTTTGAGATTCTGGATGCATCTTGTCATTGGATAAAAGGTTAGAAGGTAAAGTTCGAACCTTCCCTGCTAGCCAGACTCCTGACCTCTTTCCTTCACAGACCTCCATTAGATCTATCCTAACATTAAATTATTAAAACGTTATTAAATTTAGCAATTTGTACATACTGATTGTATATTGAATATACATTTTGTAATGTAATGTTAGTGTAATATAATGCTAATGAGCTAGAATTAACATTTCTCATAATGCCCCACCAAAGTCACTCACGTGGGCGTGTTTAGTTTTTATCAATTGTATGTAATGCAATAAATGTGCTCACTAGAGTACTGTTATTAAATGCACACTCTGCGCATTAATATAAACCTGTGATTTGTAGCTGCACTAGTGTCAGAGCTCAACACTTGCTTGAGCTCAGAGCTTCTGACCAATCAGAATCCAGAATTCAATACCACTGTGGTATGTGTGGATATTAAGGATGAAACGGTTAGGGGGAAATATTTAGGTTTCTAGAATGCAAATTGTTAAGCAGGTGCAGTTTTTTTTTTAATCAGATGAACAGACAATAAAAATAACTATAACCATCTACCCAAACTTGAATGAGATTATTATGTATTTTTGACACAAGAATAACACTAAATTGTAATTAGTTCTCATAATTAACACTGGAAAACATTTCTTGTCATTTAGACGTACTCTCTCCAGAGCTGTCTGGACATAGAGGAAAATCTGTGTGATTGGAAAAAAAGCAGAATATATAGCTTGGGAAAGGACTTTGTTGCAATCTTCATAAACAAGCTTTTTAAAAAACCAAGAAGGTGTGCAAGAGCTTATGAAACAGATGCTCTTGGCTTTTTATGCGACGCATGCCTGTGTTTGAGAAGCAGCTCGTGTCTCGCCGACGCTCTGCAACCTCCAGACGCTGCAGGACAGGGTGACGGATGGCTCGCGCGAGCCAATAGCTGCAGACGAAGGGGTGGGAACTACCTGCTCAGTCCACCCGTCTCTGCCACCCCTCCCCCCCAACAGATCATCAGACCAGCCTGTGTCTGATTCAGCAACCAGCTCCAGCTCCAGTGTTCACCTCCAAACCCGAGTCCCTGAAAGACGGATGCGGTGACGATGACGACAACGGCATCTCGTAAATCGGTCGGGAATCCAGAGGTAAATTGATGATACGTTGACGATAATCTGGTCATTCCATCGAGAGTCATCACGCTGAGCCTCAGGGGAGTATGGACCATAAGACTGCAGGGGCCAGAGGGTAAAGGGGGAGGAGCTGGAGAGGTGATGAGAATAGCATCACTTTTGTTTTGGCTAGATTGCCATTCCAGATGGGAACGATTTCTTTTAAGCATAATTGAGCATATTAAGGAGTGTTGGTGGAATAGCTGGGGGGGGGGGGTTGGGGGGGGGGGTGATGCTTAAATCCCAGCAGCTGCTTAGCACATCTGTATGTACTACCATGTCTGATTGGTTGTTTCAGTGGCAGCTCCTGCAGTGACAACTCGAGACGTCTCGTAGAGTTTGGATTGATTTACGTAAAAGAAAATGCGTTAGTGCATGATGATTCGGTGTCCTCGTTCACCCTTGTTTCATTTTGACGGTTCGATGATGGACGTCACTTTGAGCTTCTGGTGGATGTGACCAGACCAGGGTTAGAGGGCAGGACGAATTAAAAGAGGACAAAGGGGAAGGACTGGCCGTCTGGAGGAGAATGAGACAGCAAAGGGGGTGGGGGTGATGGTGGGGTGATGGGGAGGCTCTAGCTGCAGACCTTTAACTGCTTGACATCATCATTCGAATTGGAAAATTGGGAAGAAAAAAAAAACGAGTGTAAGTCCAGCTGCGTGTATTCTTCCATTTTCATTCTTCCATTTGATACACTGCATCTTAACAGTTCTGCGTCTAACAATGACTAGCATAGCTTTAAGTCTGGAAGAGGGATGATTCTGCCTTTCCTCTCTATCTCCTCTTTTCTCTTTACACAGGACGAGTGCGGCAGTCGCAGACCAGACGAAGACTTCTGGCTCAGTAGACAGCCTCAGCGATGGCGGATAAACGTGAGTTCACTCACGTCTGCCTTTCTCCTGTTCCCTGAGACCCTAACTCGTGAGCTGTTTCTTCAAAAAAATCACGGGTCAGGGACTTGGGGCTCAGGTGGAGGGCTCCAGCGACGCCGACCACAAGCCAAATGCAAAACACAGACAGACGATATTTATCAGATGTATCAGATTTACTGCCTGTTACGAGCAACAAGCTGCAAAACACCGGTTATCGATGAATCTGCAGCCTCAGCAAATAATGTCCGGAATTCAACAAGCATTCGACGAGAACAAGAATCTGAATTCTAGTCATAACACATCGGTTTATTGAGAGTGCAATCAATTGTGCATCTCTCTGGTTAGAGCTCACACAGACAGTGTAGTTTTTGTAACCAGAGATGGATTTTGTGACTCTTTCACAGGCAAAGCTAATGCAGCATGAAGTGTGTTAAAAGAAGAATTTACAGGAATGTAATATGAATGTAATACAGAGGATTCACTGCCAGACATTTGGTTCTCATTAAAGTGCACTAAAAAGAACATATGGACAACCCAGGAGAGGATTTAAAGCTCAGAGAGTTTACAGAAAAACTGTAAGAACTGAGGTACAGTTATTAAACACAGCCTGACCTCTCAGTTATGGAATTATAACAGGGTCAAGTGGCTCTATCTGCCTGTCTATCTATCTATCTATCTATCTATCTATCTATCTATCTATCTATCTATCTATCTATCTATCTATCTATCTATCTGTCTGTCTGTCTGTCTGTCTATATAAAAGTTAAATGCACCTATCTATCTATCTATCTATCTATCTATCTATCTATCTATCTATCTATCTATCTATCTATCTATATAAATTAAATCTATCTATCTGTATGTCTGTCTGTATGTACAGAAGTTAACTCAATATGTCTATCTATCTATCTATCTATCTATCTATCCGTCTGACTGTCTGTCTATATAAAAGTTAAATGCACCTATCTATCTATCTATCTATCTATCTATCTTTCTGTCTGACTGTCGGTCTATCTGCCTATCTGTCTATATACAAATATCCATCCATCCATCTATCAATCTGTTTATCTTTCTGCCTATTTAAAAGTTAAATCCATCCATCCGTCTTCAATCTTAAAAAAAGGTTAAATCTAGAATAATCTAGAATATTTGAGTTCTGTGGTTGTTTCTTTGGAGGAACCCTTAAACCTTCTTTTCACTATCAGAAAGCACACCAAGCAGAAACCTTTAATAAAGCTAAGAACCCATAACTAGCTGAAGATCCCTTGAAGATCCACTGAGCGATTCTTTTCCCAAGAGTTTACAGTACCTACTTTTGTAAAACTAGTGGCACGTTAGTGTCTTTGGTTTCGTCTGATTGTCTGTTCAGGTGAGACGAGCTTGCACATGTTTTGTGTCTGTGTATATCTGGCTGTAAAGGAAACAATGACTTGTTTATTAGAGTTCTGCTGTTACACCGTTCATAATTTCAGATTATTTATTGTACCTAGAAAAATACAAACACATTGATGGTTATCTCTGTAAATTATGTAATTAAAGTAGATCATGCCTCCTGTTTGGGTTCTGTTTGTTCTTTCTTTGCTTCCTGTTTGGTCTTTCTTTGTGCTCAGTTGACACCTCGGCCCTCGGCCCTCGACTATCTCTTGTCCAAGTCTTCCTTTAAAAGCTCTGTTAAAATAAAGGGGGGGGGGGGCTCCTAAAATTGCAAGCTCAACGAGATGGATTTTCCACTGACCATTACCATCTCATTATGCGCTGCATTGTGACTTATTTATTTATTAAAGTTCACTCTAAGCTCTGTCACATTCCAGCTAATGGAACGCTGTTTTTCAAGCAGCACGCAGCAACAGCGCAGAGATACACATCCGGTATGAATACCAAGCAGCCGGTTGGAGAGCTCAGTGAGCCTGGATCCGCTCGGCTCAGGAGGGCATAAACGAGTGCCAAACTCGATCTGTCTGCTCCTGTACTCGCACTGACAAACACACTGAACACACTACACAACTGTAACCTGTCAAACTACAAACTACTCATGAGTTAAATTTGCTAAAACTACAGCCAAACTACATTTTTTATCACAAGCCACAGCCATATGACCCCTTTCTTTTTACAAGCTATGAAGAAAAAGTAGCTTAGTACACTGAAGCGACTTTACCAAACTGAGGAAATTCAACTGTGACCATTTGATTTTATTGTGCTGGTAATTTATTGAACATCCAAAGAAAACAAAACAAAACCCAGCTTTATGTTTGTCCATAAATGTTTACTTTGGATGTTGACAGTATTTCATTTATGGTTTGCACAGGTTACATATGAACATGTATCCTTTGCCATGTACACTTCCTTATTATTGCTAATAAGTAAAAATTAACTCACGATGGGCTTGAAGCGGATTATTTTCCAAAAACATCTTGAAATGTTTTATTCGTCTTATACCATTTTACGTCATAGCGATTTGCCAACAATTACAACTTTTAAACATTAGTGTTCATTACTTTTTAATCATGAGTGTTAATCATTCATATTCCTTATGGAAGAAACCCTGACTCACCCTAGGATGGGTCATGAGGCAAGCTAATGTTGCTTCTGAGCTAGCCAAGGAAAAAAAAAGAAAAAAAGAAAGAAAAAAAAAGCCAGGCTCAAACTGGATGAATAAATTTGAAGAATTTTGAATTCTGGAATTTTGTTATTCCACCACTAATCAATGATGCTAGGGCATTGTGCCTTATTTTGGGGGAAATAAGGTTTGAACCCAGGAAAACTGCTGTGTCATTCAACAACACCTAATGGGGATCTGGCAGATAAACCCCCCCCCGTGTGTCTTGCTTTTCTTACTGTTGCCCTTTTCAATGACATATTTGTTCAAAAGGAGTTTCTGCTCCTGATATACACATAGTCCTCTCTTCTTCTGACCCACATTAGATCCAGAGAGCACAGAGTAAACAGACCCACCCTTCTCATTACATCGGTGTATTTCCTTTAGTGTTGTAGTAATTGTTCAGTTTGATACATTGCCTGTGTTGCACAGGTCACAGTAAAAAGTCAGTGACACAAATATGGGTTGTCTGAAAAGAAGCTGGAAAATCCCTGCTTTATGGTAGACGTTTCCTTTCCAGCACTGCAGGATTTAGTGCTTTTCCTCATCTAACAAAACTAATTGAACTCAGTGAGAGATGTTAGCTGGTGTTAGCTGGTTGAGTTGGAGCAGGAAATTACTAAACTTTGCAGGCCAGTTCGAAAAACACTTAAGGTTTAATCTTAATAGACAAAATGCCTGGTTTCAGTATGAAGAATAACGAGGGGTTTAATTGGGATTTAGGAGGTGTGTAAGGTTCTCAACATTGATTATAATGGAATGTGATGTAAAAAAAAAAAAAAAAAGCTTTCGATGTAGGCTTTTTGTTTCCATTCTCTTTAGCAAAATACAAACTGGGTTGCCAGACGTCTGAAGGTTTTTTTTTTTTTCTTCTTTTAAGTTCGTCAGATTTGGCATCGAAACGCTATCTAAATATTTTCCGCTTCTTTTCTGGCAAAGATACATGACACTAGCAAAAGCAACACTAGCATGTTTTTCCCCTCTTGGAAATATTTTGTATAGTTGTTTCCTCATCCAGATTCTTGAATTGGGGATTTTACTGCACAATTGCTTAAAAAAATTTTAAATAAAATAAAATAAATATATAAAAAACCTGCTAAATAATTTGTTATTTAGTTATCTACTGTAGAGAACTAGCTAGCTTTGCTAGCAACAAATGTAAAGCGACAGAAAGGGAAAACATTAGCCATCATAATTGCACTTTTTTTAAAAAAAAAAATCTATTCATATCAAATAGACCTACTGGATGAAGACGTTTGAATTGGCTAAAGTGAAAAGTGAACGTAGTTTATAGGTAGCTAGTTAGCAATGTGACAAAAAGCCAGGAAATTATATCAGATTATGTTATAACCGGAAAAAAACAGGATGCTTAAAGCTTGAAGCATGTACGTAAGTCGAAATATTATAAAATAACAATAATGTAAGTTGACAGCAAAATGAATAAAATCTTTATTATTAAAGTCTAGAACAGATAAAACTAATTAGAAAGATGTTTTGATGAACGTCTCCCAGTGATTCTGTAACTTCATGCCGCATAAAACTATTGAACATTTTATATGTATTTAATATATAAAGAACCCCCCCACACACACACACACACACACACACTGTATATGCCTTTACCTAATACTTAAAGGCATACCTATGAATACTTAAATACTTATAAATGAAAATCTTCATGTTTTAATGCTTGAGTACAGCAACTTTTCACTTGAGTACAGTTTTTGGCTGGAAACCTTCACTTTTAGTTTGTTATCTATACTTTCACTTAAGTTTGATTTCTCAGTACTTTGTCCACTCCAGCGCTTCAATCAATGGCAGTGTGGTGTGATGAAGATGAGCCACTGTTCCCACCCAGAATGATTATTTTGATCAGTGACCATTTCCTATAATTGATCATTTTCCTATAAGAACATGTCCTGAAGTGTTTTATTACTCAAAAATTGATTAAAAAACAACATTTATAATTGTGAAAAAAGTTAGCATCACCAGCCTCTCTTTTTTTCTCTGACTTGAAGTTAATAAGTCAGAAGACTTTCTAGATTTTTGCCATTTTACGAAAAAACAAAACAGAAAGCATAAACTCCTCTTTCCTGAAAACTCAGTCACAGCTTTACCTCTGACTGTTACAAAGTGTTGACACTGGAGACTCCTTCCATAAATGTTAAATTCACATTCATCACGTTACTTCACTGCTGATTATTTTTCCTATAACAGCACATCCCGATGTTGTTTTTACTCCTTACTTCTGATCTTATCAGCTTTCGTAAAGCACAATCACACTATTAACAAATTTGGAATAAAATGTTAAATAGATTTTGCGTAAAAAGTGTCATCGGAAATAGTTAATTTTTTCGGTGAGTAAAGAACTGGAGAGTAATTTTCTTAGTGAAGCGCTGGCACATGAGCGACCTGGAGTGAGTATTTAAATGATTGTAAGGTGAAGGAAAGCGTTTCACTGGCGATGTATCAGGACGGATAATGTTAGTGAAAAAGATTTGTGCTGAACAGAACATTTATTGTCTATTTGCCTCAAATAAGTCAAATAAGGACACAGTGCTGGTTCTTTTTCACACTCACACACACACACACACACACGTGCACGTACAGGCAAACACTCGTGTCTGGTGATGTCTGATTTTTTCACTAGAAATCTCATCTCATCTTTCACTCCTTCCTCTTAATCTCTCCTCTGTCTTCACGTCTCCAAATAAGCGAGTGAGCTGAGTGCTCGGTAAATTTCAGGACTTTCCTTCAGCAGATAAAACACACCGGCGCTGTCTCATGGGGATTTCACACTGCTTTGTTGGAGAAGACTCATGCTTTCTCGCTCCTTTTTAATGGCCAGGGTTTAAAATTGTCAGATCTGAAAGATGCTTTTTTTTTTTTTGCACGGCAGGAAAAAATAATGATTTGGTTTGAACATTCAAAGATTTTGCATTTATAATTGTCCACAGTATCTCAGTTAACACCATAAATCTTGTATATTTATATTCTTTCAGCTGTAAGTTTAACATTTTTATTTGTATAATTCTGGAAAGCTCACTTCCTAAAACATAATGTAGCTCATATCTAGACATTTGCTTTGATGAGCTTGAGTAAGTTAAACTGTTTCTTGGAATTCTGTTGCTTCTGATGTTATGTTTGTTGGCCATTTTCACAAATTTGTGGTGGAATTTTTTTTTTAACTTTTAGCTTTTTTTAATGTCACACATCAGGTCTTGGTTTTAAATCAGTCTTGTCTATCTATCTATCTAACTATCTATCTATCTATCTATCTATCTATCTATCTATCTATCTATCTTTATTTGTTGGGTTTTTTTATGTATGTTCATATACTGGTCTTAAAGGTTTTAAAGCCAGAATTTTTACTATTATTATTATTATTATTATTATTATTAGTAGTAGTAGTAGTAGTAGTAGTATTACTACAGTGGTTGTTGTTCGTATTTGTTTGTACAGAATTTCACACTCTGGTTTATATATTTTATAACCAAACCTTTTTATTATTATTATTATTATTATTATTATTATTATTATTATTGCTGTTGATAGTGAATTCATTAGTTAGTTTGTTGCTTTATTTATTTAGTTGTTTCTTTTAATGTATTAATTAATTTATTTTAATTATTTTTGACTTTGAAATCGCACTATTATGGTAAACTGTTATGTGAAAGTCTGACCGTGTGTGTAATTACAATAAAACGAAGCACTAAATCAATGTGTTAACATTTTTAACATGCAAATTAGTGCACGTTTTAATGATCAATTGCCTCATTTGCATATTCAATACATTTAAAAAAAAACTATTTTAATATAAAAACTGTCTTGCATGAATGTTGACTTTAAACAGGTTTCAATGTGTTTCACTGTGATGTGAGTAAAAATAAAGCGAGGGTGCGGTACCAGGACTCGGGAGTGGGGATTGTGCTGAAGGAACCTGTTTATGGATCAGTGTATAAGAGAAGAATGCTTTAAGTGTGTAGTCACATCTCCTCAGCTCCCCCTGCTGAACGACACCAGCACTGAGCTCTGCACCATGATGAACACAGAGACAGACCCTCGACTTTATCCTCTCAGCTGTTTTAGGGCATCGATGCAGATGATTACAGCTCTCTAAACTCTGATCAGTGCCTCATGATTCTCTGAATCACATAACCGCCAGCCCCAACCCCAAATTAGTTTAACAACGCCTTGAATGGAAATCACTGAATAAACATGACCTTGAATAAATGTGTTTTTCAGATCACCTCATCATTTTCCCGAGGCCAAATATATTGTTTGCATTTACATTCCCAACCGCAGGGCCATATTTTTTCCCGCCAACATACTTCCCTTAAGTGCTGACTACACGCACTCGTACGCCTTGCCGCAACTGCAATTACAGGGGATGTTTGCCAACAACTTTATCTATCTGAAAAATACCGTTAATAGACATGTGTAAGCTTTATTTAAGCGTGATGCCAGTTAAGATGGTGCTTCACCGCAGACAAGTTTAATGCCAAAACAATAATCTTACCTAACACAGTGGATAAGTGAGTTTGAACTGAAGTGCCCCGGGCGAAGGGCTATTCCAGGTGATATATGTGTATAGCCGTTGCTTAAACAGCACCGTGTGTTTCCTTCGCAAGCTGTCTTTGTGTGAGTGTGTGTGTTTGTGTTAGTGAAACTCAGCACGTCCCCCTACAGATGAGCTGCGAGGTCAGTGAGTTCGTCCCTGCCAGTGTACTTGCCAAACACAACCAGACACTCTCTATTAGATGCATGCTAAGGAGAAGGGGCCCGTGAACAAATCTTCAAGGGGCAAAAACTAAAATGTTCACTGGACACACGTGCTTTAAAACTTTCTTAAAACCAGTGTTAGTTTTACAACAGCTTACTGGCAAAATTTAAAAAAAGCATGGAAATGGCACGTGAAATAGACATCCCAAGTATGTTTTTTTTTGTTTTTTTTTTATTTCTTAATTGATTTTCCTCTTTCAACTAACTATCTAGGTATTTACACAAGCGCAACTATATGTAAGAACTACTGTCCAATAGGACAATGTATTGCAAAATCAAAAGTACATCCCTGCTCATGGACAAGCTTCACTTGAGCAGCTTTAGAACAATAACGAAGACTGGAATTATGTAGTGACCAAGAAATGTGCTAAACAAATCAAATCTTTTATATGTTCATTTCTTAACAGTGTTTCTGATGAATCCTTGCACACTCTTGGGATCTTCTCAACCAAAGATGCTGCTCACTGCTTCTCCTAACTTCTAAAGGAAAGCTACTTCTTCTGGGAAGCAGTTTAATTTTAATACATTTGTACGTAGGCTTTAACTTCACTATTTAAATTGAACTTAAGACAATAAAAATCATTTATTCTAGCTAGTGAGTCTAAACGTTTCTCTGATAGTGTATATGTAGTCGTAAGTTTTCCACTTTTGTTGTATCTAATGGAGCTGTGACACAAAGTAAACCTCAGAAAAATCGGACAATGAAGATGCTATCATACACTCACCAGCCACTTTAATAGGAACACCTGTACACCTGGTCATTCAAGCAATTATCCAATCAGCCAATCATATGGCAGCAGTGCAATACATAAAATCATGCAGATACAAATCAAGAGCTTTAGGTAATGTTCACATCAAACATCAGAATGGGGGAAAATGTGATCTCAGGGACTTTGACTGTGGCATGGGAGGTCAGAGGAGAATTTCCAGGCTGGTTCAAGCTGACAGGAAGGCTACAGTAACTCAAATAACAACTCTTTACAAACGTGGTGAGCAGAAAAGCACCTCAGAATGCACATGTTGAAATTTGAGGCACGTGCTACAACAGCAGACGGCCACATTGGGTTCCACTCGTTGTAGTCATGAACAGGAATCTGACACTACAGAGGGTATGGACTCCATCCTGAAGACTTTCCGAAGTTTCCTAAAATGTACTGACTGTTACAAAGCGCTGGCACTGGAGACTCCTTCCATAAATGTTAAATAAGCATCTCCTTACAGAAAACTTCACCATATCAAATGACCCGGTGAATTTTTAAAATCTTTCTTAGATTATAAAGTACGTCCACCATACAAGCCCTATGAACACACTATTACTATAAAAACAATAACATATTAAAACAAGCACATTATTATAAATCTGTGCAGTTCAGGAACTTCTGTCAGCGCTGCTGTTATAGAAGATGAATCAACACGAGAATTGAACAGCGCTGAGGTATAAATGAGATTAATACTGCAGTAAATAATTAATACAGTATCTATCTAACTCTGTGTTAAGTGCTAGTGGAAGTATCCTACATCATTAAAACGGTGACTTCAGGGTTTTGTAACGATGGAAGCAGTCAGTGTGAGACAGAGACTCAGTTCTCTGTGTCCTCCTGCATATAATCATCCATCTCTCTGTCATAGAGCTCAGTACACAGTGCCAGCGAGGGAAAGGCAGGTGACGGGAGCTGAATGGTAATAGGCTGAGCTTTGCTGCAGGGGGAAGTGGAAGGAGCCAGACACAGCTTCAGACAGCAATACAAAAGCCCTATACATACCTACAGACAACACCGGTCGTCCTCACACACACACATTGACCTTCTCCACACCATACAGCTATTATGACTCGCTGGAATGCAGCTCTGTGTTTCTGAACAATAATTTACACAATGCCACACATGAGTTATTATGTCCTTCAGAGAATGACATGCTACAGAATAAATTAGGTATTAAAATGCAAATCTGGGGTCAAACCTTGCTGTTATCTTATCATGTGCTGTCTTGCTTGTTTCATCTCATTTTTAACATCTCCATCCTTCATCCTCCTCTATCAATCATCTCTAATATCGTCTGTTGGATTTGTCAGGTACAAACATCTAATATGATAGCAGATTCTTAGTACACACAGGGACATCCGTTGCCTCGAGGTAACCGAGTCAGAACACGCTCACGACTCGAGCCGCACCATCTATCATCGAATCTGCTTCATAAATGGCTCATTGTGTTCTGCAACGCTCCATGTGCCACAAAGACTAAGATGTTCATGCATACTTGGTCTAAAACTACATCTTCGCTCTCCTCTTTGAGAGCAACAATATTGCTTTCTTTATTTTCCACTCCAAGCCCTCATCCAACCTCAATAGCCTTAAGACTGTAAAACTGACCTCAAGCCAAATGGGCAAGATGCAATATACAATCGCCGTTAGCAAAATATTAGCTCTAATGTGGTGTTGAAAAGAGTGCATGAGCTACATGCTGGAGAGACGCCCGGATCTCTCCTTTCTCCAGCCCCTTGTCTGGTTACACATTCCATCAAGAGCTCGCCTTAAAAACAGCAGAGCTCCAAGGTGTCATTGAGATGAGGGGAAAAGAGTGAAAAAAAAACAAAAACAAAAAACGCTGATGCAATAGCTGCATTGTTTTCCTTTTTTTTTTTAAACAAAAAATATCTCAATTTCACAATTAAACAAATTGACATTCACTAAAGAATAATTTAATTTAAAACCACAGCGTGGATGATTTCTCGCTTCTGACAGTAGTTCCGGCTGCTTTATCTGACTTTATGGTTTCTATAGTAACAGCTCATTCACAGGGATTTGTATGGAGTAACAGGTATGGAAGGAGTCTCCAGTGTCAGCACTGTGTAACAGTCTGAGATGAAGCTGAAACTTTAAGTTATCTGACACAGGAAAGTCTACATGCTGGATGATGTTGTGTTTAGTCATTTCTATGCACCAAGCTACATTTTCTTCTCTTTTTTAACTTGAACGTGAGGGACCCACCATGGATAAAAATACCGCATGAATACAAATAAATGTTAGCATTGACAAATTGCTTTTGCATAAGAGGAATGAAAGACTTTGCGATGTGGTGTTATTGGACAATAATAATCAACATCATGGTGGTAACAGTAACTCCATCATACCACCCTGTCCATTGATTATTTTCCTATTACGGCATGCCCAAGTGTTTTATTCCTTATTCAATGGTTAAACCAAGAAAATCAAAAAAGGATAAAGGACTGTGTCAGTATGACAGAGTATAAACTCTGAAGGGTGCAGTAGCAGTCATGAAAAATTGAAAACAGAAATAGAAAATCCTCACATTGCCTTAAAAAATGACAACAAAAGAATGCAAATCCTCTCCACCACCGCACTCTCCATCCACACACTACTGTCTATCTGTCAACAGCATCTCTCTGATATCTGCCTGCTCCATATTCAGAAATCGCGCTAGCTAGAACTCAGTTTCACCCCATCATGTACATGTGAGAGTTACAATGACGGGAGAATGAACTTGTGACGACAATCTCAAGTTTTATCACTTTACTGTATCCACCATTACTACACCACCAGATGAAGCCAGAGTCCTTGTAGTAAAGCCTTTCCACTCGGCGGCCATCTTGGCCATGTTTCTTGAGCCGTTATTTTTCAGTCATACTATATAAGTATGAGAATGTGGAGAGATTCATAAACCCAAAATGGATAGACAAGATCTTTCAAACATGGATTTAAGATGGTGGTTAAAATTTGACAAATCTGGCCCAAAAATTTTTTTCAGTTTTTTTTTCAGGTTGCTAATGCGGGTTTCTCTTTAACTACGAAACAAAGTACCGTATAACTTTGCATCAGTGTTAGTGTGTGACAGGCCAGGCACTTTATGCTTACATCTTTACCAGCAGGGCGATTGGCTTTTTTTTACTGGAGGGGTGGAACATATGGAATACAGCTGCCATGTTGAGCATTACATGTTTCCCCATTCGTATTTTAAAGCTGCATTTGACTTACCTCAGAAGTGGGAAGTTGGAGGTAGGAACTATATCATTTTTCGACCTCCGTGCAATCGAGCTACAAAGTGGGAAAAAAACATTGACGTCTACATATTTGTCTTTTGTTAGCAACAAGCTAGCCAGCTAACTGTGATGAGTGATGTATATTTACGTCCTCAAAACAACTGTATATCCAGTGTTATAGATTAAACAAGTGAATATGTCTGTATGTTGATTGATCTAAAGCAAATATGAAAGTATATACAGCATAACTCTGGTGCTGCTGTGAGCAGCCATGTTGATTTGAGTCACTTGCTGAACTCGGAGTTGAGGAGACCATCCTGGTTTCCCGAGCAGAGGTTGGAAATTAGTCAAATGGAGCATAAGTAGTGGTTCTACTCATACTCTCTCTGATGAAGCACATATTAGATGGATTATTTTGCCTGGACTATTTTCCAAATCTCTTTTTTTTAAACATTGTTATGATTTTATGCAAAAATCACAATCCATGAAATCCATGTGCAAGCTAGGAATATCTACAAGAAAGTTTGTGCATAAGGCAATAAATGAACCTTGAATTTACAAATGAGACTGTTCTTAAATGTGTTTGAGAGTAATATGGTTCATTAGAGGCTTAGTCAATGCAACTATAAATACAGTTTCCTTTAAACTAGTCAATTAAAGGGGAACTGTACTTATATTTTTTAATTCCAGCATGAAAGCAATGTGAAATAATTAGTGTTTTAAGAAATTTGTTATTCATAAGGACACATACACAGTGTTTTAAGAATAATATGTGATTAATAATTGAGCCAACATGGCAAAACGGAAAAACTGTAATCCTAACAGCACATATAGGCCAGTGTTAAGGCAGAGGTTACTAGAAGTTACTAACAAACATCCATTAAGCGAGTGCTAAATTCTCTGAACGCATAAACAGATTTATTTCTGAACTTAATTGACCTGCTCGAACCACAACGCCAGGCAGCAGGGCTGCTCCATAAAGAGCACTTTGATTGGCGAGTTGTAAACACTCTACTCCTTCCTGTCATCAAAACCTGCTGACGTTCTACCTGTTACTGCCAGCCCAATATTCAACACACAAAGCGAGACATTCTCCGTCTGCACCTCATAAAAATAGCAGAGTCTAATACGTAAGAAGCAAACGAATGTGAAACTCAAACATCAATGTATATTTAGAAGACAATTTATCTGCTATTGGCTCTAAGGAAACTCTTTTAGACTTATAAATGGAAGGATGTAGCAAAAATATATATATATATATATATTTACAAAAATCCATCTAGCTCTAGTCAGAGTAAATAAATTAAAAAAAAAGGGTTAAAGGTTCATTGGAAGCTAATCCAATGAATCCTTAAAGAACACTTTTTTTCTAAAATTGTATGTATTAACTGGTTATGTTTGGAGTTAAACTCCAAATTATTAGTAATTATTTTCTTTTAAATGCCTAGAACCCATCAGTTGTTTTTCTAACATTTTGCTAAACTGTCTTGGTATTTGGTGCAGTCTTAGAAAAATGGGTTCTTAAGGGTTCTTTAAGGGTTTATTGGATAATTAAGGGTGCTTTGCCACCTAAAATGGTTCTACTTGGGATGTATTCTGATAGGGAAACATACTGTTGTAGATTTTTAGGGTTTCTAGAGCAGGACAACTGAAGAACCTTTAAGGGACCAACTTGTGTTGTTCCACAATATTAAATGTAATTTTAAAAGGACAAAAGGTAAATTTCTGTGGTATTTTTGGTATATATATATTTTTTTAACTTTGAGGTGGTAACAATAACTCATCACACCCCCATGTTGTTGATTATTTTCCTACAACAGCATGCCACCAAGTGTTTTATTCTGTACTTAAACTTAACTGTAACCTTTCATAAGAATTGATATATGCAAAGAGTTACTAATTTGCATGTGTGAGACCTAAAACATATAAAGCATGTTTGTTTGGGCAGAAATATCTGACCAGTCATCTTTATTGAAGGGTCGGACAGCAGACCGTAGCAGCGGAATCATTTTTTTTTTTTTGAAGTGTACAGAAGCATTTTAACTGCTCAGATCCAACTAAATGTCTGGATGGTAGACGCTGCAGAAAGATAGCTGGAGGGTTTTGAGGGCTAAAATGTTCTTCACTGGAGCAATAATGAGGTCTTGGACCCTAATAAGTACAGTATGTGTTTCAAAAAGCCTTGACAAAGAAGCAGGAAGTGAAAAATGGATACATGACAGGCCAAACAGACCATCACAGGGAAGATACAGAGAGTCGCAGACTTCAGAAAGGCACATTTAAGACCATGTTCGCTGAAAATCTACAAAAACAAGTAAGTTGAGTCCTATACAACAAGACACTGATCCAAAACACAGCAGTAAATCCACCACAGACTGGCTCAAACAAGAAAAGCTGTCTTTTAGAGTTCTTTGTCCTGACACCAGTCCTATTCAAATACTGAAATATGCACGACCTGAAACAGCTTTGTGTAGGCAACTGGGCCAAAATACCTCCAAATCAACATGCAAGACAAATCAAAGCATTCTCTCAAGGTTTCAGGCAACAGTTTAAAGCTTTGACTAGTTACTAAATCCAGCTCCATCAGTGACCCTGATTGTTCAAACCATTTGTTCCTTAAACACAAGGCAATGCAAACTGTGTTGTTCATTAAGACACAATGTCATCGTTTTTAAAACTCAGATCGCTTTCTAGGAACCTGAAGTCCAAATCATTCCAAAACATTTACAGACATTTGTTTTTCTTGGAAGTAGTGCATATAGTACATAACTGTGGATGAAAGCTCGAGTTAATGTTTCATTTTAAATCCAATGTGCTACAGGACAGACAAAACAACGAAAATGGTCTGCATGTTATCCCTATTAACCATTTGCCAACTTCAGGTTAGAGCTTTACCTCTGACTGTTACAAAGTGCTGACACTGGAGACTCCTTCCATAAACGTTAAATAAACATCTCTTAACAGAGATGTGTTAAAAAATTATTGAAGAGTGTATTTACATAAATTACTTATGAAGAGTGTCTGCCATACGAGTTCCTGTGAATGAGCTGTTACAGAAATACAACATGTAAGAACAAATTGCATTAATATAAACCTGTAATTTGCAGCCGCACTACTGTCAAAGCTGCTGTTATAGAAAATTAATCAACACTCTCTAACCAACAGCACTGTGGTATCAAAGTACTATGGGTAACACTTTACAATAACAGCCCATAAATAATCATGGACTAATGAAGAGCTAACGAATGAAGAGTCTTATGAATTCATGCGTGAATAATGACCACCTTCAGCACATACATGTACCAACAACGTGTTATTCACACGTGAGTTCATAAGACTCAAGTCAGGTTAATAGTTTGTGATTAGTACATGCCTTAACTCTTCATTAGTTCATACTTAAGTAGGCATTAGTACATGATTATTTATGTACTGTTATTGTAAAGTGTTACTGTACTATGTACTATGTAATATAATGATATAATGTAAAAATATTCTATAATGATATAATGTAAAAATGTTATACATAAGGAATAAGACACTTTGGGCTTTGGGTTATAGGACAATTATCAGTGATAGAGTGATGTGAAGAAGCAGAACTACTGTTACAACCCAGAATTTGACTATTTTCCAACAATAGCTTATTCTGAAGGTTTTTTTTCCCCCCCTTGAAGTTAACAAGACAAAAATAAAATAAAATCCAAGTAAGTTGGATAGAAATTCAATCCCCTGGAATTATAAGGTTCCGTTATAAAGTTGTTATTATTATAAACATGTTATTTATATGCCGCTGAAAACATGTGAGACGTTTTACACTAACTTTGTATTGCTCTAAAAATATACACGTATATATAAAGTACAAAAAATAATAAAAAGCTATAAATATAAAAGATGCATAGAATATACATCTGCTTTTGTTGGCAGTCAGAACATTTTGGCTCAACATCTTAAAATCAGAGTTGTCAGAACCTTATAATCTCAAGGTCTCAAGTGTAAAGTTTCCACAAATGTAACTAACGCAAATATTTCGCAAATATGAGGCACGCATATAAAGTTCTTTCATCATCCACCACCATGGAGAAATCCCAAAAAATAGGCGACTTACACAAATCAAATAATGCATCTAAAAAGAAGATAAAAGTACCATTACGCACTTTAATCAGGGCTGTAATAAAACATCTCAAAAGTCAGAGAACACCATGCAGGATTTTCAGGAAAAAAGTGCTACTTTAAATTTATTTTTAAAAATAAATACAGAGTCTCCATGTGTGCAAGCTCAAAGCATTTATTTTTACATAATTTTACATATATATATTCCATTTCACTGCTTTTTCTTTTTTTTTTTTTGGGAGGGTGCTAATAATTCTGCAGCTGACTATATGTTAAGAGACAACAAGAACAGGCTTGAGATGCTAACAGGTCCATGGACATTCCATCTAAAGCATTTTGTATTTGAAATGAAGTGTTATGGGGGGAAAAATCGACTGAATGGACTGTTTTCATTTCAAAATCAGTTTTCTATGTGGATTATAAATATAATTCTTGACAAACATACGTAGCCTGTTGCTTCCTTCAAAGCCCACATATGGCTGCTCCAACATTCTCCTCTTACTGTGATGGATTTATTCACGGTATCGTAGAAAATGACACAGATTACTGTTAATGAAGCTGGTTATTCATAGGCACGCCAACAATTAAACACGCGCCATTTTGTCAGCTTTCATATCCTCCTTTTTAATGTTTACTCTTTTTTTTGTCCTTTAAAAACAATGCAGGAGAATGACATGCTGTTGAGAAGGTCTGCTAAAGCAGGGCTTTTCCAGAAAAAAAAACAAAAAACAAGATGCTAATTCACATCCAGAAGTGACTGTTTATGTATTCTTACGTTGTTTACATGCTTAATAATGAATTTAACTAGTTTTCTCCTGAAAACTAGTGTTTAGTTGTGAAACCTGTTTCTTTTTTTGTATCCTAACTTTTCTTAATACGTCAAACTGCTTTGGACGAAACATACACAGACCCTTAGGCTACATCTAAAATCAATTCTTCGTTGAGATTCTCACTTGTGCATGAAGTAATGATGCAGAGACAAACTGCTAGCACAGAAACCGCATAGCAGTTGAGACAGTTGTGCTTGTGATTTTGACTACGGTTCACACAATCTCGATGGAAATCCCCCTGATTTAAACCTAACATTCTACACGTTAATCACATGGTCATTGTTTCGTTTTATCTATCGCACTGGAGTGCAGAGCCAAAGCTATAAAGCTTTAGTTACTCTATAATTACTTATGGGGTGAACTGTAAGCTGTAAATCATGGGTCAGTATTACAGCATAGATACATAACAAACATTAGAAGTAATGAATTGTAATGAAGTGATACGGACACAGATGTGCGTCCAACTCGAGCAATAAAGCTGTCACATACCATAAATTAGCTCGTACCTCTTCCTGGAAAAAAGTCTAACTTCGGATGAGACACAAGAACAATAAGTGGGCGTTTCTTAATGCAGTTGAGTGAAAAAAACAATTGTAGCCTCCTACAGATTCTGGATGAAAATTGGAAAATGCACCTTTATTTTACAATTCATCTCCAATTTTTGCGACTGGGTTTGGCTAAATATTATAACTAAGACGATCCAAAAGCTGTTCAGAGGAAATGAACGACATTAAAAGCAGTTACGAATGAAAAGGATGAGCATGCAGATCGTTACAGAGTACACACACTGGACAGTTTAATAGGAACACCTGGACCTCCGCTTATTCATGCAATTATCCAATCAGCCAATCATGTGGCAGCAGAGCAATGCATAACATCATGCAGCACTCTCAGTGACTTCACCGTGGCACGGCTGTCGGGTGGCTTGAGTGTTTCAGACACTGGTTGGAACTGGGACTGTTTGAGAAAAGATCAGGCGACATTTTTCAATCTTCAACTGTCCAATTTGGGTGTCCACTGTAGTCTCAGATTCCTGAGCTTGACTGACAGACCCGATGTGATCTGCTGTTGTAGCACATCCACCTCAAGGTTAGGCATGTTGTGCATTGTGAGATGCTTTTCTGCTCACCACGGTTGTAAAGAGTGGTTATTAGAGTTACCATAGCCTTACTGTCAGCTTGATCCATGATCCTCTCTCATCAACAATGACTGCAGAACCGCTGCACACTGGATGTTTTTTGTTTTATACACCATTCTGTGCAAACTCTGTACACTGTTGTGTGTGAAAATCACAGATTTCTGAAATACTCAAACCAGCCTGTCTGGCACCAAGAAACAGTAGCCAGTGAGTGTATTTATATCAGATTCAGAGACAGGAAATGCAAACTTTTAAACTTTTTATAACACGCTATTTGACCCTTTTTTTTAAATAAAAAATAATGAAAGAACTGTGAAACCTAACACACCTAATGTATAAATGCTTCTATGAATTTGGTTTTTGAAGTATACCTAGCATTAGCTCTAACATTATTATTATTATTATTATTTAGCAGAACTCCAACATTTTCCTCATCTACCAGAGTGGTACTATAGATCATACGTCTCACTTACAAGCTTAATAACAAACAGCTAGATGTAACTGTTGCCTACGTAGCTTTATCTACTATTAACTAACTAGCGAAAAGTTTGGCAGTCTACACCATTTTAATACACTTATATTTGCAGCATTTTTAAACACACTCTGACGGGTTGCTTTTTGTTCTCCCTTCAAAGTCCCCTACATAGGCTTCAGTTATATTGTTTGGACCGGACCGTATGGCCCTGATCCAGGTTTCCTCTCCAAACACACTCCAGAGGAAATGAGCTTCTCGGCACGAGAGGACCAACTGAGTAAAGCTTTCCATTGACTTCTATTTATTTCAGTCTGATTAGAAAATGAAGATATTTCTGGACTGTTTTCACTTACTTTCTGGCTCCTGTCTCTTTTTAGACAAATTGGACGCTCTATAATTTGATCCACAAGTTTAACAGCTACCTTGTAACTTTAAAATAAGCAATAAAGTTCCCTCATACTGAAGATGGGACAAAGTGTTATGTTTTATTCACCCTAAAAAGTCATTATCTACCAGATATTTATTGCTCAGGAATTAAAGCAGAAAGTGAAATAGTGAAAATCGTGATCAGTTCTTTGTCCAGTTCCTTGTTATTGTCAATGGACCAGGGACACAACCTGATTTCACCCTGTTCACTCACCATTTCAACAGAAAATGTGCAAAACTATTAGAAATTGTTCACACACTCATGTGATGCACTATATTCTTGACATTTAATGGCAACCTATCCCATAATGCACTGCAGCATGCACATCCCCACATCGCAATTGTACAGCAGGAACAATGAGATACATCACACATTTAAACAGCTGAAAGTAATGACTGGATATTATCTCACTGCATATCCAAAGACACAAATCTTTGCTCATGGCCTACATTCAGTTCTTTTCTGAGCAAACTGCAAACTCAGTTAACTAACAGTTTTAACTGTTCTAAATTATTTCAACTTGGAATCTAGCAAACATAAAGAGTACACAAGAAAGACAGACAGACAGACAGACAGACAGGTAGATAGATAGATAGATAGATAGATAGATAGATAGATAGATAGATAGATTTAACTCTTAAACTGACAGATTTAACTACTAGACAGACAGACAGACAGACAGACAGACACTGATAGACAGATGGATTTAACTTCTATACAGACAGATGGGCAGAGAGACAGACAGACAGAATTATCTTTTAGACAGACTGGCAGACAGATTGATAGACAGATGGGCAGAGAGACAGACAGACAAACAGGCAGACAAACAGAATTATCTTTTAGACAGGCAGACAGACAGACAGATAGATAGATAGATAGATAGATAGATAGATAGATAGATAGATAGATAGCGAGACCGATACAAACAGATAAATAGACGGATGGATTGATGGATTTAATAGATGGATTTAACTTACAGACAGACGAAATTATCTTTTAGACAGACAGACAGACAGACACTGATAGACAGATGGATTTAACTTCTATACAGACAGATGAGCAGAGAGACAGACAGACAGACAAACACACAGATAGATAGAAACAGAAAAATAGACAGATGGATTGATGGATTTAATAGATGGATTTAACTTACAGACAGACAAAATTATCTTTTAGACAGACAGACAGACAGACAGACAGATAGATAGATAGATAGATAGATAGATAGATAGATAGATAGATAGATAGATAGATAGATAGATAGATAGATAGATTTAACTTGCAGACAGATTGATAGACAGATGAATTTAACTTCTATACAGACAGATGGGCAGACAGATAGTCTCACTGTCCAGATGTTCTCTCAGGATGCATATTGTGTTTTTTCGTTTGTTCGTTTGTTTGTTTGTTTGTTTGTTTTCTTTTATCCTCTCAGTGTTAAACCATCACTGCCGTTTAATGATCCGCAGTTCTATACACACAGTGAGGAAATGATTCACCACACACTTAAGGAAACAGATACACATATAGATAAAATAACACATGTGGATATCAGATGTGTATTAATAATACTCCTGGATTATTCACTAATTCAACACGATGACTCATGTACAGATTTCCTCTTCTGTTTCTGTACTTGTCTTTCTGCAGAGTATCTGGTACAGAAATCTTCCAGCCCCACCTAGTGGCTAAAACACCTCATAGCGCCCAGAACACTTCATATACAGTCAGGTGCGGAAGTATTTGGACAATGACAGAGTTTTTGTGATTTTGCCTTTATACACCACCACAATGGATTTGAAAAAAAAAAA